>JASDQU010735981.1:40733-51696 GCA_032191745.1 Picea mariana | reverse complement strand
AACCCAGACACATGCAATTAAAAAACTTCTGAAGTCATCCATGGAGGGGGGTCGCTCCTCATTCCATCATCCTTTGCATCTGATTTCGGATACCCTCACGCAACTCTGAGAACCAGAAAACTGAGACGTCTTCCTCAAGACCAAAACATCATCTGTCTGATTCCATTATTGGTCTACGTCTGCCCTTGACATACCTATTCATCATTGAGAGAACTGGTCAGGAGGGGAAAGTCGACTTGTGAGTTCCAGAATCCAGTC
Source organism: Picea mariana (assembly GCA_032191745.1). Classification (NCBI taxonomy): domain Eukaryota; kingdom Viridiplantae; phylum Streptophyta; class Pinopsida; order Pinales; family Pinaceae; genus Picea; species Picea mariana. The sequence continues at coordinate 51,438 of JASDQU010735981.1, read as the reverse complement.
TATCTGCCATTGCAGAGCTGAATCCATACCCGATCTATCTTTAGGTTATTGTTTTTTGTTTTCTTGAGTGGGGTTGTGTTGTTGTTATCCTCACCGTGTAGGAATTGAGTCAAAAGGGGCTAAAGAACCAGGTTTTAAGGCCCTTAGTTGAAGAGGCAGTATGTCAGGCCTGTCAGAAGCTATTTCTAGGTGAAGGAGTCTGTTGGGAAGTGGTATTCTTCTAGAGAGAGTCCAGTACTAGCTACGGAGCTCTAAGACTTCCTGATCCAGCCTATTGTCGATACCTAGAGAGGGAGGTGAAGCACTGATGGACTGTGCTTGTAAAGGTGTATACGCCCAGGCAGAACAAGCATGTGGGGAATGAGAGTCTGTGAGTAGTGGGCGTAAGAAGGCATCATGGGAAGAATCCTTCCAGTTATTCTGTGCAGTTCTCCCTGTAACCTTAGCCTAGACTAGGATTCCTTGCCTTAGGTGGAGTTTATCCCAGCTCGGGGGTGACCCACTGCTGAGCATGATGAGCAGCGTGGTCTAAGGCTGGGAGGTTCGTGGAAGGCCTGCACGTAGTTGGTGGAATTACCATGGTTTCAAAGATAAGTATCAGCTTATGCTTAATATTATGTTTTGCATGCCTGTGATGCTTATATGTATCATGTATTTTGTTGTGCATATGAATTATTGTTAATGCCAGGGATTATTTATGTTAGCAGTAATCTTGTGTTAACTTTGAGTTAAATGTGTTTAATTTGATTTAAATGCATGTTATTAATTAAGTATGAGAATGATGTTGTTCCGCACAGTAGCGTTTGCCCGGCCAGTGGGATGACAGCCGGGGGACGTTACACATATGCTGTATAAAATCTCATTCCATACTTTATATAGAGACTATGTCCAAAATTCCACATGTCAATTTGTATATCTCGAAAGTCTAGGTGCTATTTGTAGGACACAGAACAATAGATACTTATTTTTCAGCCCACCAGGTCGCGAACCCGCGATCCAAAAAGTTCTCAAGTATGGAATGAGGGATCTGCATATGTTATAAAACACTATCACTTTGTATATCACGGAAATCTGGGTGCTATTTGTAGGAGACAGAACAATAAAGACTATATTTTCGGCCCACTAGGCCGTGAGCCCACGATCCAAAAAATGCCTAAGTATGGAATGAGGGATCCGCATATGTTGTATAACATCTCATTCCATACTTTATATAGACTATGTCCACAAGTATATGTGTGAATTTGTATATCGCGGAATTCTAGGTGCTATTTGTAGGACACAAAAGTCTAGGTGGTATTTGTAGGACACAGAACAATAGATACTTAAGTTTCAGCCCGCCAGGTTGCAAACCCGAGATCCAAAAAGTGCCCAAGTATGGAATGAGGGATCCGCATATATTCTAGAACACTATCAATTTGTATATCATGGAATTCTAGGTGCTATTTGTAGGAGACATAACAATAGAGACTCTCTTTCATCCTACCAGACCGCGAGCCCGCGATCCAAAAATTGCGTAAGTATGGAATGAGGGATCCGCATACACTGTATAAAATATCATTCCATACTTTATATAGAAACTGTCCACAAGTCCGTGTGTGAATTTGTATATTGTGGAACTGTAGGTGCTATTTGTAGGACACAGAACAATAGATACTTAATTTTCATCCTACCAGGCCCCGAACCCGCGATCAAATGCAATGTTCAGCCAAGTAGCCCGTAGGTCCTCCTGTCAATTTGTATACCGCAGAAATCTGGGTGCTATTTGTATGAAACAAAACAATAGAGACCCTTTTTTCATCCCGTGAAGCCGCCAACCCGCGATCAAAAAAGTGCCTAAGTATGGAATGACTCTTTTTTATATTGATCGTTTGTGGAAATACTTTTATATCACTCGTCCGACCAGATTGTGCAAACTTTCTCGTATAATTAAATTCTGCAATATAAATATTTAAAAGTAATAATTTAGCGTAGGTCAGGTTCTGAATTTGTATATCGTGGAATTGTCAGTGCTATTTGTAGAGCACAGAATAATAGATGCCCAATTTTTTGCCCGCCATCCCGAGAACCCTCAATCCAAAAAAGTGGTTAATTATGGAATTAACACGGAATCGCTAAGGACCAAAAAAATGCAATGTTGAACCAACCAACCCACAAGTCCGCCTGTCAATTTGTATATCACGGAAGTGTAGGTGCTATTTGTAGGACACGAAACAATAGAGGCTCAATTTTTAGCCTGCTAGGCCAAGAACCATCGGCCCTTCACGTGCCCTGGGTATATCTTTGCCCAACCGCTTTTCATACTTTGGTATTTCTTGGAATCGGTTTCGCCATTGTTGTTACCTTCGTACTTGTTTCCAGATATGCAATAATTAAGCTTTAATGCTAGTAGCCATCCTGCAGCAATTGTTAAAACTGTCATTAATGTCTGGAAGTCCGGAGAAGATTTGTCATTAGTACAAATTAAACTAAGATTTTCCCACAAGCATGTTATCCTTTCCAAGTATTCATTTCAAAGGCCACGCAATCCTTTTTTTTGTGCGCAGATGGGTTGGTGCTTTTAAGAAATTTATGATTCTTAATCTCTTTTCATCGTCACCGCCACATTCACACTTTTTTCTAATTGTGCAATTAGTGAGTTGTGATGGTCACATCTCATTCCACATGAACCCTGGAAATTGTCATTGATCAGCGAAAGGCTCGAGGAGATATTCCATTGATACACATTAAACCATAATTTGCGGAGGCTTATATTATCCCTCCTTGATTTTCATTTCAAACATCGTCTCGACCAAATGAAAATTCTAAATAACTTCTGGCAGCAGTTTTCTCCACACACAGTAAACACATTAGGGCATAATGGCTAGAGGTTTCACTATTCCAGGGCATATTCTTACTATTCATCTCCCTCCACCCAGGAGCAAAAAAGGAGATGGTCCCTTGGTACACTGAGAGATATATTTCAAGCCAAAAAATTCCATCCCAACCCTGGCTGGTTAGAGAACCTGCCCAGTTACAATCATTGCTATCGCAGAAGTTGATGCCATGAATTTCGAGCTGGAAGAAGATGATCTGATGGATGATGATACAACAATGGATGATGGAAATGCAAAGAATCTTCCCACTCCTGCGCCCAAATTGAAATCAACCATAATGAACGGACCTTCCCGGATCGGTGATCACATTCATGACAACACCAAAAGGAGTTTCAGAAAAGAAAATGACGGTGAACGCAACAACCACTTTGCACCGCAAAAGTAGGAATTCCAGAGTTCCAAATTAGTTTGTTATGGGCAGAAGAGTTTCAGTGTAAAGCAATGATATGTTGATGCTCCCAGAGATATATTTCAAGCCAAAAAAATATTGTTTAACATTTTCAGGCATCAGGTCCAAAACTCTCACTCCTACCATGCATTTTCCTACCAATCATCTCCTTATGCCCAAAATGGACTAATTTGGGCCTCTGCAATTGTACGTGCAAGTTGTGCTACTGAAGTTTTTTGGACTATGCAGAGGCGGTTTCAGCTAAGGGCTATTCCACTTTCCCTGCAACCATTTTCGTCTTCTTTCTGAGGAAAAGCTTCTGAAAAATATCAATTTCAGTAGAGGATGATTCATCGACGAGAAAACTCCAAGGATATTTCATACTGCAGAACCCGTGCCTATGTTTTTCGCAAATACCTTCAATGTTTTGGCTCGAAGAACTAGGTCCAATTTCTAAGCATAGATGTACAATACTCAGTGTTTTTCTTATTTTTTTATTTTAAATGGATTTGCTATTAAAAAAAATTTCCTTGCACTCTTCGTTGCTGCCTCTTTTCTGGGTTTAACACATGTTCTAATTGGCATGGTTTGGTGCTCTCGTACTCCTTCGATCTTGTGTTTACTAATACCAATGTACAATGTTGCAGCAAAATCGTTATTCTTGTTTCTAGACATGCAATTATTAAGTTTTAATGCTAACAGCCCATAATGCAATAAGTTTAATACTTGAGTTAATATGTTGCACTGATGGTAGAATGTATCAAGAACACAGTTACATGCACACATTCCAATAAAATCTAATCTTCCACAAAGCATTTGCTGGCAATTAGTAGAAAAGGAAATTTAGTGGTTAAGTTGATATGTTATAGTCATGGAATAATGTATCAAGAACATAGCTGCAGGCATACGTTGCAATAAAATGTAATCTTCAACAACGCATTTGTTGACAATTAGTAGATCATGGTTTTTCAACGATGGCGTTTCTTTGAAACCAATTCACGCTTACAAAAACTACCTTCCGCCTCTCTATTTTCCCACTCTTTTATTCCCTCTAGTTTCTCTTCCTGGTTACTTAATCAGTTTTTCCCGACAATGCGTTGCTCCACAGCTTTGCGTATTCACACGTTTGCGTTTCCAATGACCGCTTCCCCTTTCTTTAAATTGACTGTCTACTATTCCCTATCCCACAACTGGCACCCAAAGTTCCGCCATATACAAATTGACAGGCAGACTTGCGTGCTGGTCGGGTCAACATTGCAATTCTACTTTTATGTGACCTCCAAACAACATTAGGAGCTCTGGTATATACAAATTGATAGATATTCAAAATTGCAACCATTCTTAGATCATACACTTTTCCATATTATGGTCCACCTATCATGCCCTTTTCTGTGCTGCATATTTTTGCACTGAAAACTTTCGAGAAATACAATATCACCGTTGGGTACTCACATATTTAGTGGAACTATTGTCACCCCATTTTGAAGCTCGTCTGTTCACTTTCCATACTTCGCCATTTGTTTGATTTTTTTTGGTGAATCGTTGGTTTGGCAGGTTGAAGAAATATTCAGTTTGTAGTCGTTGTTTCCTGTATCCGCGCCCCTTTCCAATTAGCAGTTGGCAATTATATATAAGATCTTATTGCCATGTATGGAATTAGCAATTTCCATGTTCCATACTTAGCCACTTTGGTGGAATTCCGCAAATATACAAACCGGTCACTCAACTACCCCATCATGATCTCTTCCGTTTTACACATTTTTCACTAAAAAATTCTGAAACATGAAATATATATATATATATATATATATATATATATCTTGTTTCTAAATATGGAATTACTGGCATTTAATTCTAACAAGTCATCATGCAGAAACCATATATATTGTCTTTGATGGGGGAAAGGCTCGAGGACATCTTGTATTCATGTGCATTAAACCAAAATTTTTGGGCGGATTATATTATCTCTTGCGAGTGTTCATTTCAAAATCATGAAATCTTGTTCACATGGTGTGCCCTTCGCACGTTCACGAAACCTCCATTCCTTAATTGCTCTTCGTCGTACATGCCACATTCGCATTTATAAATATGTAATAAATAAATTTTACTGCTAACAGTTCATCATGCACCACTAATACAGGTTGTCATTAATCAGCGAAAGGCTCGAGGAGCTTTCCCATTCACAAGCATTTAACCAAGATTTAGCAAAAAGTTACATTATTCGCTCTAACAATTCATTTAAACCATCATCTACAGCAAATAAACCTTCTCATAAACCTATGGCATCATCTTGGCACCAGTTCTGTGGAGATACAGTGAACACCTTCGGGCATGAGGACCAGAACTTCCACTGGTCTAGGGCATTTTCTTATTACTCAACCCCTATTGTAGAGAACCAAGTAATTTAGACCTATAGAATTGCTCATACAGGTTGTGTCCCTGAGGTTTTTGACTGTAAGGACCTGGTCCTTTGGTGCGCCAATATTTTATAGCAGAGAAAAGAATTATTCCACTGCACGACGACTCTTTTGTTTCTTTGTCACCTCAAGTCTTCCACTAGATGCTGAAATTGCCTGAGCCAACATTGACATTCAAAGGAGAAGATTGCAAATAGTTCCTAGCAAATCATACTAACGGATTGGACCTCTTGCCCCATTTTTTGGAAAGGCCGAATCTAGTTCCTGAAGATATTACAAGTATGCAAGTTAGTTCATTTAGAAATCCATTTCAGGAAATTGCCTGGTTGCTTACAAGAATAACGAGAAAGGAGTCCACAGGTATTGTTTCCCACATGGCACTTTATATTTTGTATTTCACAGTCAATGAACAAGCCCTTTTTGATTGGGGCAAGTTATTTTCCCATGAAATCTCTTCCCAATTGTCAAGCTACAAAAGGGAAAATAAATTTTATGTCATCCTATTTAGTTTTTGCAATAGCACATTCCTGTCAATTTCTGCAACTATCTCTATCCAAAAAAGTCAACTGTGAATTCCACCCAGTAACGTTCTGGTACTAGGCCTTGAGGAAGCACAAGGCTTCCCACTGTTTTTATGAGGTTTTTAATGGCTTCCTGTCTATTTTCAAAGTTTAGTTGTTAGGAGAAAATGCTCCCCGCATGTCTGAACAGGCAACTAGTTTTTTGGACAATAAGGGGACACTCCAACATTTGGATAATTACACTGTCATAAGAATTTTTGGCTCCACGGAACAAACTTCTCTCCTTCCATTTCACGTTACAGACATAATTTTCATTGCAGAAGTAACATGTCAATACAAATACTGGTTCCATCTGTTCCAAAGGAAGAAAACAAAACAGTTCATTCCTCTGCCTTGGAAAATAGGGGAGTTCGTCTTGAAAAACGTCAACAAAATTGACGAATTCACAACACATTTTAGCATCTCCAACCTCAGATATGCTGAAGACATAAGAGGATTCGACCCCTATGATATTTTTAGACAACATTTACAATCACTTGGCCTCAACGATTGTTTTGTAAATAAACACCTTCCCAAAAACAGAGACAGTGACCGTCCTGCCTCTGATACCGGAGACGTAGAGACAGTGCAAAGCTACATTAAATTGTACACACAACAGGGGAAAGGCCCCAGTGACAAGAGTGTTCAATCCAAAAATACCACTCCAAAATGTACGACATCCCAGAGCATCGCTTCAATGACCCATCACAGCAACAAAGAAACCTAGAGTTCTTCAAACGGAGGAGGAGATAACGACCCTCCTCACTCTAAAATTGATAGTTCTCACAAGATTCCAGTAGAGAAGAAGAGAAAAAAAAATGTGGGTCAGGCAGAAGAGCCAGAAATTCAGAGTCAAAACATGGAAGTTGACATTGATCTGGATGCCATGTCCCCCTTCCTTGATCAACCCCAAGACGACATCCATCGTAGCCATCCAATGGACATATCCGTTACCCAAAATTTTGACGAAGATGAATCCTTCGTGTTCCAGAGCGTTGTTTTTTATAGCCGGAACAAAAGATTGATATTTGAGAAAAACAAATGTTAAAAATATCAAAGGAAAATATCATTCAGAGGTTGACGTTGCCAACATGCAGCCGTCCCAAACCTATCAACTTCACACCACGACCAGAGAATCACTTCATGATTCCATTGGACACATCGAGACCCAGAATGCCAAACTGAAGGACCAAGTCAAGGAATTGGAAGACGCTTTCATTCCTTTGCCATTGCTTTTTGATCCTTTGGAAATAGCCATGCTTGGCACCTCTGCACCCAATGTAAAAGCATCCTCCACCCTGCTCACACCATGTAAAGGATATGTGGAGAACAATATCAAAAAATAATGGAAGTGGTTACCCAGGCGTGGAAAAGATCACAAACCATCACTTCCCTTGGAACCAGGGCACATAGCTTGCTGGAGATTTTGCAAGATGAATTAAAAGATGAAGAACATTTCCTTTTAAAAATGGTCATCCCTTTTGGAAATATTGTCAACAATATGACAGAAACAAAAAGAAGAGAAGAAGATATTCCATCCAAAAACCAGATCGGCCAATTGAATGCATGTTGGAAACAAAAACTAAAGAACCTGCATATCATTGTTCAGTCATGTGAACAAGCCATAGCGAAGAAAGATAAATTATTCACAAAGCTGTCAAATATAGACTTAGCAGGGAAAACCGACAACTTCCAAGACCCCCTCTTAATTGCAAAATCCTTGCCCTTAACCAGGCAAGAGTTTGATAAACAGGTTGCTATGTTGAATACCTTGTCTCTGGAAAAGTTTTACAACATCCTTCAATTTGATGTCCATGACTGGCTAGTCAAATATGCAGTACAGAATGAGGAAATTCATCAGGCTCTCTCTAATCTTTCTATCGACTTCCAAGAATTAGAAAATGAAGTTTTCAACATCAAAATCTAGAATGAGATCAACGTCGCCCCAATGAGAAGCTACATTGAAGAATGGGTTGAAAGGCAATTGAAACAGGCCGCCAACGAAAGACAACAGACAATTTCCAGCATCCCAACAGTCGTGGAGAACATCCTTGAAACTACAGTCGTCGTCGACATCAATGAAACAACAGCCACAAGAAAATAGCCAAAGCACTCATATGTACCCTCACTGTAAGTTTAGTCATCGCATCTTTCTTTGTTTCTCAGCTCGGTTATTCCACTTTCTTAAATACAGATGTATAGACAAACACTTATACCTTTCCATTTGTTTTCTTTTGCAGCTATTGCACTCTATCTTCTTTCCACAATCCTGCTTCTTTTACATATTTCTCTAATGGTCCGCGGGAGCCCCAATCCCAGTGTACATGACAAACGCATTGAAATTCCAGTTTATATGTAATAGACTTTAATTTTTTGGTATATTTCAAAATTTGCAGTAGTATGTAACAAACTTTCATTTTTTGACATACTTGAAATAAAAAATGCATTTAAATTTTTATATGTTACAGACTCTATTCTTATCTTTCCGCATTCTATATAACAAATGCATTTGTTTTTTAATATGTTAGACTTTTATTCTTATCCTTCAACAGTGTGTATGGAAAATGCATCTACGCTTTTATATGTTACACACTTGTCTTTTTTTATATATTTCAAAATAAATGGCATTCAACAATGCAAGCATCATTTACATATACCCCATGTTCACAAATGCATTTAAATTTTTATATTACTTATCTCCTATTAATTTTATGTCACCATATATTTTTATCTTTCACCAGTCCATATGGAAAATGCATTTAAATTTCCAAATTTAATCTTGCACTGTCAACAATTTTTTACTTTGTTATATACATTCAAAAAAAATAGGTTTGCTATATACTTTCAAAAATAGATGTTATTGTGCTTGCCGACCGTCATTTACTTTTGCCCTATCTTCCATGATATACATTTTGCACAACATTTCCCTGGTATTCATTTTGCACCAAACACTTCGTTTCATTTACAATTCGACCCCATTTTCCACAATTTTCTTTCTAACCTCTTTGGCAGGGACTGCGTTGCCACGTAGCCTTGTTTCAATTCATCTTTATACATTGTGTTGATTTGGAATACGAAATGACCATCTGTAATTGTTACGATAGGCTGCTAGGTGCGCAAGAGTTTTTCAAGCGGTGAATTTTGAGGAAAAGAAATCAAATTTAATACTATTTACATCAAAAGGACAACATTTAAAAGCCTGAACTTGCCTTTATTTCTGGCCTTGACGATGCTCTAGAAATTTTGTAGTTTAAACGAAGTGATGGTTGTTATTTATCGGACGACTCTAGTATTTCACGCAATCTTTTTAGTATCTGTCACTTGGAAATATTTTATTTGATATCGACTCAAATGCAGGTGCTCACTCGATAGACTCAAATTTGATGTTGTTTGTTAATATTATCTCTAATTCCAATATTTTAATATGCAATGATATTATTGTGCGAAGAGAAAAATGTAAACTTTCACGTCTATTATAAACTTTTATATCTTGAAAATTAAAATATATATACTTAATGAAATTAATTATATCAATATTTAAAATAATAAATAAAAAAATTAAAAAAACTTAACAAAACTTACATACCGAAATCTGGAGAAGGCCAATAAAAAAAGAACACAAACATGTAGCTTGTCAAGTTTTGTTCTCTCATGCTCATTTTCCCTAATTCCATATTGTTTGTTCATTATTAAAAGATGAAGCTTATTTCAGAGGAAGGCAATGTTAATAACATTATTTATTCAATTACTACATAAAACTTTCTTGAATTTCTTATAATTCTCAAGTTTATTCTAAATAAATTTAAAATAAAATAATATTTTAATAAGTTAAAGAAAAATCAATTTCTTATTTCTTGAATTTTTTTAAAGTACATGGCTTCTTTTACCTGGTATTAAACGTTTACATGTAGGCCAAATTGCTTCACCGCACTATAAGATATTGGAAGCACAATCTGTTGAAACTCAACAATATTGAGAGGGGGTGAATCAATATTGTATTAAATTTATGTATTTTTCTTTTATTCCAACCATTTAAGTTATCCGTAGTGTGCACTTAATCACAAGAACATGCAGAAATCAAATAGCGCTCTTAATGACAAACAGAAATTAAACCATCACACTTAATGACAAGTAGAAATGAAAAACATCACAGTGAACACAATACATTAGGATTTCACGTGGAAACCAAATGCGGTAGAAAACCACAAATCTTATTTCTTTATGTTCTTCTACAAGAGCCAAATTACAATTCAAATCAATAGGTACCCACCTGTTGCAGATAATGAGGACACCAATCCTCTTAGGCACCAACTTGTTACAAATGATGAGAACTACAATCCTCTCAGGCACCAACCTGATACAAATGATGATGACTCCAATCCTCTCAGGCATCAACCTGATAAAAATGATGAGGAATCCAATCCTTGGTGAGCTACAACTCACCCTAGCACCACCCTTCCACCCTAG
>JASDQU010735980.1:426435-437322 GCA_032191745.1 Picea mariana | reverse complement strand
TCCCCCAAAAATATTATGGCCTACCCAAATATATCTACAACTCAACCTTATGATTTTCTCTAGGACACCTTTAGGGACAACAACGATGAATTCCAGTATACTAGAATAGTTTCCAAGCCTGATTTAAGACGAACGAGCAGACCTCCTCTGGATAACGTTATGAAAACCCAGATATAAATTCTAGATTCTTTTTATGAATAAGCCAGTCCCAATCCACCTTTCTGTAATAATTAGGTTTAGGAAAGAAGCACACGTATTTTACCACTTCTTTGAGTCTTTTCTTTTGAGTCGGGAGAACATTAAGGAAATAAATGTCTTCAGCTTTAGAACACTTGTTATTCAACATGCAATACTTCTCTAGATTCATCACCATCCCCGTAGACCTGCAATACAAATCGAGAATTATTTTGAGAGTTGAAACATTTATTAAGGATACATACACATTGCAAACAAAATCATCTACAAACAACATGTGTGTAAATATCTCTGACTCTGAAACCTTGATTCCTTTCAACAAAGCGGTGGAATATACCACCTTCAACATTTTTCTTAAGGCTTCAACAATAATTAGGAAGAGGAAAGGGGACAAGGGATAACCCTGTCCCAGTCCTCTTGATGCTTTGAAAAATATCGAAGGAGTTCCATTAATTAGGACTGCAAAGGATGCGCTCTGGAGACAACCCATAATCCAATTCACCATGCTAAGATTCAAACCCATTCGAATGAGAACCAATCATAAGAAGGTGCAATTTACTCTATTGTAAGCTTTCGACAGATCCAATCTTAAAACTGTTGCTTTGAGATTTTTCTTTTTGACTGAATGGAGAACCTCTTCGGCAATTGCCACTGCATCATGTATATGCCTATCCTGCAGGAAACCAAATTGTTCTTCTCCAATGACTTTACTTAACATAAGTCTTAATCTTTGGGAAATGATTTTTTAAATCAACTTTTACACTACATTACAACAAGAGATGGGATGAAAATCCTTAAAAGAATATGCACTTTGATTTTTATGGATGAGATAGAGAAATGTTGAGTTTAGAGGCCCATAGATCTTTCCTTCTCTCGGAGATTCCCTAATCATTAGGAGGAGGTCATATTTCAACAGGTCAAAGAAGGAATTGAAGAATTCCACTGTAAACCCATCCGGATATGGAATTTTGTTGTTTTGCATTGAGTAGAGGGTTGAGCACACCTCCTCTTCTATAACTTCTTCTTCTAAGGATTGATTCATCTCTTCTGTGAATATAGGATAAAACTTATTTACTACCTCCAAAATCTCTTGGATTGGACAACCCATAGGAGCCTTGAAGATATTTTCGAAATAACATGCTCCTACCTTGGTGTTTTCTTGAAACGAGTTGACCTTTATCTCTTCCTCATTTTTAATTTCCTTGATGGTGTTGAAGTTCCTCCTTTGGTTGGCATAGTGATGAAAACATTTAGTATTAATTTCCCCGGCTTGCAACCATAGAGTATGACTTTTCAGGTGCCACTCTTGTTCTTATTTTCACAATCATGCATTTCTCCTCTCCTAAATACTTTTTATCTCCTCCAGTTGATTTGTACTAAGGGGATATCCTTCCACATTATAGAGGAGCCTTCAGAGGTTGCTTTTAATCTCCAAGACTTCCTTTTGCCTTCTTGCTTTCCAAACCAGGATCCATTTTTTAATGGCCATTTTGATTTTTTTAGATCGTCTTTAAATCGGACCATTAAAGGTTCAGGCTTAAGTGATCTCGACCCTTCCTAGGAGGAAATGACCATCTTCTCAAAATATTCATCTTCCAACCAGGTTTGGTTAATCTTAAGGGGAAAAGGTGGGAAATCAGAGCTTGATTTCCATCATAGTGAAATAGGGCGATGATTCAAGCTTCCACCCTCTTCCACCCTTGAATTGAATCTGAACCCATTTTCCATGAATTTCTCTAACACTAAAAATCTATCCAATCTTTTGGCTACTTCATCGTTCCTCGCTCGATAGTTATGCCGAGTTCAAATAAGCTTCACTATCTCAAGTTCAACCAAAATTGCAGACTCAAAGAAAGCGAGAAAGAGTCTTTTTGTTGATCTTCTCTAGGATTTGGCCCCTAGACTTCTCTGAGCAAGAGAGTAAAGTTCAAGTCTCCTCCAATGACAGAGAGAGGGTCACTAAAAACACATGCATATTTTAAATCTTCCCAAAACGAGATCGTCTCAACGTAGGGACCATAAATATTAATCGCCGAAAGACAAAATCATAATCCTTATGCTTATACAAAGGAATAGAATAATGCATTAAAGTCAGGACTCCATCCTGTAAGAAACCCCCCTGACATGCCATGTTCATCTACAGTGTTGAATGAAAAGTTTTTCATCCAGGGACTTACAATTTTAATGGAGACATCCCCCAAGAACATAGTTTGCTGAATCATAATAATATCCAAATTGAGGCTCAGGATCATCCTTTTGAGGGCTAGATTTTTTTTGGGGGGTGGGGGGGCGAATCCCTCTACTGCTGAAAGAGAGGAGGATAATTTTAGAGGGGGATTATGGTCTCTCCTTGCTCTAAGGGACCTAGTGATGAATTTTTTAGTACCTTTCCTAATTTCAACAACTATTTTTTCTTGTGCCTTTGAAAGGTACATATTTTTTCCAACTTGGGAAGCTAGAGGAGGGTCAAGAGCCAGACTTCCCTTCAATGGCTCGACCTATTTTAAATATAATTTCGACTATAGAGCGTATCCCTTATAAGAGGGAAGAGGGGGCTTCACATCCTTCGAGGGAGAGGGCGGCAAAAAAGGTCCTAAAAGCAAATAAAGGGACGAGGGGAGGGGATGGTTAGAAGGAAAATGCCTAGAAGGCTTAGGGGAAATCTAGGGAACTAYCCCCCTAGGGGAAGATGTGGGAGAGGTRCCAAGGGGGGAGGGAGGGATAMATTCATAGGGAAGGGAAGAGGAGACCGGTGGAGGGGGAACCCCATGCTTCAATAGGGGCTCCGGGGAAGCCATTGAAGGGGGAGGAGGTTGAGGAGGAGGCATAGGGGGGGAGAGTGGAAAGGGATAGAATTAACCTCTGTCAAAGAATTATGAAAAGACATTGGATAAGGGGAAGGATCAATATTCTGCATACTTGTCTGAGTTTCTTAAAGAACGAAGTCTCCCAATGTAGAGCTCGAAGCATTAGCATTTTCTGGTTCGATGGAGACTTTCTCCTTCTTTCTCTCAGTCAAGAAATCCTTTACTGATCCCTCTCTTTCGATAGTGGATTTATTTCTCCAAATCTTCAACGATGAAAGGCTACCATGTTGCACCCATTCACAATTTTTCATGTAGTTTCCCAATTTAATGGAATCCATGACATCGAAAGGGAATTTTCCAATAATCCATCGTTTGATGCCATGTGATGTCACCTAATAAAATATCAATGCTTCCTACCAACCCTTCTCGAATATTTACCTCCATCTGAATCCAGGCTCAACAACGATCTTTCTTTGATGCCCAATTGGGCTCCATCCCARCAAACATTCCAATCTTATTCYCGATTACTTCCRTCACCTCTATGGTCCAAAATGATAGAGGCAAACTTGGCAATATGGACCATACCTTCATATGGTAATTTCCATCAATTRKCCATTGTTTACCCCCAAGTACCCTTATTTACCCCTAATAAACCATCAATCACCCCTAACTAACCCTTAATTAACCCATAATTAACCCTACTTACCCTAATTACAATAAAGTACCCCTAATTACCCTTGAATACCACCAATTATACCCTAATTACCTATAAATACCCTGAATTACCAAAGATGTAACCCCTAATTAATTAGTGATTACCTCAAACTAACCCTTACTTAACCTATTCTCCCTAATTACCCTAGTTAACCCCTAGTTACCCCTAATTGACCATTAAATAACCCTTAATTAACCCTACTTACCTCTAATTATGATGAAGTACGCCTAATTACACTAAATTACCACCATTTAACTAGTATTTACCCATGAGTACGACTAATTAACCCCTGAACACCCCTAATTGACCCTTAACTAACCCCTAGTTAACCTTTCTTACCACTAATTATGAAACATTAATTAACCCTTAACAAAACCCTAATTAACCTTAATTTAGAAAGAGTGTAGGTTAATGCATACAACACCCAATCCCCTGAGCAAAAAAAAATTCACTTTCAACCAAACTTTTTCTCAATGAGTACCCTCTCTTATTAATGTAAAGGATCCTATAGTAGTTCATATTAGTTAACTATGTTGCTAAGGCCCAAATTATGCTCATAGGGCCAAAATTAGTTACTACATATACATGTTATCATGTTATGGTAGATATATGACAATAATATGACCCAAATACRTGAGCCATATTATGATCCTAAGGCCCAAATTAGATAACTATGGTGCTAGGGAACATGATATATGTCCTAATTTTCAATATYGTGATTCTAGAGATGTAATGTACAATCATAGGGCTCTTATGCATGGTCTTGGGACCCTAGGCCCCACTTTGAGCTCTAATATGACAAGTAAGGTAGAGAGTATCTTAACACCTTACATTAATTTTTTCATAATCTATCTCTAAGTGTTATAGTCTTAATTTACACCCTATAGGCCAAAGAGGAAGACACCATAGGCTAGAGGCTAGAATACATATTTTCCCTAAGGTTTGAACCCTTTTAGAGCCCTTTTTAGCATCCTCGTCGGCCACCTAATAGATAACAAGCGAGGCCCTCGCTGGTCACTAGTGTTCAAAAATAGAGGCATTGTCAAACTTATAGAATTAGGGAGTTATAAGGTGATAGGCGAGGGATGAGTTGGATCTTCGTGTCAAGGGCCTAGGAACTCACATCATTCGAGTCTCTAATGGTCTCTAGAAGATCTATAAGCCTCCTCCAAAATATATATAACAAAGGAAAGTCTTGGGAAAGAGGGGGGAGAATTGAATAACAATGTTACGTTGTCCAATTGTAGAGGTATCCATCTACTACAATGAAAATTCAGTGAAGCCTAGCTTGACCAAGGAACTGCAAGGAGAGGTAAGGAGTAAGAAGGTTAAAGGAGATTGCATCACCATTTGAGGTATGCATGTCTTGATGTAATGTCCTTATGATTAATAATAGATCTATGGTTTTCCCTCTACATTATTTGTGTTTTTTCATGAATGAATTGGATTTGATTATATAATTGATTAATCAAGACATATCTAAGGTATTAGTGATTATTCTTAATGCTAGAGAAAGGAAAAAGGTTGGTTGAGTTTGTTACTTATGTACAGGAAGCAGGTGAAAAGAGTTGGAGTTGCATATCTACACCATCCAGGACACTCATGAACAACCCTCAGACAAAAAGGTATGTTGATATACTCCTTTTCAGTGTAAAATAATTGTTTTCCTTCTAGATCTAGGAGAACCATAGGAAATTTAGCTCCCTTTTTCTATCTAGGATAGCTAGGATGATCCTAGGGATATCTTACTGGCTATTCGATGAGATCCTTGTGAGAAAAAAATGTATAACACTAAGGGTTGCTTCCATATTCACAAACATTAGACAATAAATAAAAAATGGCGGAGGATCTTCAACCCATACCACTAAAATTAGAGTATAGCATCTAACAACTATCACTTGCACTTATAGATATAACTTCTATGATGTATAAATAACAATATGAGATAAAAACTATAGAAGTGATCAAGTTGTGAAGGATGGGACGGACTTTGGAATTGAATTCTTAGAGGTCTCTTTATCTTCAACAATTTAATTTGTAGGATGTTTTGTTTGAAAATTCAAGGCTTGTTCATGTTGTACTTCTTCAATAACATAATCTTTAAACGTATCTTTCAAAGTGAGAAAATTTATGATCTATTGATAATATTCAAACACCCTCCAATTGGTTATGTTGTGAGGCACTGAGGACCTGTATAACAATTCCACAGAAAAATTGTCAGACATTAACTCTTCTGATGGAATCAACGTGGAAGCAACATTAGCTAAAAGATCCACATCATAACTCAAAGAACGAGGAATATGACTAATGTTAAAAGCATCTAAGTTCTTGATTAAATTCTATACCTCTTGTTGATTGTGTTTAAGATGACCAAAAATACAATGAATAGTATTACATACCTATCTTATGAATATTTCAGAGTAACCAAATTGTTTTAACAATTTAACCTGCATATCAACCACTTAACTTAACCCTTGAATCAAGGCTTCATATTTAGAAGTTTTATTAGTGCATTCGAATTCAAGTCTACAAGCTATCAATATTTTATTTCCTTTAGGATATTTAAGAATGAAACCAGTACTTGTACCCTCATTATACTTGGATCCATCAAAAAATAAAGTCCGAGTGTTAGTAATTACATCTAGGTTGATATCTACATTCAAGTTAGTCTTTACATTTGGATTAATCTGTACAACTGAGTTAGTATTTTTCATATCTATTATGTTACAATAAAGCTCAAAAATCTGAGTACAATGAAGGATTTTAAATGCACCTTTACATAATCTAATACTTGGTGATGTTCAATCTCATCCACCATTGTCTCCATGCTCTGAGGGAAACCTTGGCACAAAGAAATGTATCTTCAATAGGTATGTCTCCCAAAACAAAATCYATTTTCCTATMTTGTCCTTGTCACCCTTWGTCTTGAAAATGAAGGCTATGTAACCTMTTACCATTATAAAAACAACTTAGGATGGTATCCTATAAAGGTCATCCACTCCTTGTTCATACATTTACTCAAGGTTTTAGCACCAATTTTGATTCAAGAAAACCAACCAATTAGAGTTGTCTCCACGTATTTGAGAGTTCTCTATGAGACTATCTCCAACCCTAGTTCTAGCATCATCTTTTCCTCACTTATTTTTATAACCCTAATCTTCCTATTCTTCTTTAGTTCTCTCTTTCTTTATTCTTGTTCTTTCGTTACTTCCTCCCCTAGATTGAACATAGACTTCTCCAAATACTAGTTTCTCATTTATATCCCTATAGGAGTCTTCAAGTTGAAAATCCCTATTTCTTTTCCTATGCTACATGCTATATTGGGTTCAAAATGATGTACATTTGGAGAGAGAGAGAGAGAGAGAGAGAGAGAGAGAGAGAGAGAGAGAGTTCCATAGTCGTAGTTTTCTACTCTCCTATAATGAGTTGTCCTTGTTCCTTTCAACAAATTTGAGAGACTACCCCTCATTCTTAGGATGAAACATCACCAAAATCCCCTTGTGTGGAACCCAAATTTCCCTTCATTGCATTATTTGACATTTTATCTCCCCAAAGCTTGAATTTGGTTGGCTACATCAAGAATAGAAAAGTGATTGTTTTGGTTGATAGTGACAATACCCACAATTTTATTCATTGGAGAGTGGTTAAAAAAACTCATTATAATGTCCATATAGTGCATAATTTTCAAATTATGATAGAAAATGGAGGTAGGTATGATGAAATGGGGAGGTAGATGTGAAAATGTGAAACTTCAAATGGGAATATCAACTCAAATCTCACATGTTTGCTATTGAAATGGGTGGGTGTGGTATAGTTATTGATGTTGAATATTAGTTGCATACTATATGTCTTGTTACCATGAATTTCAAGGACTTATATATGAGTTTCACTAAAGATGGTTTTGTCCTTATAACAACTCCCATTAAATTTTCCTGTTCCAGGAAAATTAAATGGCCCCCCCTACTAAATTTCTACATAATCTATGAAGAAGAAGGAGTATTTCCTTAGGTTTGAGCAATCTTGGGTTATACATAGAAGACAATGTTTTTCTCTTATTCACCTACGATCTCCTCTTTCATATTCTTAATTTTTATGACATTGAAATATTTGAAGAATGCTTAGGTCATTTGATTCATATTTATCTCAGATTCAATTCAGTTCATTTGACTTCAACTTTTCCCAAATCAAGTTCATGATCACATGCCTACTAGTTACATGAAAATTCCCAATCTACAAGCCTATTGGTCTTGCCTATTTGGGAATTCCCTTTCAAAGTGTTAAGTTTGTATTTCCTTAAGATTTTTTTGAAACATGAAGGCCACAATCCTATTGAGCTTGCCCTCATGAGTTTTTCCATCATTATAGCAAGTTGACATAACCTCGTGATCTTTCTGAAATCCGAAAGACTTAAGATTATTGGAATCCTTCTGTCGGGTTTTCATGAGCGAGAAGTTGTATCACTATTTAAAGTTTTTTCCCACAACCCAAAAGCCGCAAGCTTGTTGGACATATCGAGTGTTACTTTATCACTATGTTACGATTTTACCGAAACTCAAAGGCCACATGCCTATTGGGTTCCCCTTTTCGAAACTTCCTAATTGGAGTGTTAAGCCCACAAAGCATTGTCCAAGAGTCTATCTTCCCACAAGCTTATGCCCGATATATTTTTCCTATGCTCTTTGGAATATTTTTATGATGCCTCTTTATAAACAGTCTTTTATATATATATATATATATATATATATATATATATAGTATATAATTTAACAAAGAGCATCATAACATTGATTAGTCTCCATGCTATATATGCTTATCACTTTTCCCGAGAACAACCTAGAATATTTCTCCGGGGAATATTTTTCGGATTTTCCTTCGAGTTTACATGCTTCACTTTTCCGAAAGCCTTTTCCTGCAAGGCTATTTCCCAAATCATTTCTTCTTGAAAGCGATCCTCTAAAGAGGACCTTCCCACAAGCTTATTCTTCCAAAAGACTTTTTCCAAAAAGGGTTTCCTGACTTAATCACTTAAGTTATATGGTTTTAAGGGAGTTTAATCATGTTTATTATAAAGGATTTGTGTATATAACTTAACAAGGTATAAGTAGAGTATGGGATACTTATGATAACTTTGTATAGTCAAGTCATTCAATTGCACGAAAGTAGAAGTCTTGTTAGGGTAGTTTATATATTGAAACTCCTATCAAGTTCAATTCAAAAGTAAAGTAAAAGGGTTGGTATTGTGTTATCGTTGTTGATTGTTGAATTGTGATTAGGTATTATTGCAAATTAATTAATGTAGTTGGTTGATTCCTTTTATATAGAGTTCTAATCCTATCTTTGTGTTCCTATCGTTAACATAGTCTAATAGTTTGAGTGAAGTATTATATCCTTTTATTTATGTTCCTAATAGCGAATCCTTCTATTAATGAGTGTAGTGAGATGGGTAGCTTTGTAAGGGTTGTTTTATTGGTTCAAGTACGTCGTCACAATGGCTGTTGATATGAGGTTGAAGGGTTAGATATGTTATATTGGTTTCGTGTTTCATTGTTTGAGTGAATATTGAATACGTATTTATGTAGTGTATGTTAACAACCATTCTTGTCTTGGGCACAAGAGTATCCGGGTCTGCAGGTTGCACGAGAAGCACCCAAGCACAACACAAAAAAAATTTCATTTCAGGCTACAAATCAAGCGAGCAGGCGAAGTTATGTCATCAGCGGTTGAGATCCATCAATAGAGAAGATCGACGGTCATCGGGTTTTCGGGGCTACCAAGTTGCCCGAGATTTAGCGCAAGAGATAGCACCCATATTTCAAGACAAATCTGGTTCGTCTGATCCAGTGGGGACAGGTGGTAGCCAGTCGACATTTTGGGGATCGACGTTTCGGGAGACAAGGGATCTCCCATTCACTGCAGCTGAAATTGTCGATCGGAAAAATGCTGAAGGCACCTTTGGAGCTGAGCCCACGGTCCTAGCGCCAGGTCATGTCAAGCGAGCCTGGGAATGAAGGCAGCCCCCTTTTAAATAACAAATACTATCTCGGTTGTTCATCAGGAGGACATGCGGCACATGATCTGAGCCAGGGGTGGGGCCCTTCAGGATTTTCATAGTGTCAGCGCTGAAGACGTAATCTTAGCCGTCCATCCAAAAGGACGCGTGGTGCGCGATCATGTCATGTCGGCATTCGGGAGTTCGAGGGGTAAGCGCTCCCCGTCATTTCACATCTCGAAACGTCGAAAGCGCCTAGAGTCGGGCCCACAGTCATAGCGCCCAGTCACAAAGGAACAAGCCTGGTAAAAGGGCGTTAGCGTGCACCATGAGATGAGACGGGTCCAAAAACGCCGACGTCATTTCAGTCGTCCGATCCAGGGACGCGCGGCGCAATATCTAATCACATTGGCATGTCGACATTCAGGAGTTCTAAGGGTAAGGGATTCATATCTCGAAGCCCCGAACCCCGAAGCACCGAAAGCACCTTTGAGGATAAGCATAGGGTCACGGATCGTGGTCACTTGAGGGAGTAGAAAAGGTTGTAAAAAGGGGGCTAAAAGTGTCGAGTTGAGTTTCAGAAGGGGGGAACCGTGTTCTCCAAATGGCGGTTCGACTTGATCTCAATCCTGATACCTTCTTGGAACGAATGAAGAAGAGAGGGGGTGGTTGAAACCTCGCCTCACTCATTAATTGCAAGGTATGGAGGTCCCGGCGGGAAGTCCGCCTGAGGTGGTCCTTTGTACTGGTTTTTTTCCCACAGAAGCCATGCCGAGTCCTCAACTCCCCAGGGAAGTCTGCGCACACTAATTCAGCATTTAATGGCTCAGCTACCCCCTGGCGTGGGCCATGCAGAATTAAGGTGGTGTATGACAGAGGAGTGCAGGCTAGATTTGATTGAAGAGACACCTCATCCCGAAATTCTAGGAGGCCTTTGTTGGGCAAATGTTTAGGAGTATATATACTTAGTTTTGATATTTTTCAAAGCATCGATGGTAGAGAAAAGCTCCCGATTGCAAATTTTTAATAGACACTCTAGTCCTCTGGTTATGCATATGTATGTAAGATTTCTTGTTTAATGACAGACAGTTTTCCTACCCCCATCTAATTTTCATCTCATACCGAGGGAGTTCATGATTGACTGATTCGCATGAATTATTGCAATTATGTTACGATAAAGG
>JASDQU010735980.1:413477-426385 GCA_032191745.1 Picea mariana | reverse complement strand
GAGAGAGAGAGAGAGAGAGAGAGAGAGAGAGAGAGGGTTCCATAGTCGTAGTTTTCTACTCTCCTATAATGAGTTGTCCTTGTTCCTTCCAACAAATTTGAGAGACTACCCCTCATTCTTAGGATGAAACATCACCAAAATCCCCTTGTGTGGAACCCAAATTTCCCTTCATTGCATTATTTGACATTTTATCTCCCCAAAGCTTGAATTTGGTTGGATACATCAAGAATAGAAAAGTGATTGTTTTGGTTGATAGTGACAATACCCACAATTTTATTCATTGGAGAGTGGTTAAAAAAACTCATTATAATGTCCATATAGTGCATAATTTTCAAATTATGATAGAAAATGGAGGTAGGTATGATGAAATGGGGAGGTAGATGTGAAAATGTGAAACTTCAAATGGGAATATCAACTCAGATCTCACATGTTTGCTATTGAAATGGGTGGGTGTGGTATAGTTATTGATGTTAAATATTGGTTGCATACTGTATGTCTTGTTACCATGAATTTCAAGGACTTATATATGAGTTTCACTAAAGATGGTTTTGTGCTTATAACAACTCCCATTAAATTTTCTTGTTCCAGGAAAATTAAATGCCCCCCCCCCCTACTAAATTTCTACATAATCTATGAAGAAGGAGTATTTCCTTAGGTTTGAGCAATCTTGGGTTATACATAGAAGAGAATGTTTTTCTCTTATTCACCTACGATCTCCTCTTTCGTATTCTTAGTTTTTATGACATTGAATTATTTGAAGAATGATCAGATCATTTGATTCATATTTATCTCAAAT
The DNA here is from genome assembly GCA_032191745.1 of Picea mariana. Classification (NCBI taxonomy): domain Eukaryota; kingdom Viridiplantae; phylum Streptophyta; class Pinopsida; order Pinales; family Pinaceae; genus Picea; species Picea mariana. Next base: position 425,589 of record JASDQU010735980.1, on the reverse strand, counting down.
TCGATTCAGTTCATTTGACTTCAACTTTTCCCAAATCAAGTTCATGATCACATGCCTACTAGTTACATGAAAATTCCCAATCTACAAGCCTATTGGTCTTGCCTATTTGGGAATTCCATTTCAAAGTGTTAAGTTTGTATTTCCTTAAGATTTTTCTGAAACATGAAGGCCACAATCCTATTGAGCTTGGCCTCATGAGTTTTTCCATCATTATAGCAAGTTGACATAACCTCGTGATCTTTCTGAAATTCGAAAGCCTTAAGATTATTGGAATCCTTCTGTCAGGTTTTCATGAGCGATAAGTTGTATCACTATTTAAAGTTTTTTCCCACAACCCAAAAGCCGCAAGCTTGTTGGACATATCCTTGCAGGATTTTTCTATCGAGTGTTACTTTATCACTATGTTATGATTTTACCGAAACTCAAAGGCCATAGGGCTATTGGGTTCCCCTTTTAGAAACTTCCTAATTGGAGTGTTAAGCCCACAAAGCATTTTCCAAGAGTCTATCTTCCCACAAGCTTATGCCCGATATATTTTTTCTATGCTCTTTGGAATATTTTCATGATGCCTCTTAATAAACAGTCTTATATATATATTGTATATAATTTAACAAAGAGCATCATAACATTGATTAGTCTCCATGCTATATATGCTTATCACTCTTCCCGAGAACAACCTAGAATATTCCTCCGGGGAATATTTTTTGGATTTTCCTTCGAGTTTACACGCTTCACTTTTCCGAAAGCCTTTTCCTGCAAGGCTATTTCCCAAATCATTTCTTCTTTAAAGCCATCCTCTAAAGAGGACCTTCCCACAAGCTTATTCTTCCAAAAGACTTTTTCCAAAAAGGCTTTCCCAACTTAATCACTTAAGTTATATGGTTTTAAGGGAGTTTAATCATGTTTATTATAAAAGATTTGTGTATATAACTTAACAAGGTATAAGTAGAGTATGGGATACTTATGATAACTTTGTATAGTCAAGTCATTTAATTGCATGAAAGTAGAAGTCTTGTTAGGGTAGTTTATATATTGAAACTCCTATCAAATTCGATTCAAAAGGTAAAGTAAAAGGGTTGGTATTGTGTTATCGTTGTTGATTGTTGAATTGTGATTAGGTATTATTGCAAATTAATTAATGTAGTTGGCTGATTCCTTTTATATAGAGTTCTAATCCTATCTTTGTGTTCCTATCGTTAACATAGTCTAACAGTTTGAGTGAAGTATTATATCCTTTTATTTATGTTCCTAATAGTGAATCCTTCTATTAATGAGTGTAGTGAGATGGGTAGCTTTGTAAGGGTTGTTTTATTGGTTCAAGTACGTCATCACAATGGTTGTTGATATGAGGTTGAAGGGTTAGATATGTTATATTGGTTTCGTGTTTCATTGTTTGAGTGAATATTGAATACTTCTTTATCTAGTGTATGTTAACAACCATTCTTGTCTTGGGCACAAGAGTATCCGGGTCTGCAGGTTGCACGAGAAGCGCCCAAGCGCAACACAAAAAAAATGTCATTTTAGGCTACAAATCAACCGAGCAGGTGAAGTTATGTTGTCAACGGCCGAGATCCATAAATAGAGCAGATCGACGATCATCGGGTTTTCGGGGCTACCAAGTTCCCCAAGATTTAGCACAAGAGATAGCACCCATATTTCAAGACAAATCTTGGTCTTCCGATCCAGTTGGGACAGGTGGCAGCCAGTCGACATTTCAGGGATCGACGTTTCGGAAGACAAGCGACCTCCCATTCACTGCAGCTGAAATTGTCGATCGACGAAATGCCGAAGGCACCTTTGGAGCTGAGCCCACGGTCCTAGCGCCAGGTCATGTCAAGCGAGCCTGGGAATGAAGGTAGCCCCCTTTTAAATAACAAATGCTATCTCGGTCGTTCATCAGGAGGACATGCGGTGCATGATCTGAGCCACGGGTGGGGCCCTTTGAGATTTTCATAGTGTTAGCGCTGAAGACGTAATCTTAGCCGTCCATCCAAAAGGACGTGTGGTGCGCGATCATGTCATGTCGGCATTCGAGAGTTTGAGGGGTAAGCGCTCCTCGTCATTTCACATCTCGAAAACCCGAACCCTGAAACGTCGAAAGCGCCCAGAGTCGGGCCCACAGTCATAGCACCCAGTCACAAAGGAACAAGCCTGGTAAAAGGGCACTAGCGCGCACCATGAGATGAGATGGGTCCAAAAACGCCGACGTCATTTCAGTAGTCCGATCCAGGGACGAGCGACGCAAGATCTAATCACATCGGTATGTCGGCATTCAGGAGTTCTAAGGGTAAGGGCTTCATATCTCAAAGCCCCGAACCCCGAAGCGTCGAAATCACCTTTGAGGATAAGCATAGGGTCATGGCCCATGGTCACTTGAGGGAGTAGAAAAGGCGGTACAAAGGGGGCCAAAAGTGTTGAGTTGAGTTTCAGAAGGGGGGCACCGTGTTCTCCAGATGTCGTTTCGACTTGATCTCAATCCTGATACCTGCTTGGAACGAATGAAGAAGAGAGGGGGTGGTTGAAACCTTGCCTCACTCATTAATTGCAAGGTATGGAGGTCCCGGCAGGATGTCCGCCCGAGGTGGTCCTCTGTACTAGTTTTTTTCCCACAGAAGCCATGTCAAGTCCTCGACTCCCCAGGGAAGTCTGCGCACACTAATTCAACATTTAAGGGCTCAGCTACCCCCTGGCATGAGCCATGCAGAATTAAGGTGGCGTATGATAGAGGAATGCAGGCTAGATTTGATTGAATAGACACCTCATCCCGAAAGTCTAGGAGGCCTCTGTTGGGAAAATGTTCAGGAGTATATATACTTAGTTTTGATATTTTTCGAAGGATCGATGGTAGAGCAAAGCTCCCGATTGTAAAGTTTTAATAGACACTCTAGTCCTCTGGTTATGCATCTGTATGTAATATTTCTTGTTTAATGACAGACAATTTTACTACCCCCATCTAGTTTTCATCTCATACCGAGGGAGTTCATGATTGACTGATTCACATGAATTATTGCAATTATGTTACGATAAAGGATTTATTGTTGCATTGTTGTATTCTTCGGTTTTCTACGTTTGAATGTAAGAAGATCTTGCGTTTAGATGTTTTCTCCTACAGTCTGTTAGAAACCTGATGTTTACGACAGACCTTTGCATTTCTCTTATACAAGTCTTCCCCCTATTCACCCTTACTACAACTCACTGTCTGAAGTTTATCTAAGACCTCACTTGCCCATGCATGCCTGGCCTAGTTTCAGAGTTAGAACAATATTGTTTTGAGTTAACTTCTATTCGATCACCCCTTTTTATAAACAAATCGTGACATAAACTGATGGGCGTCGGGCTCTGCTCCTACTAAAATCCAGGAGTGACTTCTGACGCTAACATTTCTAGCGTCGTTGTCGGGGACGAAGTTGAAGATTTTCCCTGGGTAGAATGGCATTGAGCCTCTGATTCTGAAGGTGCATCAGACATCAGAGCCCTTCAATATTGCTACTGTGCACCTGGTGACTCCAAGGTTTCCACATCACTGTTTCAGCTGTGGCTACTGTTAGCACACCTAAAAGATGACCTTAAGGAGCTTTCTCGAGAAGGTTTCAGCAGCTGTTTTCTCAGCCTGAGAAGCTTCCTGGGGTAACAACAATGGTAGGATATGGCCTTTGATGGTGAACAAGGACTAGCCACATTCGAAGCTGCGCATATTTCACCTAGTGACTCCATGATTCAAGGATCGATTGGCGACTCCACAGGTTCAATATGGAGAAAATCCTTGCTCGCGGGTTTGCTCCTTTTAATTTTTCTATTATTCCTGGTTTTCCTAATGTTGTCCCCTCTCCGAATGAATGGGGCGATTATTTGCCCATATTTGGAAAATGTGAAGAGGACAACCCTGCTCAGCACCTCAGTGAGTTTCATGAACTCATGCGTCAGTGGGAGATACATCATGAGGATGTATTACTGAAGATGTTCATGTTCTCGTTAGCAGGGGATGCGCTTAAATGGTATCATTCTTTACCCCCTACTAGCATTTCTACACTCAATGGATTCCATGCCGCTTTCACCACCTATTGTCAGAAGCTGTATCCCCCTGAGTTAATTTGTCATAATTGTTGTGAGGGATACCAAAACTCTATACAAGAGAAAGTTGTTTCTGACGTAGGCTGTGGGGATGATCCTGATGACCTGGATCAAAACTCAGTCCTTTCTCCTCCCCATTCGTCTGCATCAAAGGCAGGTTATGAAAGTGATGAAGATCCCAAGGAGGAAGGAGATGCCCTGAGTGAGATGATGGAGCAGGCGATATCTCTCACTGCCCAACGTGCAAAATTGGAATCTGATGGCAACGAAGCGGATTTTCCAGTCTTCGAGGCAGATGATCTAAGTAGCTCTTTTGAAGAGATTATCGAAGATTTCTTAGATGCATTAGCATCTGCCCCCGATGAGCCTGTTGTCTCAGAATTAAACGAAGAAGCCATTGTGGAAAAGGATTGTTCTTTCTTCCTTCATGAGATTTCCCATGATGTATTTACATTTGGGATTGAAAGGAAGGATCGGGAGACCGTTCCCTTTTTAGAAGATGGGGAAGTGCACGAAGAAGACGAGGAAGAACCAGAAGAGCAGCTGAGCACACATTTCTTTTCCTATCTAGAGCCAGTCAACGAGCATCCATTGCCCGAGATCAGTGAGCCTATGACAGTTGTCCGCTCACTTGTGCTTGTCAGAGATATTCAACCACATGGGAACAACTGTGTAGCAGAGGAGGCTGCCTGTCGCCAATTTTTCGAAATCCGCCACTCATTCTATGACCCTGTTAGTGAATACATGGAGTGGCATTTCCTTTATGCCTTGGAGCCACCCTATTTCATATCAACTTCATCTTGTGAGGAGAAGTTGAAGAGTGTAGCCGTTCTACTATCACGATTACACCATCTGCTGGTGATCATCGACAGAAGGAAGGAGCTTCTATCCAGGAAGCTGCTTGAATGGCTATGGTGGAAGTCTGCTTTCACCTAGCCCCATGTAAAATATTTTATTAGCATTAGGATTGTATATAAATAATCTCCTTTGAGCATGTAGCTTTGTTTGCTTTTCTTTACTTCTCGGCCTATATTTTCAGAAGCGGGAGGTTTTGAGCTTGACTCCATAGCCCAACAGCAAGGCACTGAAGCTGCAGAATGAGTTCTTAGAGCATCACAGGGATGAATCTATCCCCCATGGAGCCTAATGTTAACAACCATTCTTGTCTTGGGCATAAGAGTATCCGGGTCTACAGGTTGCACAAGAAGCGCCCAAGCGCAACACAAAAAAAATCTCATTTCAGGATACAAATCAAGTGAGCAGGTGAAGTTATGTCGTCAGTGGCCGAGATCCATCAATAGAGAAGATCGACGGTCATCGGGTTTTCGGGGCTACCAAGTTGCCCGAGATTTAGTGCAAGAGATAGCAACCATATTTCAAGACAAATCTGGGTCATCCGATCCAGTTGAGACAGGTCGCAGTCAGTTGGCATTTCGGGGATCGACGTTTCGGGAGACAAGGGACCTCCCATTCACTGCAAATGAAATTGTCGATTGGTGAAATGCTAAAGGCACCTTTGGAGCTGAGCTCACGGTCCTAGCGCCAGGTCATGTCAAGCGAGCCTGGGAATGAAGGCAACCCCCTTTTAAATAACAAATGTTATCTCAGTCGTTCATCAGGAGGACATGCGACGCATGATCTGAGCCATGGGTGGGGCCCTTCGGGATTTTCATAGTGTCAGCACCGAAGACGTAATCTTATCCGTCCATCCAAAAGGACACGTGGTGTGCGATCATGTCATGTCGGCATCCGAGGGTTCGAGAGGTAAGCGCTCCTCGTCATTTCACATGTCGAAACCCCAAACCCCGAAACACCGAAAGCACCTAGAGTCGGGCCCACAGTCATAGCGCCCAGTCACAAAGGAACAGGCCTGGTAAAAAGGCGCTAGCGCGCACCATGAGATGAGAAGGGTCCAAAAATGCTGACATCATTTCAGTCGTCCGATCCAGGGACGCGTGACGCAAGATCTAATCACATCGGCATGTCGGCATTCGGGAGTTCTAAGGGTAAGGGCTTCATATCTCGAAGCCCCAAACCCCGAAGCACCGAAAGCGCCTTTGAGGATAAGCGTAGGGTCACGGCCCGTGGTCACTTGAGGGAGTAGAAAAGGCTGTACAAAGGGGGCCAAAAGTGCCGAGTTGAGTTTCAGAAGGGGGGCACCGTGTTCTCCAGATGTCAGTTTGACTTGATCTCAATCCTGATACCTACTTGAAACGAATGAAGAAGAGAGGGGGTGGTTGAAACCTCGCCTCACTCATTAATTGCAAGGTATGTAGGTCCTGACAGGAAGTCCACCCGAGGTGGTCCTCTGTACTGGTTTTTTTCCCACAGAAGCCATGTCAAGTCCTCGACTCCCCAGGGAAGTCTGCGCACACTAATTCAACATTTAAGGGCTCATCTACCCTCTGGCGTGAGCCATGCAGAATTAAGGTGGCGTATGACAGAGGAGTGTAGGCCAGATTTGATTGAAGAGACGCCTCATCCCGAAAGCCTAGGAGGCCTCTGTTGGGCAAATGTTTAGGAGTATATATACTTAGTTTTGATATTTTTCAAAGGATCGATGGTAGAGCAAAGCTCCCGATTGTAAAGTTTTAATAGACACTCTAGTCCTCTGGTTATGCATCTGTATGTAAGATTTCTTGTTTAATGATAGACAGTTTTTCTATCCCCATCTAGTTTTCATCTCATACCGAGGGAGTTCATGATTGAATAATTCACATGAATTATTGCAATTATGTTACGATAAAGGATTTATTGTTGCATTGTTGTATTCTTTGGTTTTCTGCATTTGAATGTAAGAAGATCTTGCGTTTAGATGTTTTCTCCTACAGTCTGTTAGAAACCTGATGTTTACGACAGACCTTTGCATTTCTCTTATACAAGTCTTCCCCCTATTCACCCTTACTACAACTCATTGTCTGAAGTTTATCTAAGACCTCACTTGCCCATGCATGCGTGGCCTAGTTTCGGAGTTAGAACAATATTGTTTTGAGTTAACTTCCATTCGATCACCCCTTTTTATAAGCAAATAGTGACATAAACTAATGGGCGTCGGGCTCTGCTCCTGCTGTAATCCAGAAGTGACTTCTGACGCTAACAGTGTCTATCTATCTTCCAATCCACTCTTATTCATATTACATATTTCTTTTTTGGCATACAACTAGTGACATTGACGAACCTATGACTGGTGTAAGGGAGGATGATAAAACGTGCCCAAAAAGTAACTCAGGAAACTATGCAATGGGACTCTGTATGCATAATCATGCCTTGCAATTATGTCTATGCCATAAAAAATAGTTCATTTATTGAACCAATTCCCATTCCAGCCCCATATCTATTTATAGATGAAGATCCAAAGCCATAGCGAGAAGCAAGTGACCTAGTGCCAAAATAAAATCTATAACCACTAGATCGATATAAATTAGTAGTTCAAAAGCACATTGCATAGAAACTAGTTATAGATTGATATAAAGACCCTGAGGACAAGGGTAATACAAGCATATAAGCTAGTAACATCAAAGAAAAAATCATAGGTAGCAAGAGAGCCAAAGGTAGTAACAGTCCCACCACCATCAATTTTAAAGTGAGATCGAAATCCATATTCATTAGTAGCGAAGGTAAATGAAATAGACTCAATAGTCAGAGTTTCGCCCGTTGACCCATAACCATTAGTCACAGTTCGAGATCAAGTTTACCCGCTCGGTTTACCTATAATAGATATGGGGATCCCGTTGAAGCACACATTGAAGAAGCATGGGTTGGAACAACACCCTAGTAGATTTCGTTCCATACCCAACATCCCATCGCTTTGCCCAAATAAATACCCAAAGTTAGTTGCAATGTGTTATATTCAATCTTTGCTAATGACCTTGAACTAATTGATGATACAACTCCAATTAAAACAATAGAGGGCTATAACGGGTGGGGATAATTAGTGCAAATGCAACAACAACAACTTATTATTTACCTAAAGATGTGATATATAAGTTAGCATCGAAGACGGTTAGAACAAGGGTGCTAGAACTTCGCCCAAACATAGATCCAATTGCAGTTTCAAATCCATATTCTCCTCTAGTTTAGTTATTGATCAAGTTCCATTTTCAATTTCTCCATACCCAGCAGATAGATCTCAAGTTCCATAACCATATCCCGGTACAGATTGAATGTGAACTTAGTAAAATTGTAATTTGATATATTTTATAATTATAAGTATAGGTTCATGAGTTTCAATATTACTTTTAAATATTGCTAATGCATATAAATAATTATATCATAAAAACTTTTGTAAATAATTTTATCAAATACAATACATTTATATTGTAAAGAATTATGCCATATTATATTTAAAAATTGATTAATATATGATATTCACCTAGCATGCATGGTTTGGGCTAGGACCATGGAAGTTAGAGGTTTGTAGCATCAAGTCATTGTGTGGCTACATGGCATGCATGCGTTAGGCTGTGACCACGGTAGCTAGGAGTCTGTGCGGTCAGGTCAATGTGCTTGAATGAAACATTACTTTCTAGAGCCTACTAATTGTACAGGCTCACAAGCTGAAATATATACCTTCTTGTTGTAGTTTCTATATACTTGATTTGAAGCGAGAAGGCTAGCGTCGAAACAAAAATAGTCACTCACAGGCTAGAACGGGTAGGGTGTACTCAAAAGGTTTAGTATGGTCATTTTTCATCTCCATAGTTTAGCACACCTATCCACAGTATTAGCTTTGATGTATGGTTTATGCTATTGTATGAAAGCTTGAATGTGGGAATATCAATGTGGCTAGGAGAACCACCACACGTACAACAACTTGAAAAGGAAGAAAGTTGGGAAAGGAACAAGAAAAATAGAAGGAAGGACATGGATATAAAGTAGGCATAAGAATAGAAGAAGGACACAATGGACATCAACAAATAACAAAGAAAGGATGTAACTTCTAGCCACGTTAAGAGAGGATATCATGGATATTGATGGTATATATATGTCAATTTATTTACCCAATGACATAAACAAAAGCAGGTGTATATAAAAAGATACCCAACAACAAAGACAAGAACTAGTACACAGATAAAGATCGAGGAACTGCCCTCATGCCGAGTGATTTCACCTAAGAATCTGGATGACATTTAGTGTAGCATAGTCAACTAAACTAGCTTGGGTATGTATTCACGTCGACTATGTGCAAGTGCACAAATTTGTTCTATCTCCTAACATGTGACACATTCGAATGCAATAGTAATGGATGAATAATATGAGGATGAAAGTTTGTCAGAGGATGAAGAGGAATTCCTTAATTCACAATTATGGGAGGAGGGAAACACCTCTCAATCTTTGGATGTTGCTGAATGGGATGATATATATCCCTCTCAGGAGTGTGTGGAGTAGTGTGGCAGAACCCATTTTGAGTTTGAAGTCAAATTTCAAGAATTGATTCATATTTCTATTTTAATAATTTGTCAAAATAAACTTCATAAATAAATGCACATTTTTTCAAGATTACTGCTAAGAACCTGTTATGCAATTTTTGTTAATGATGCTAGTTTTGTGTGATATACAAATTATTGAAGAGGGTCCAATTACAGTTGATCCACCAGAAATTATGAAGCTAGAGAAGGGGCCATTGAGACTTGCAAAGTATGTAAGCTATGTTGGGATGCAACTATTCAATATCTTTATAGCATGGACTCTGGCGAGTATTCTTTTTGAAAATTGAATTCTCGTTTACAGGTACATTGAATCGCTTCAAGAAGTAAGATATAGGATATTGAGTGTGATGTTCTTTTCTATTTTTTATAACGAATATATGAAATAATTATGTGTAACACCCTGTTTCCCCCAATTTGTAATTAATCATAAAATAGGAATTACCATGCTAATGCATGAGGAAAATGTAAATGTATTATTGTTTGAGTTGCCAATAACTGACTGTGGGGTTGAAGCCTTGAAAGTATTGGTCATGATATCACTAGGGGAGAGAAATCAATTAATGAGGCAAGGACTGGTGGTTGAACTACCAACCACCCCCATGAATGGGAGCATGGTCTAGCTACAGGAAGTCATCTTAAAGTACCGCAGGGTCTGACAGACCAGGCGGACCTGAGCTTCCTTCTGACAGAAGGAAGGTGACAATTATACACACGGAGGCAGCAAGAGAAGGGAGACACCAGACACCAGATGAGAACGGGAGCTCGCAAGGGAGAGGCGCGAAGCTCTCTAGCGAATCACGAACATAAGTCCGCAAGCTTGATGCCGAAGGGCATCTGAGAAACCTCGTCGAGGCCACAAGCGAGAAAGAAAGCTCCGAGTTGTAGAAAATAGGACCCGAACAAAAACTGAAAACAGAGAGAGAACCCTCGAGAAGAGTGAGAGTTCCCTGGTGATATCATGGCTTGGCACGGGGGTGGCTAGAGTGCTAATATTGAATGCCTCTGAGCCTATGGTCAGGTGGAAGGATGAACATCCACAGTCAGTTGGTTGGCGGCAACCTGTAATAGATAAGTGAATTTTGACCCTGTGTAATTTAGTTGTAACGGTGTATGAATTGGTATGCTGTGCTTGATTTCAAAAATGTGAATGAATGCTTAATGGATATACTATATCCCTTCTATTTTTTGTTGAGTCGTATAATTAGGCAACAAAGGAATTATAGGGTTCGGACATGACTTGTTCCCATAAATTTTGGAGTTATGTAGTGTCTTAAGCTAGAGCCACGAACTGTGAGCTCATTGATCTTAGGCGTAGTTGAATGTACGATGGTTTACTCGCCTAGTCATCCTGAGTCCCTTGGAGGACGGAGTTCGTTAAGTTGATGAGAGGTAGTGTCGATTATGCACAGGCTCTCTGCGATCAAATAGAACCCCAGAACCCCTTGATGAAGGAGCGCAATAGTTGTGTTGAAGACTCTTCTAAGAGTCAAGTCCAGGAGAAAGAGTGCAACGCTCTCAAGTCCTTCATAGTTGACGAAGTTCAGGAAGGATAGCGAGTTTCAAATACCGAAAGAGAGTACCCTTTCATTTGCTAGATGAACGAACGAGATCCTTTCGGAGGATCTGAGGTCTGTCATGACCGCTAGGTTGGAGGAAGGAACATAGGCGTTAAGGCCTCGACCCCTTTTTGGCCTTCGCAAATAGCGAAGGAATCGAGACCGTAGATCCCAAGATCCAGGGGAGTTACCTGGACCATCCATTTGTAGAGGACACGTGGCTTCCGGTCGGCATTTTGACACCCGGGAAACCCAAGGGCAAGATCCCTTGTCTTCGCAAGTCGCGAAAGCCCGGTATGCGAAACCCCGAATCAGTATAGAGTTGTAACAACCTTGCTTAAATAAATGTAAAGGATTATTAATTATAATTAAATTGATAATCTGATTGTCCTAAGATGTTAGCCAAACAATAATTGTTTCCTATATAATATTAACTAAATTAATTATCATTAATTATTGTTCATAATTTTCAATGGTTATTTAATTATTAATCAACTCTTTAATTATGTGAGTAAAGAATTAATAGGGTTGATAATTTAATTTATTAAAACTTACGTATATGAGTGGGATGACAAACATTAAATAAAGGATAAGAAGCATTAAATAAAGGGGATAAGATATTTAAGAATGGGATAAGATATTAGGTAGGGAGTAAATGAAGGGGAGTCGGTGAAGGAGGGATAAGGGGGGGAAAGGAGTTTGGTGGGAGGATTATTCGACGAGAGTTGGCCATGGATTTTGGGAGCTCTGTATTGCAGAGAGGGAGGTGAAACATTGGGAGTATTAGTGCACCGGGGTTGCTGGGGGTTTTGGGCTCGGAGGGCCAGGATATCCGTTGATATCCTGGGGCTAGGGAGCTAACTAGTCGGCAGGGAGGACGGTTTTGGGTAGTGTTCTAAAGAAGCGGGAAGGAAGCAAGCTGCAGACATCAGGAAGGATTATTAGCATCAGAGTTAAGGTATTTCTCTAAAATTTATGCATTGTTGTATTATGTTAGAAAAAATTTTATTTTTCATAGTAAAATTTGAGTTACAGAAGTTACTGTTATAAATGATT
>JASDQU010735980.1:387577-407735 GCA_032191745.1 Picea mariana | reverse complement strand
GCGATGTAGAAAGAATTTGAAGAAGGGGAGAGCCCTCAATTATTTCCTTGTTGAGCATTATGTTTTCTATGGGATGAGAAAGCTAGTACATTGATGAATGAAAATGTTTTGACACCATAGTAACGATGGTTGCAATACTGTGAAAATGAATGAGAACTATTGTATTGCACTTATGGAAACATTTGAGGATGTTTATGAACCTGAATGTTATGATACATGCATTTGGTTTACTATTATGACTAATGTAATTGTGTCTATGATGATGCATGTTGTGTATAGAAATAAATTGGAGCTATTGAGGAAGACAATCACCAATGATGAGCAACCTCGAATAGAGAATGACCAGGGGAAGGTTGCAAGTGAAAGATTGTTGACAGGGCTGTAAAAGCCCCAATAAATCACTAGTGATGAGGTAAAAATAAGAAAGAGGGTGCTAGTAGCCAAGAACCGGTATAAAGATATCCGTGCATGTGTGGCACAAGGTATGAAGGGATTTGGTAAGAACCCCTTCTAAAATAATTTATTGTCTTAGTGTTATGCATAAACTTGAAAGGCAATTGTATGCCTTGGATACCCAAGTAAGGTATGATTCGAGAAGGGGAACATAAATAATGGAGGTATGAACCTCTGGTAGTAAACATTGTTTGTAACCCTTGGAAGAATTCATGAATTGATATGTCATGAATGCATTGACAATCAAGGAATGCGTAAAGGCATTCATGTGAAAAATTTTAGTTCATGTGTATTGATTTGGGATCGTGATCGGCCTATAGCCAACAGTATGGTCCTACTGTAAGAATGAAAGAAAACGAATAAACCATATGAGGAAAAGGTTGGTTAAATTCCAACACCCCATGGCCAAGAACCAGTCATAAAGTGTGATGAACCTGAAAAACAATGCAAGGATGCATTGGGTATGAATGTGGCTATGGATATCAACACAATTGTTAAAACCCTTTTTAAATATTGAATTACGCTTTGAAAAGTTTGGTATGTTGAGATGAAACTAACAATTGTTTAGTTGTGTAAAGAATGATTGCAGGAAGAAAGAGTCTTGGATATGGCAATGTTGTAAGCCCATAAGGAAGACTAATTTCCTGCTGAGCTAAAATGTTATGGGAAAGAAAGACCCATGCTTGTGAATCTGGTTTCGTACGGAACATATCTGAAAATAAAAGAAGAGATTGGAAAAAATTGTGGGTGACAGATTTGCAATAAAAATTTTGAAAGTTGGAATTTATAATGATGTCTCACGAATGTTGTATACCTGTGACACGGGTGAGGAGAAAAGATCTGTCTAGAAGGAATAGATGAAGGCCGTCAAAGCTGAAGATGATGAAAAAAAAAGCTACTGTTGAGCCATGAAAACCCCGTGATAAGCCATGATCGCCTGAAAATTATTGTGTTGAGGTAACACAAGCTAGAGGTACACCTCGACAGAGCAATTCTGAGGGACACCTCGACTGTAAGACTCGATAGAGTCTCTAAAATTTTCCTGTGCAATAAAACCTTGGCAGGGCAAGATGGATCGCCCGAGAGACTGTATAACAGTGAAGGGGATGCCTGAGCCTAGGCCAGGAGGGTGAGTGACTGCAAGGAAGAGGAGACCTTAATAATTCTTGTAAACTATTGGGATCATGCACAAAGTGGGTAGTTTCCCGTGCAGAAAAACCTTGGAAAGGAAGATGAAACCATGATAGCTCTTGTCAGCTATTGAATTGGAATCATGCACCCAATGGGTACGTCAAGGAAAGTGATGAGCATGGATAAAAAAAACTACCATGTGGATACAGATCCACAAGCTGCATAGATAAGTACTGTGCTAGAATATGAAATTTTCCTTTTGAATTTTGAACAACAGTAAGATGTTTTCGCACAAAATTGTGGTTAATATGCTTGTGTCCAAGAATTATTGAAGGCAGATGACGAAGACTCAAATCCTGAAAAAGGACCTGACCGAGGATGAAGGTCAAGACTTCTAAAGTGGCCGAATGAGGAATTCATGACAGGTGTTTTGAGAAAGAACACTGAGGACGGTGTTCCTTTAAGGGGGAGGGAATTGTAACACCCTGTTTCCCCCAATTTGTAATTAATCATAAAATAGGAATTACCATGCTAATGCATGAGGCCAATGTAAATGTATTATTGTTTGAGTTGCCAATACCTGACTGTGGGGGTGAAGCCTTGAAAGTACTGGCCATGATATCACTAGGGGAGAGAAATCAGTTAATGAGGCAAGGACCGGTGGTTGAACTACCAACCACCCCCATGAATGGGAGCATGGTCTAGCTGCAGTAAGTCATCCTAAAGTACCGCAGGGCCTGACAGACCAGGCAGACTCGAGCTTCCTTCCGACAGAAGGAAGGTGACAATTATACACACGGAGGTAGCAAGAGAAGGGAGACACCAGACACGAGACATGAGACACCAGACGAGAACAAGAGCTCGCAAGGGAGAGGCGTGAAGCTCTCCAGCGAATCATGAATAGAAGGTCGCGAGCTTCATGCCAAAGGGCATCTGAGAAACCTCGCCAAGGCCACAAGCGATCACGAAAGCTCCGAGTTGCAGAAAACAGGACCCGAACAGAAACTGAAAACAGAGAGAGATCCCTCGAGAAGAGTGAGAGATCCTTGGTGATATCATGGCTTGGCACGGGGGTGGCTAGAGTGTTAATATTGATTGCCTCTAAGCCTATGGTCGGGTGGAAGGACGAACACCCACAGTCAGTTGGTTGGCGACAATCTGTAATAGATAAGTGAATTCTGACCCTGTGTAATTTAGTTGTAATGGTGTATGAATTGGTATGATGTGCTTGCTTTCAGGAATGTGAATGAATGCTTAATGGATATATTGTATCCATTCTATTTTCTACTAAGTCGTATAGTTAGGCAAGAAAGGAATTATAGGGTTCGGACATGAATTGTTCCTATAAATTTTGGAGTTATGTAGTGTCTTAAGCTAGAGCCACGAAGTGTGAGCTCGTCAATATTAGGCGTAGTTGCATGTATGATGGTTTACTCACCTAGTCGTCCTAATTCCCTTGGAGGATGGAGTTCGTTAAGTTGATGAGAGGTAGTGCCGAATATGCACAGGCTCTCTGCGATCAAATAGAACCCCATAACCCCTTGATGAAGGAGCACAATAGTTGTGCTGAAGACTCTTCTAAGAGTCAAGTCCAGGAGAAAGAGCGCAACGCTCTCAAGTCCTTCATAGTTGACAAAGTTCAGGAAGGATAGCGAGTTTCAAATACCGAAAGAGAGTACCCTTTCATTTGCTAGATGAACGGACAAGATCCTTTCAGAGGATCTGAGGTCTGTCACGACCGCTAGATTGGAGGAAGGAATGTAGGCGTTAAGGCCTAGACCCCTTTTTGGCCTTCGCAAATAGCGAAGGAATCAGGATCGTAGATCCCAAGATCTAGGGGAGTTACCTGGATCGTCCATTTGTAGAGGACACGTGGCTGCTGGTCGGCGTTTCGGCACTCAGGAAACCCAAGGGAAAGACCCCTTATCTTCGCAAGTCGTGAAAGCCCAGTATGTGAAACCCCGAATTAGTATTGAGTGAATAGGTTTCGGTGTTTCGACACCCAAGAAACCCAAGGGAAAGATCCCTCGTTTTCGCAAGTCGCGAAATCCCGGTGCCCGAAACCCCGATGCACTCTGTGGTAGAAAGGAGGAGTCTCGAAAGGGTTTGGACTGTCCATCGGAGGAGACGCATGGTGAGCGGCCCGAGTTCGGGGAAAACTCTAAAAGAATCTGGACCATTGGATCCAAACCACGGGGGATCGTTGGATCTCGTACAAGAACCCGTGTATCGGAATTCGGGGTTTGTAGAGAGAAGGGGACGACAGTTTGTTGTTCTCTTGAGTCCCGAAATCCGATGGCTGGGGCGGACAGGTGGCACATTCGAGATGTAGGAGCCACGTGGATGACAAGTGGTACATCCTAGAACAAGGGTCACGTGGAGGTGACAGGTGACGTGTTCGCGTCACAGGGAAGGAGTCAACACCCTGTTGACCTATATCACGTTTCGGGGTTCGGCATTCCAAAAGGTAAGGAACACTTGCAATGGGAATTATGAAGTCGTGAAACCTGAAAGAGATAGGCGCTGAGACTTGTGTCCTAGCCGGAGGTGACATGACACTGAGACAAGGGTGGAGCCGAGTACCTTAGCCCATTTCGGATTTCGGGTTTGAAGAGTCCAAAGACTCGACTCTCTTGCTTTACGAACTCCTGGTTACCAAAATTCCGATACGGCCAGGACCGTCAGAGCATGGGGAGACTCGCAGCCATCGATCTCCTCGAAGGTGAGATTTTGGGTTTCGGGGTTTGCAGAGTCGAAAGACTTGATGCGCTTGTATCGCCAAGTCGTGAAATGTGAAAAGGTGCCTAGTTTGTTTGGCCTGTGGTCGTAACCAACGATCACATGGAGGTGGACAAGGGAAGAGATAGCCTGCGTTAGGCCCCCGTAGGACTTTGAGGATTCTGTCCCTAAAAAAAAAGGCGAAAAATATATTATTCCGTAGTGGGTATGTGACATTATGATACTAATCCTCAGTCTCACAATGGATTTTATTCAAAATTTTGGGTTGTACACAGATTTTGACACCTTCAAGGAATAATGGATTTCTTGATACTCTTTTAAAACTTATACATATGAAGGAACTTCAACTTTACATGGAGGCTAACAATTCATTTGATTCAAATCAAATCCATGATGGAGAGATAACAAATTTCATATGACCTAAAACAAAAAAATAAAAGGTATGCTTACTTACACATAATTTATAGAGTTTATGTAAAAGAAAATATCAAGAAACATGTATAAAAAAATAATAGATCAACTTTGTTTTACATATGATTAGTTTTTCTTGGTCTCTAAAGTTGTACATACCCCAGTACATAGTTTAACAAAAACTATTAAATGATGTGCATATAAAAAAAAAATGCAAAATATGAAACGGTCTACATATAAAATAAAATTCACACTAGCTAGAAAAATTACGTGGAATGGAACCTTCCAGCCCTACTACAATTGAGAGCTCCTAGATTCAAATATTTCTTTCCACTCACTCTACTCTTTTCAATCTTGCAGGTAGAAATCTCAATGTTGCAGGAAAAAAACTAAGCAAATGTTGGAGGAAAAAACAAATCACTAGTTGGGAGTGGAAATGACTAAATTGACTCAGTTGTAGAGCACATGCTACTAGTTGTATAAAATACTCATTCCTTGGTCATTTCTCTTACTTTAATATCGCTAATGGATCTTACATGCAAAGCTACATCTTGACACCACAAATATCATCGTTGGACACCGCACGAGTTATGAGTTATGGACTATGGGCTATGGTTTGGGCTATCCAAAAACATTTAATTTTTAGAATTAATGCTAACTTAAATCTTAGTATTAACCCATCTTGGAATATATGTATATCCACTTTCCTAAGTTTAAATCCGACATGGATTGAAACAACCTAATGAAACCCACACAGATTGAAATGGCCTCAATATGAGGCCAAATAAAACCTCAAACCCTAACTTAAGATAAAATTGAAATGAAAATAAAAACCTAAACTTAGGATAAAAATAAATAATCTTAAAACATGTTAAATTGTGTGTCTAACTAATGGAAAAACGGGTGAGCTGATTACTATAATCCCTAGCCTAAAGGTACGGACTAATAAGCACTTCTATCAATATAAACATATGTTTTTAGCTTCAATTTGTTTCACCTATACAATTTTAGATTGGGATTTGTTTTACATATTAATTAATTAGATTGACAATGGACGTTGAGAAACGAAAACACTAATGATATAGAGTTAAAGATAATGTACATATGTATTTATGAATATATTATTCATTTACATGTAATGAGATCAAATCCTTATCTGACCACCATAGTATTTTTTGAACAAAAATATTAGCAGCGATGTATGCAAGTGTCCCCACAGTCAATCAAAGATGAGGATGAAGCATATAGAACAAAAAACATAACAAAAATCTGGCAAGTAAAACACTTTCCACGCTTCACCCACTAGAACCATCTTTTGTATGGCATGAAGAATGCCTATTTCCAAGTGCCACACAATCCATAAACTGAACACAATCCCTTGCCGAAGAAAGTGATCTCCTTTGGACTAATGTTTCTTTGCATTATGTTCAACTATATGATTCTTAGAGACACCAAGGATGTGTTGGTGGTCACTACTAGTCTGGGTAACAATATTGTTATATTTTACATCCTTGCCATTGAGCCAAGGAAATGCCTATGCCCAGTCCTAGGGCCTTAACCAATTCCTAATGGACATCCAGATGCACCAAAAACAAAGTAAGTTGCACTAGTAAAAAAATAAGCATCAATGGATGTTTCTAAGGTTCTTAAGGAGTTCTTTCCCTTTCTTGGATGAGGGATAAGGGCCTTGGTTTGGATGGATGGTTTAGTGAGGTATCTCCACTCCCTTTTGTTAGGGGATGGTGTGGTGTATTGATGAGATGATTCTCTACGAGAAAAAGCAATTATATTTCCATACATTGTCCTTTTGAGGAATTTTCTTTCCTACTACATACACTAAGTAATATCATCCATCCTACAACAATGGAGAATTCTTTGTTGCAATTTCTAGATCTTATCTTTCTTGGTCCTATTGTCATTCTTTGGATATGATCCTTTTGTCTTCTTTATGCCATGGAAAAGCTTCAAGGTTGCGTGGTGGTTCAGTTCTATCTTGGGATTTCCCCATTCAAGTATATATCTCAAGAAATGGTAATCATCTGTGTTTTTTTTCCAACTAAGGTGGTAATTTGGGATGAGGGAATAGTCGACACCTGTGCATGTCCTCTCGTCTGCTCGTAAAATATCCCAATAGCTCTTGAACCAACCTCGATTATCTACATATTGGATTAACAATTCTCCATCCCTGGCCTTTCATCAAGTGTGTTAATGCTCAAGTCCAATGTATGTCTATTATATTTTATAATTCCATTCGCTTGATATTTTAGGAATATTTATAACAAAACTCTAGTCCAATAGAACTATGTTGGTATATGGATTCATTCCTCTAGGGAATGTAACATCCAACACCAACAAGAGTAAAATCAAAATCTAGGTGGCTTACTATGGCATAGCATGAGGGAAGAGACATTGAATTGAAGTGAGTATTATTCGAAGAATTCAAATCTCTATGTGGGGATGTTATTTGTTTTTTGGATAAAAACAATAAATCCTTCTAATATGCATTGAATGTCATTGAAGCTCTACTTCTATGGAACCCATTCACATCCTCAGGGATGCATTATTTCTGAAATGGGTAGTGACGTTTGTTTTCATAGATTGGTGTTCATGATCATTTTGTGTCACAAGTTCCTTTGACCCTCACACAGCTAGTAAAGATATCATATCGATTATCATTTTCTCAAGCAGTGAGCTTCAACTGATATTATATCATTCCTCTATGAACATCGATAGATATCCTATCGTTATCTGCTAATGTTGAGCTTTAACATGAATAGGCCTATCATGGCTATAATATCCTCCCTTCTTTTTGCATCTCATCACTAGACTCAATGCTAAAGTAAATTCCATGGTGACTGAACAACACCTCTTCAAATCCAAGTGTACACTATAGTTGGACGTAGTCTGTAGTAAATAGTAAATTCAACGGTGACCAAACAATGCCTGAATAAGTCCAAGTGTAGTCTCAGGGTAGTAAATTCCACGGTGACCAAACAATGACATACATGTGGTGCAACTTTTCCTTAGATCTATGTTCTACAAGCTTTTTCTTTCTTTTGCTCCAAAATATATATTATGGATACATTTTCTTCTTCTTTAGTTTCAACTTTTCTCTAGTCTTTTTCTTCAATATTTCCTCATCTTCTTTTGCATCTACTTGTACTTTAGCTACTGTTGATTGAACATTTATGTCAACCTTTGTAAGATAAAAAACATCTTCGTTTTCTTTCATCTTATCTTCCATTTCCACAACAAATTCAACAACTCCAATGGTTGCCTTCATTTTTTATGTTCCTTCTTCTACTACAGTTATGATATATTTTCCATACCCACTTTCATCTCCATCATACTTAGGATTTGCAAGCCACTCCCCAAGAAACGTGAATTCAACATCATAATCAAATTCAACATTCACTGCAACTTCATTCATATCTTCAACAACTTCCATTACTAGATTATTCTCACATTTTTCTATTGCTATAAAGGAAGTTTCATTTTCATCTTCAATGTAACACCCTGTTTTTCCCTAGTCTATAATTACAAGTTATGACTAAAAGACAATGTATTACATTTTTTTTTAATGAAAAATTGCCAACAAATTGAAGAAAGGGTGGAGCCTTGAAGTACTAGTCATAATACCATGAGAGGAAAAATGGTGAGCATTTGGGGAATTTCCTTACTTTCCAAAAATATATTTTTTCGATTAATTTCCTCATCCCCTTTTCCCAAAAATCAATTAATGCAGAGAGGCATGATATTCGAGAAATCAACTTCCCACCTTAATGAAAGCATGGAGGATGTCTAGGACAACTGAAGACTGTCGTCCTCGGGTACATTAGAGTACCCACCTCATTTTGGGAGTTGACCCACAAGTGAATCTTTAATAAGCAAGGAGACAATCATGAACCTTCAAAGGAGGAGAGAAAGGGAGAACTAGAAGGGGGTGGCTATAGCACAGAAAGAGCAAGGAACCAGGGGAGAATAGAATTTTTGGGAGCTTTTATATTTGATTGGAATTTGAGCA
Source organism: Picea mariana (assembly GCA_032191745.1). Classification (NCBI taxonomy): domain Eukaryota; kingdom Viridiplantae; phylum Streptophyta; class Pinopsida; order Pinales; family Pinaceae; genus Picea; species Picea mariana. The sequence goes on along the minus strand of JASDQU010735980.1, from coordinate 398,977 downwards.
GCTAGGAACCCAAGAAATCGACCTAAGAAAGAGGGCATCGAATGAGATGTTTGCTGGAAAGGAAGTGACACTGAGAGGGGAGAGTGTTGAAGGACTGCAGGGATAATGAAAGGACTCCATGTGCACTTGAAACCAACTACAAATACACTTGAGAGTTTCAGGGAGGCCCTGGGATAGGTGGTTCATGGGGGAATATATGTTGTGTGATTGGTAGTGAAGGAGAGTAGCATCCGCCTTCCTAAATATTCCCGAGAGAGAGAGAGAGAGAGAGNGCAGGCTGGCCAGTCTTTACTCTGAAAAGATGATTGCATACTGACCTCAATGGATTGATACTTGTTCATCATGTAATGTATTTTAATTTGACTGTGTAATTTAGGAACTGTCTAAAAGTTTGAATAAAAGTCAAGATTGAAATGGAAGGTATGTGTGTATGCTACTCTCTGCATGTTTGTGCTTCTTACAGGTTATTGTCTCTCATGATGTATGGTGAATGAATACATCGATAGACCATGTGCTTCACAACCTAATTCTATGTTTCAAATCTCTCGTTGTTTGATATATGATCATTGATAACATGCTATAGAGAGAAACTGGTCAGAGATCCTAAGACTTTGAGAAATGTGTAATGGGATGCATGGATTTGTGCTCCATGTATTCCTTAAATTTAATTATTGGTCCTTGTTCCCTATGAAATGTGGAACATTGGGAATACCTAGTTCTCTGTGTATGCGGGCTAAGTTTAATTCCTTTGGGAGGTATTGTTTTCTCTTAAGAGGTCTATGTCGCGGGCACCTTGGTGTAGCCCGAAGGATCAAAATCCCTTAAGATTCGTGGTTCCCTCGTCGCGCTCAGCTCAGCTTTATGTGTTCCAACCCTTCTCCTTTACGAGTATAGGAGTGGAACCAGGAGGGGAACCCAACAACCTGAGATTTGGGCCATTTAAAACTTATGCATAGGAGTGAGGTTCTAGATAACTATATAACTTGAGACCTGGACCCCTTTTATTTAACATGGCCTTGCTTAAATCCCAGATTCCAGTGGGGCGGGTTCCAACATGAATTTTTTCCCCTTCCTACACTTATAAATGAGAGATATGATGATGTCATGCTAATGCATTGAGCCATGTGTTGGTGGAGGATAAGTGTTAGCACTCTAGTGGAGTGGGATGAAAGGACCTCCTTAGTAGCATGACGAGTGGGGGTAATCCTAATCACTATATTGAAAGGAAATAGGAATATCGACTATTCAATCGTCATCTAAAGTAGGAACCGAAGGCGAGTGGAATCCAATTAACTAGATATCTGGATAGCAGAAACACTAAGGTGTTGCGCGAAGGTCTCCTTGTAAAAACCCAGTTCCCCAGATCTTGGTTGGATCATGGTTCCATTCCAGGGTTCCGTAATAGGTGGAGACAAGACTATGATTTCAAATTCCATGGGGTAATGTCACTTTAGCATACCCTATTAGTCCAAGTAGCATGTCGCGTTAGACCACGTGTCAAGCCACGTCATCATATTTGTGAAAATTTGCCCAATCAACCGCCACATAATCATGCCACGTTATCGTACCAAGTCATCCTGGGTCTGATCAAGTTGTGAGGTGGTATGTTAGGTGACATGCTACATCAAGTATACATGTCAATGGAACCAATAAGACAACCGGATTGAGGCATTTGATGAAGTGGGGATTTTGGGATCCCCCAAATCCCATTTTCTGGTTGGGTCACAGTTCCACTTCAAATTTCCGAAGTAATTTACAAAACAAGATAAAACCCTTGTCGTTGGTCAAGAATAGTTCCATTTAAGGGTTCTAGGGGCCCATTTCCGTCGATAATGGTTCCATTTAAGGGTTCTAGGGGCCCATTTAAGATAATACCTTTGTCGTTGGTCGAGAATGGTTCCATTTAAGGGTTCAACGTGCTTTAAGGTAGAAGTTAACTTTGATATTCCTTTATTTGAAGGCCAGATAGACGCCGATGCTTTGGAAAAATAGTTAAGTCTGCTAGAGGGTTATTTCTCTATCTAAAATTTTTCCAACTGTGAAAAAATCACCTTCATGCTACTTAAATCCCTTCTCCATGCCAAATATTGGTGGGAGACTTACTGTGAGCAACATGCTGAAGATGAGTCTACAATTTTTTACATGTATTTTGTTGATTCCCTCAAGGAACAATACTACCATGTTGGAAACTATAATAACCGATAAATGAGATGGACAACTCTATGACATGAGAGGGACCATACGGTGCCAGAGTGCACCAACATGTTCCATACCTTCCACACAAAGCTAGGTATTAAATACTCTGAGTGGAACCTGGCCCTAAAGTACTGTAGTGGACTACATATGTACATCCAAATAGATATGGAGTTCCTAGACATCTCCTCATTGGGAGCTGCTTACTGATATGTTGTCAAGATCAAGCAAAAGTTCAAGAAAGAGAATAAGCGAGATTTCAGTTCTGCAAAACCATCGCAACAGAACCACGGTAAAGGTGGCCCTAACTCTGAAAGAAAAGGATAGAGAAATGATGACCAATCCAAGGAAAACCAGTCCAAGCCATAATAAAAGAAGAGTAAATGGAAGTTGAATAAGGACACTAGAAAGTGGTGTGAGTTCCACAAAATCCCTTGGCACAACACTTATGGATTCCACTCCAAACAACCATTTTTGGTTGAGATGAAAGCCTCAAAGTTGGATGTCGACTTAGACTCTGATTAAGAACTAGATAAGGGAAAATAGATCATTGATGCAAAATCCAATGTCACTATCGGTACCATAAAAGTCCAGCCACGGGAATCAGAGGAGACTAAAGAAGGGGAGTGCCTATTCCACTCACATATGTGGGTGAAGTGGGACCCTCTCCATTTCATTATTGACATCCATAGCAAGAAGAATCTAATCTCAACAGAGGTTTTTAATAAGTTGAACTTGAAAATGGAAAAACATCCTCAACCATACACCATCGTTTGTATTAGCCATGGACGAGACATATATTTCAGCCAACAATGCCTCCTACATTATGACATCAAACACTTCAAAGACAAGGTATTGTTTGATGTTTCCCCCCTTGAATTTTTTGATGTTATTTTAGGAAAAACATGTATGTGGAAGTGTCATGGTGTTTATGAATCTAGGCCCCGTAGTGTTATTATTACGTTGGGAGGTCACCTCTACAGGGTATCGAAGGAAGTCCTAACTATTGCGATCCCTTTGATCTCCATGAAGTAGTGCAGAAAGGTGGTCTCTTAGACCGGGAGATTTGTCCTCTTTATGGTATAGTTGGAAGGTGAACGAAAGGTCAATGTAACTACCAAAAGCTTTGCATGAGGTATCTCTACACAACAACAACAGGTAGACAAGATAGTAGAAGATAACATAGACATCTTTGCCTCGCCTACTAGGGTGCTTTTGAAATATCAAGTAAAGCGCCCAATTGATTTGACACCTAGTGCTCCTTTTCCTAATGGCCATGTATATAGTCATTCTATTATGGAGAATGAAGAAATAAAATGTTAGATCCAAGAACTAAATCTAAAAGGCCACATCAAACCAAGCTTCTCACCTTGCAGGAGCCCAATTGTTTTAGTACAAAATAAGGATTGGACATGGCGACTTTGTATTGACTGCAAAGCCCTGAACAAGATCACAGTCAAGAAAATGTACCCAATACCTGGATTGATGATTTTCTCAATCAGTTCAAGGGAGCCAAATTTTTCAGTAATATTGATCTAAAGTCAGGATACCACCAAATGTTGATTGAGAAAAATGATGTATAGAAAACAACCTTCAAGTATAAAGAAGGTCTCTTCAAGTGGATGTTCATGCCTTTCAACTTGACTAATACACTGGCCACATTCATGTAGATGATGGATGATATATTACGACCATTCACAAACTCCTTTGTGATCTTATATTTAGATGACATCCTCATCTTTAGCATAACCTAGGAGGAACATTTGAAGCACGATCAATAGGTCTTGGGAACCCTGCAACAACACAAGTTATATGTCAATTTGTAGAAGTGTTCCTTTGGCATGTAGAGAACCCAATATTTGGGATACATCATGGATGAGAAATGTGTGCATGTGGATCCAGCCAAGATCTAAGTCATCAATTATTGGTCGGCCCCGAAGACACTACCTGAGATCCACATATTTTTGGGCCTTGCCAACTTCTACCATAGATTTATGTTGGGGTTCTCTCATATCGCTTGTGCCCTAATCCAGGTGACCAAGAGTGGAGCGAAGGATAAGTTTGTTTGGGTAGCATCCCAACAAAAAAAATTCAAGGATTTGAAATTATGCCTATTCTCAACACTAGTCCTTATTCTATCAGAAATGCAACAACCATTTGAGATTGAGACAAATGCTTCAGATTATGCTATAAGTGCAGTCCTCACTCAACATGGGCATCTGATGGCATATTAAATTGAAACATTGTCTGATGTTGTTCTCATGTACTCCACCTATGATAAAGAGATGTAATCCATTGTGCATGCATGTCGAAAGTGGAAGCATTACATTATTTGGAAGGAAATGATCATCCACACTAATAACATGCCTCTACAATTCATGCAGAAAAAAAGAAAGTTACAAAATGATTGCCATCAAAAGTGGTCCACGTATCTATAGAAATTCCACTTGAACATCAAGTACAAGAAGGGTAGCACCAACCATGTCACAAACTACCTCAGTTGACCCTCTATTGTGGTGCTAACCACAATTATTAACTCATGTGGGCATGAGACGTTCGAGTGGCCACAATTAATTATTATACAATAGTGACTATGACTTTGTTGCTACCTATCATGCATTGAGCATAGAAAAACCAATTCCAAACTTTCATCTCCAGGATGGAATGCTATGCCATGTGATCCATCTCTATGTTCCTTCAAGTGAGCGTACAAATCTTATTTGGGAAGCTCATTACAGTTGGGTGGCAGGACACTTTGGTGTGGACAAAATAGTGGCAATACTGCAAAATCATTTTTATTGGTTGAAGCTTCAACAAGATGTCTGCAAGTACATCAAATCCTGCAAAAATCATGCCATTCCCAAACCCACCATTATGAAATAGGGGCTATACACCCCTATGCCTACTCTAGATAGGCCTTGGGAGTCCATCTCCATGGATTAGATGTATGGTTTTTCTTCAACCAAGCATGGGAATTATTGTGTCTTCGTGGTCATTGATCGATTCTCTAAGATAGTGGTTTTGGCACCCTGGAAGAAGAGAATCACAATCGAGGCCACTGCTAAGCTCTTCTTTGAATGTATTTGGGTTCATTTTGGGCTCCCACTTATCATTATTCCAGATCGATAAAATAGGTTTCTAATTACTTTTTAGTCCATCCTATGGTCAATGATGGACACCAAGCTGACCAAATCGACTACCTTCCACCCACAGATTGATGGACAAACAAAGGTAGTCAAAAAAATGATTTTCCATATCCTGAGGATGTGCAATTCCAAACATCCACACACATGGGATGAGATCCTTCCTTATGTTCAACATAGCTACAACAGAGCCCTATAAATATCTATTAGCCACAACCAAGGCATGCTTGGGGTTCCAGTCGTTAGCCCTATTGACATACCTATGTCGATTGCAGCTACACATGAATAGTCCTCCCATGCTCAAACCGAGTCTGATCGAGCAGCCAAATTTGTTGAGAGAATCCAAAACATCCAACAACAAGTTCATGATATTTTTTAGAAAGCCAACACCAAGTACAAGAAACGCCACAATCAACAACAGGTACCACAAAATTTTCAAGTGGGAGATAAGGTATGTTTTCATTTGCAAAAAGAGCTCCTCACAGGACCCCATCAAAAGCTCCTCCCACTCCAATATAATCCTTACACCATCACCAAGGTTGTGGGTGAGAATGATTTTGAATTAAGTATTCCCCCTTTCCTTGGCTTGTACCCAGTATTTAATGTGGAGCCGCTTCAACCATACTTTCCACCTCTCTTGGGCACTTTGGACGCAGCTGAGCACTTGGCCCCTACAAAAATCAACCTTGACTGCATTGAACAAGTGTCAATTGATAAGATCATGGACACCAAGACGAAGGGCATCTGCTAGCAGAGCATCCAACTCTATTAGGTCGTCAAAGCAGGGAGACATTTTCACCAGGGAAAGTGGCTCACCAAGAGTTAGATTCAGTAGAAATTTCCCCATTTGATGGAGGAACTTGACACAATGGGGACCATTGATTTCTAAGGGGTAGGAATGATTATGGTCGATACTAGTGGCCACCCACCTAATCCACTAATTTCGAATGGTTCCACAGCTCGATAGTTTTTCTACGGTTTTTTGGGTCCTAAACTTCCAAGGCCATTTTGAGGCACTAAACGATGTTTTTTGGGGGCAACAACACCTAACACTTTATTGAAGATACATGTTAGGTGAAACAAAATGTGTACTCCTCGACTAGACCTTTCCAATGGGTTACCGAGCACCCCTAGGAAGTTGACGTATCAACTAACCACATCGGGGCCCACAATCCTTTTGCCATTTCATCTTATGGGGTTAGGGTTTTGGATGTTTACAGTTTTCTCATTGATGCTTTATGTTAAAAGGCCTTTTCATCCTCTTTGTAATTAGCTTCTTGTGAATGAGCGTAGCCATCACATCTCTCTTTTTAGAGATAAGCTACCACCATTCTAGCAAGATTGTGTGCTTTGCATTTGCAGTCTTTTGTATTCCAGACAGTCATTAATAGAATCTAAGTTTAACCATATTACTATGTTTCTTGCAATATATTTGTGTGTTTCCTGGTTATATCTCTGCCTTCATGTCATTCTCAATATAATCTGGATCAGAGAATGTTGTTGCATCAGTCTTCTTGTTTTCTATGAGATGATCCTTCTGATCTTGAATCATGGTCTCATAGGTTGCTTGATTAGAGGGTTCTTCAGACACATTTAACAGAATGCAATCTTTCCCTTCTTGTAATTCTACTAGATCCCATGTGTCATTCTTCTATATGAAATCCATTTCTTCGTCCATTTTTTTGACCCAATTTTATTTTTTAATTGTTTCTTCAAACTATCTAGGTTGACAAGTAAACAATGCAAAATTTGAATGTACATCTAGATATTCATGGATTTCTCTTAAACTTCTAGTCTTTCTAGACTGTAGGGAAGCAATTGTAGGATCATATTCACTGCTTGATTGTGAAGTAAGAATAGACTAGGTTGTTGGGATAAATGTCTCACTTTGAACATAATTTCTTGGAGTCCTTGTTGGAGTATCTCTAATTGATGATTCTATTTGTGAACGTCGTTGTGCACCTTATGCAATATACTCCTTTGCTTCATATTTTGCTTGAGGTATTGCTGCTCCAAAAAATATAGTCTTGTCTATGCTTCCATCCCATACTTAATTTTCTTTGAATTCAACATTATTGCTAATTATCACCTTCTTTATCATCGGATTATAAAAATTGTATGCCTTGGAATGATCACTATATTCGAGAAAGGTGCATTTTTCACTTATGTTATTTAACTTCCTCCTCAACTCTTTAGGCTCATGAGCATATGCCAAAAAACCAAATACTCTGAGGTATGCTACATTGCAAATCATACATGTCCATGTTTCTTGTAGGACTTTGTTCTTCACACTTTTAGTGGGAGATCTATTCAAAACATAAATAGAGCAAGCTACTACCTTTCCCCAAAAATCATTTGACAAATATTTTTCTTTCAGCATGCTTCCATACATATTCATAATGGTTATTTTTTTCCTTTTAGCTACACCATTTTACTTAGGTGTATAACTTGTTGGAAGTTGTCTTTTGATTCCATGAATCTTATAGAAATCGTGAAAATCATCTGAATCATGTTCACCTCCTCTATCTGATCTTAATACTTTAATTTGTTGACCACTTTGCTTCTCCACCAATGCCTTGAATTCTACGAACTTGTCAAAAGCTTCAGATTTATTTGCAAGAAAGTACACCCAAGTCTTTTTGTTGTAATCATCTATGAAGGTTAGGAAGTAGTAACTTCCTCCTAGTGACTGGATCACACAAATCTATATGAACCATCTCCAAGGGTTCCTTTGCTCTATAAGACACTCCCTTAGGGAAATTGTTGTTGTGCTACTTTTCCATAATGCAACTGTCACGTGAACTAATTGGCTCTCGAATGTGAAACAAACCTTCAACCATCCTTTTTTGCTGCAATAGTTTTAGACCACCAAAATGTAGATGACCAAATATGAAATCCCACAATAAAAAATCATCCAAACATGTTGCTTTTTGAGCAAATGAGGCATCATGTCTATCATAATTCATGGCAAGATGGTACATTCTATTCTTTGTCGTTTTCACCCTAGCAATCAACATCTTACTGGGAGGTTTATCATATATGAACCAATCATTTCCCTTAAATATTACATTATTCCCTTTTTTATTGAGTTGGCCAACACTAATGAGCTCATGTTTCAAACTTGGGGCATAGTACACATCTGATATGCACCTTTTTTGGCCTTTTTTGGTTATGATGTTTAACATTCCTTTTCCCATAACTTTTAGAATATTGTCTGACCCCAACTTGATTTCAATCCTTACTGAATCATCCATATTTTCAATTAGGCTTTTGTTTCCTCTCATATGATTTCTACACTCATTATCTATAAGCCAAATATCATTAGAATTCTCTTGAGCATCATTGCAAGTAAGGTTAGGCTTTTGTTTCCTCTCATATGATTTCTACACTCATTATCTATAAGTCAAATATCATTAGAATTCTCTTGAGCATCATTGCAAGTAAGGAATAAAGAGTCTACATAGTTTTGAGAGGTGCTATAATAGTTTGCATCATGCTTTCTAAGGTCATCCTTCTTCTTTCTATATTTATGTGTATAATGACCTAAATTATTACAATAAAAACATTTAACCTTGGATTTTTCATACCTCTGATTTGGCTATGATATTTTGTTGATGCTCCCCCTTAAGATATGAGGATGTTGGTTTGATCTCCTTTCTTGTTTTGAACCATCTCTCTTGTCATTACTTCTATTTCTCTCACCCCTGCCTCTTGGCCTTGATATTCCTCTACCTCTTAAGATAGAAACCTAATATTTTAATGCATTTTCCAAAGAATCATCATTCATGTTTATTCTGGATTCATGGGATATAAAAGACCTCAATAGCTCATCTATTGATAGTTGTGTCAAGTCCTTGGAATCTTCAATGGCTACAACCATTACATCAAACTTCTTAAGAAAGGTTCTAAGAACCTTCTCTGGCACTTTTCGATCTGGAAGTTCTTGACCATTCATCCTTAATTGATTTACAATGTTCATGACTTGGGTCTTGTACTAGTCTATTTACTCCGACTCGTTCATCTTCAAATTCTCAAAATTATTTCTTAATGTCTACAAGTTGACTATGTTTACTTTCGTATTTCCCTGATAATTGGTCTCTAAGATGTCCCAAATTGTTTATGAGAATTGCATTGCTGAGATATTAGGAAATATACTTTCATCCAAGCCATTTTGGATGAGAGAGTGCTTTTGCATCCTTCTTCTTGCTATCTCCCATGATGATTGTCCCTAACCATATGCCTCCATAACTAGGTGAGGTAGACTTCCTCACCTACCTTCACATGCATTTACTAATTGGATTTTAAGCCAAAGGTGGTGGGGAAGATTTGTTTAAGGAACATGATGGAAATATAGGATTTCTTAGGTTGACACTTTGCAATAGAGAATTACTTTTCCATGGGCCCCCTTTCATCTTCCCATCTTTTCGACTTTGAGTTTCTCTCATGCTCTCCATATCCAGCTTAGCCCATCTTATTGCATTTCAACAACAATATTTACATACTTTTGTGGGAAAAGTCTACCTCATTGTCTATTGAAAGTATATTTATCTCAATTGTATGCCTAACCATTCATTAGCTAGGCCTTGGACTTGAGATTTCCACTAAAAATCCTACAAACACACAAGATCATTTATTTAATCTCACATAGTTGAATTCCTATCTTTATAATCACTTATTTACAATTTATATAAAATATAATTCAATACATTCCAAGAATCAAAACTAAACTAAAATATTACATTTGTGCATCTTTTAATCTTTTATTTTCACTATATTAAATTGCAATCTTTATAAAGTTGAACTTATACAACATTCACATATTATTATAAAACAATTTTATAGGTTAATATTATAGAGATATGATTCATTTATAATTTTTTAATATAAAACAATTTTATATTGATAATAATATAGACATATATTAATGTATAATTTTTTGATTTGCTTTCTCTTATTTGAAGTTCTCTTTGATTTATTACCAAGTTTACACAAATAAACAAATATCTAATATGATTCTTATTATATTTATTTGATGTTCTCTTTAATTTATTAACAAGTTTATACAAATAAACAAATATTTGATTCTTATTATATTTAAATGTTGAATATCCATAAAAAAAATATATATTATTTTATTTTTTATTTTTTTATTTTTTTATTTTATTTTTTAATTTTGTTGGAAAGTTAGACATCAATTTAGTGTATGAGATTTTCTCTTCTCATAGATTTGTGTGATAAAGTCTACACAATTATATATATTCTATTCCCCTCTAAATTTTGAACTTATGATTTTTTAAGAGGAAACATTTGTTCTTAACCATTAAATCTCTATATATATATATTTTTTTTAATTTAAAAATAATAATTTTATGTATAATTCAAAAGTAAATCTACTATTATAAATTTTATTATTTTAAATTAAAAATTAAATTTTATTATTATAAATTAAAACATATATACACAATTTAAAAGTAATGTTATTTCTATTTCTATAGAAATAAAATATAAACTAGCACAGCCTCAAACTAGGCGTTTGTGGCTGATGAACGTCGAAAGGTGGGTGGGTGGGTGAGACGCACTAACCGTTGAGGAAGTTGAAGTAATGGCAGTTAATAATCCAAACTTGATAATTTCAAAAGTTAATCATTTAAATGTGGCAATCATATGGTGCTACAGTAATTTCTTAATATGATTAGGTAAATGTTAAAAAATAAATAGGTTAACAGATGCATTTAAAAATGCAAGGAAGTTATGAAGAGTAAATCACATTCATTGATTTGGGAGAAAAATATGTCAACATCTTGAATTGTTAGCCATCAAATTATAATTTGAGATTAAAAGGTCATTAATTGTGCCCATTATCAATAGGTGTACGCCTTTCGACATAATTATTTGATATAAAATAAAAGAAAATATATAATTAAAAACTTGAAATTTCGCCAATCACTATCACACACCTAAAACAAATCACATAACATGACGATTAACTTCGTAAGTAGTTATGTGAAGACATAAGACACGGTTTGTCTTTCAACCATTTGGCACTTTCGTTGCTCAAACAAAA
>JASDQU010735980.1:353775-383014 GCA_032191745.1 Picea mariana | reverse complement strand
CCTTTGTTATGTATCCCCTTTCTTTTCATTGTGTATGACTGTGATGCTCGCCAACATTTGGCGTGGTTACCTGTGTGACAACACACTTTTGCACAAAGAATCTGTTACCTGTGCGTTGCTGTTAGTAGCGCGCGAGCAAGAAGGGGCACTCCTCCTGGCTCGTTGATAGCACCTGTACATACAATCAGAATCCCGAAATGTCGGATCCTGCTCCGCCGTAATGTGCTGGCCGTCAATGTCGCATTCCGCTTCCAAACAGCCTCAGAGGATCGAAGGCCAAGCTCAACTTTCAGAGGAGTGAGTAAAGTTGACCTTGGCCTTGGATCCTCTGAGGCAATACACGGCAAAGTCGTATGCGCTGACAGCCTTTTCCTGGGTGTCGTAGGAGCCCAGCCAAATTCTCCCACTGGAATTGGGCATTCGAATTTTGACACCCATTTTCTCTTTCGGATTCGCTTGAATTGCCGCAACTTCAGTTAGCAGCTTTCGGGGCGGCTGTGGCGGCTCTGGTTTTGCGAGGGTTTAGTCATTTCAGGATTTTGCAGAGGAGTCGAACTGAGGACGTGGTAGTGAAGTTTGAAGTCTCTAAAGGGAGGGAGTGTGATGGTGAGAGGATTTGAAGTCGGCACGAATGGAGGGGCTAGTTGCTACTACACTTCTGCAACTAGACATCTGCGGGAACAGATGAGGATGGATTGTTCGCTGTAAGCCAGCAGGTATATATAGAGACGGAAAATGTGTTTTGGATGGGCTACTGTAAGGCCTTAATATATGCGCATAGACTTCCCAATCTCAAACATGGGAATATATTTTCGTTGGTGTTATGTGAATCTGATTGGCTGAGCGCATCAAATCAAAGACAACTGGGTTACTTCTAGAAGATTTTTTTAAGTCGTTGCCCTTTTCTGCTATAATATTGTTTTAGTGATCGTCCATAAGGGAATAAGTCCATGATTTCAATTTTCAATGTATAGAGTTTCACTTCAAACAAACTATGAAACTAATAATTACAATACTATATTTAATCCTATCATTAAATTGACCAGACCTGTCTACGTCTCCTAGTTGCTTTAGGAAACTGCCGTTATTTTCCACATGCTTTCTAGTTACACCGACTAGTCTTTACGTGTAATCCCATATGTTTTGTCTCCCGAAACTTGCCGTCACCTGTTTTTATTGGATTCCTTCGACATAGTTGGTAGCTGCACCCTTCTGGAAGCGATTTGAAGTCCGATGTGGCCACCTGTCTTCTTCATATTCCTTCGACAAAATTGATGGCTGCAGATACCGGGAAGCGATTTGATGCCCGATGCGGCCAGCTGTTTTCTTCATATTCTTTCGACAATATTGATGGCTGCAGATATCGGGAAGCGATTTTGAAGTCCGATGTTTTCTTTACACACAATAAAGTATAAATGAGCAAATTTTGTTCACACACAATAATATAACTAAGTTATGAATCTTGAAATTATATCAATAAAAAATAACCATATGTGTTCAGATGGAAAAATTACATTTCTCACTTGTTAATATCTCTAATTAATTAATACAAATAATTTTATTTAATATAAAATAGTTTTAAATATGCTTCACACATAAGTATATTACTTTTATATATATCTAGATAATATATTTTAAAATATATTTTAATGAAAAAAATATAAAAAAGATAAATTTTTAGTATATATAAAAGATAAATATATTTAGTATATATAAAAGATAAATTTTTARTTAGAGTTGTATGTCAAATCATTCAAATTTAAAGAAATAAGATATGTAGATTTTTATAAATTTTAGCAATCAAATAATTGAGAAAAAAAAAATATTTTTTTCATAAATAAGAAAGTCTCATACATTAATTTGATATATAATTTGATTATAATTTTAAAATTAAATTATTATTATTATAAATCTAAATCATTTAAATAAACTTTATATATTTTAGAAAATTTGATATTTAATATATATATATATATATATATATATATATATATATATATATATATAACAAAAGTGTAAACATTAAAATTTGAAATATTCATTAATCATAAAATTTGGCATTACAAAACTTTTAGATTTGATAAAATAACAAAGGTGAGAATATTGGAATATTTATTAGCGATTTGATAAAATAACAAAGGTGAGAATATTGGAATATTTATTAGCGATTTGATAAAATAACAAAGGTGAGAATATTGGAATATTTATTAGCCATAAAATTTGTCATTATAGTAATGAACTATTCAACAAATTTGACATTATAAAACTTTCAGATTTGATCAAATAACAAAGGTCAGAATATTGAAATATTTATTAGGCATAAAATTTGTCACTATAGCATTCAACAATTTAACTTGGTTGGCTTGCTTGGGAAAACTTTTTGTCCCTGTAATTTCGTCGATTAGGTTTTGGTCAAACATTGAGATATTATTATTTTATGTTTTTGGAATTTATATTCTCTAAACTTTTATTACGATGATTTATTCTAAAATTTATAGTTACTTTGTGCTTAAGGTAACATTACGTTTTAGGTTTGTCAAAACTGATATATGTCTTTAAACCTTATGTGTTTATATTTGACTTTATGTAGTATTTCAAAATATTTTGAAAAGTGAATTGTGAATATTTTTAAGGATCTTGTCATTTGCATATGTCTTTGTTAATTGTTTTTCTAGTAATAAGTATATGTGTTATGTTTTTACTCACATTAAATATTAGAGGTATTGGAGGCATCCTCAAAGTTGCTTTAGTTTGTAGATTTTTGGATCAAATTTGCTTTGACATCGTTTTTTACAGGAAACTCTGGTTCATGAATAAAAAGCTAGAGATTTTATGCACCATTTACGTCCCTCCTGGGTATCGAGTGTTGTAAATTCCATGGGTACTTTGGGAGGATTATTGGTTACTTGGGACCCAAATCTGTATGAATTGGTTCCTTTGCTTACTATTGGTTGTATTCTGTTAACATGCAGATGTATTATTAACAAGAGGGAGATCGCCCTACTTAATATTTATGGTCTGTGTCTGGATTGTAAACTTTTCTGGAGCTCGATGGCAGATAGTGGTATATTATCCATCAACAACTTGATTATTGCTGGCGATTTGAATATTATTATCTCATCGGATGAGGCATGGGGAGGCTCTTTTGCTCCTGGTTTGATAGAGGATTACTACAAATATTTATTCCTTTCAAAAAAGTTGATAGACGTTAAACCATCTAAAATGGTCCCAACTTGGTGGAATGGGCGCTCTAGTCAAGAAGCCATTGTTAGGCGACTGGATAGGTGTCTTGTGTCTGAAGGTTTATTGGATGAGGTAGGATTATTCTGGTCATGGGTTGAGTACCACTTTATATCAAATCATGGCCCTGTACTACTCCAATCGGAAATTCCACCTATTTACAAGGCTTATCTTTTAAATTAAATGCCCATTGGATGCATGATGATGAATATGTGGCTTTGGTTCATAAAATTTGGAAGGATCCATGTTTCCTGTCGGAAGGTGATAGGTAGAGCAGAATAGTGTGGAAATTAAAGGAATTAAAGATCCAAACTAAACTTTGGTATAAATAAGTTTGCGCAAGGAACAAGGATCAATAGGAGAACCTAGAAGCTTATATAAAGGAAACAATTGTGATTATGGTCGAGGATTCTACAAATCGGGAGGCGAAATTACATCTACAACTACTGGAAAGTAAAAGAAACAAATTATTATGTGATGTAGAAGAGACTTGGAGACTTCGCAACATGGCGATCTGGGCAAAAAGTGGAGACAATAACACTGATTTTTTTCATAATGTGGCAAGCCATAATAGGAATCGAAAGCATGTTTGGGAAATCATTGATGGAAATGGATTCTCTATTATAGATCAGGGAGCGATAAAGGATGAAGCGGTATCATATTACAAAAATTTTTATAAGGCTCTATTTATTGTTAATACCATTGAACAAGTCAAGGTAACCAGTCTCTTCCCTAGGATGGTTAGTGATGAGGAGACGACTGGACAACTGAATTCTTCATTTTCTTTTTTGACTTAGTTGGGGATGATCTCCTTGATATGGTGGAGGATTCGAGACGAAAATGAACCATTATTGGGAGTCAAAACTCAACCTTTCTGACTCTTATACCGAAGGCAAACAAACCTGTTACCTTCGATGATTTCTGTCTGATTTCCTTGTGTAATCTTTGCTATAAAGTGATATCCAAAATAATTGCAAATCGGATTAAGCCGATCCTATCAAGATCACTCTCTGTTGAACAGTTAGGGTTCCTACAGGGAAGGCAGATACAAGATGCAATAGGCACTGCTCATGCGAGCCATCGGTATTGAAACTGGACTTGAGGAAAGCTTATGACTGTATTGACTAGGATTACTTAAGACTGACATTATTAAAAGTGGGTCTAGGAGTTTAGATGACTAATTGGATTATGGGTTGTGTTACATATTCCTCCTTTGTTGTGTTACTCAATGGTGAGGCGACATATTTCTTTAAAAGTGGAAGGGATTTGCGCAAAGGATGCCCATTATCACCATTACTTTTCATTCTGGTTATGGAAGGGATCAATATTTTATTGAAAAGCAACATTCTTGATGGCAATCTAAAATGTATAAAGGTCTCCAGATTGATGAAAATATTGCACTTATTGTTTGTGAACGATGTCCTTATTATGACTAATAAGACATTAAAAGAATGGATGGAGGTTGTCAACATACTCTAGTTATTCTGTAATGCTTCGGGCTTATTGATAAATCACTCTAAAACTACTATTCATTACGAAGGTCTAACTGTTGCAGAACTGACTCCTTTGAAGGAGATTCTTCCTTATTCTTTTATCGAGCTTTCAATTAGTTTCAAATATATGGGCTATTACTTAAAGACTGGGGCATGTAAGACTGAAGACTAGCATTGGTTAGTTACAAAAATGGAAAAGAAGATCGGGTTGTGGTGCAACAAGTGGCTATCATTGGGTGGTAGATTTGTCTTAGTTAAAGCTATTCTTGAGAGCCAACCTGTATACTAGATGTCATTGGAGACCATTTCACACTCAATTTTAAATAAGATTAAAAAATTGATGTTCAATTTCCTCTGGAGCGGTAACAAGACTGCTCGGTTGTTTCACTTATGTAGATGGGACACTCTTTCTAGACCAAAGAAATTTGGAGGATGGGGACTCCAGAACCTCCCTCTTTTTAATACGACTTTATTGGTTAATAATCTTTGGAGAGTACTGACGCAGGGCGACATTTGGCGTAAAGTTATAATGGATAAATATTTATACAATACTACCATGGTCAGTTGGTACAAATAGACATCCCACAAGCAACACTCTGCATCTAGGATTTGAAATAGCCTCACAAGTACAATTCATGTGATCCTCCACTAGCAAAGTTGGTGTCCAGGGTCAGGTCACTTAATTTCCATTGGCAGGGATTGGATTCTTGGCTTGGGTGACAGAATGATCCTATTGGATGTGCTGATTACACATTTAAAATAAAAGAGGATTACAGTTTTGGCACAAGCGACAATATCCCATAATGCTGGTTCTATTTCACAGGATTGGTTAAGCAGTGAGGAGCTAGGCTTAGCCAAAATTTTAGCATAAGAGTGGGAGCTATATCAAAGAGCGCTTCTAGGCACTGGCATATCAATTTGGGAAAAAAACAAAACTCGTGTATGGACCAGGGGGGACTCTTCCTGGAACTTTACTGTAAAAAACGTTTATTGTGCTCTTACTTCAACTATGGACTACCCGATCTGGAGTGGATGGAAGGTTACTATCTGGAAATGGAACATACAATTAAAGATAAAATTGATTATTTGTATGGCAGTGGAAAAAAGGTTCTGACTTGGGACACTCTCCAAAAAAAAGGATCCGAGGGACCTGGGGTTTGATATCTTTGCAGACACGATTATGAAGATATTGGACACTTACTCATTCACTGTACATTCACCAAGATAGTTTGGGCCAGACTAACATTAATTCTTCAGATAAAAAGAATTTGGGATGGAGCTTCCATAAATGACCGTTTTACTATTTGGACCAAGGATAAAACAATATCTAAAAGTTTGGCTGCACTCACCTATTGGTACATCTGGCTTGAGAGAAACAAAGCTATATTTGAGGAGAGATCACCTTCAGTTTTTGCAGTGGTATACAAGATACTTGGGTCTCACACTTGGTTCCCCCAATCCCTTAAACCCACCCCCATAAGAGTATGTACAATCACATATCAAGAAGGATATTCTATAGCTTGCTTTGATGGTGCGGCTATATTAGGTGGCAATCATTTCGGAGCTGGAGACATCATCAAATTACCAAGGTCGATTGTTTATAAATGGTACATCAACTGTGGATAAGGAACCAACACAAAAGCGGACCTTATGGGAGTTTGGGCTACACTTACTCTTGCCATTATGTGGTCAATCCAAAAGATTCAGATTCTAGGGGATTCCAAGGTAATTATTGATTGGTTAAATCTAAAGAGTAATCTTCAGGCGATTGACATTGAAGGATGGAAGCACAAAAATAGGGATTTGACCACCTTCTTTCATGGTATTAATTTTCAACGTTTTACAAGGACTTCAATAAGGACGCAGACTTATTATCTAAACGATCTCTCTTGGAATCGAAAGGCAGATTATCTTTTTACCAATGGGCAGGTGGGGCTAGAGGACCACTTACTCATTTAAACATCTTTGAATTTTCTCCAAGATAAAGTGAATCAGGTTTACTTTTCTGCTGGTAGTGGGACTTGATATTTTGTTTTGTAATTTTGAAGTGATGAACATTTTCGAGCTCGATTTTGCCTTTTGGCCTTTTGATGCTTGTTAGTACATATTATGGCTAGTTGTGGGCTCTATATGTATCGAGCAAATCATAATGATCCTATGTTATAAGGATCCTTGATGATGTAAAAACAATTATACTATAATATAATTTTGAGTGAATTTTCTATTGGAAAAAAAGTATAAGTGTTATGTTGTGATATGATTAATGATATAAGTAAATGTTACAATGTTTAAGTGTATTTAGTTTTAATTTTGTTTTGTCAATGAATAAGGCAAATAATGGTTGCATTCTCAGGTATTTGCAATTAAAAATCATTTGAATTTGAGATCCTATGTTAGAGATACTTTAGAACACACACACACACACACACACACATATATATATATTGGGTATTGTTGTAACCAAGTCAATTTTAGAAATGTAATTACATGTAGGTTTTTCAAGCCACAAAATGTTTCTAGAAATGTTTTGACCCATGGTTTGGATATGGGAACATGAAACTATTTTTATTCTTTGGTAAATTGTTTTTAATGGTATTGGTGTCTTATAGTTCTAACAAGATGAGGATTTTAAGTTCAACGTCTTTGTGTATTTTGAGGATTTTAAGTTCAATGTTTATGTGTATTTGTTAATTGTCATACATGTTTCCTGATAAATATTGATAATGTCTAATGATCTTTAAATGTTTGGTTTGCAACTATTATGGTTTTTAACACAAAAGATGAGTTGTGGCCTACATATAAAGAACCTTTACATTCCCTTTGTTGTCCTATTCTCTACAAAATAACTTGTCTTCTCACAAAAAATTCACCATCTCATAGATCATGAATTGTGTTAAGGATCTAACCTCCCTAACCCTTCATGTAGGTATAATAATATGTTTGTTATGTAATAAATGATGACATTAGTAAATAAGGCCTATATAATAATGTGAACAAGTCTAATGTAAGAAGACTTAATATAATCTTCTGCTTCTAGAAAGATCTTCCTCTAGAATGTTCTTTGAAAGATAGAATTAGTATAAATAGGAGTAGAAGGCACGTGAAAGTCTTGTCTTGAGAATTATTATAATAGAGCTACACTTTGTTGGAGGTTTCCCCTCGAAGTGGCTAGTGAACTTGTATTTCTATCATTAAAGGTATCTTTGTTGGTGTTATTGCTCTCTATATTTTGTTGTTCCACTGGTATTTATCACAATATTTCTGTTTTTTCTTTATATGATACACTTGGTACCTTGCAAGTGGTATCAAATAACTTTCCTCTACAAAAATTGTGGGATTTGTCTTTCTAGAGTAGAGACATGTATTGTCGACGTCTTTAAAGTATAGAGATGTATCATTTGGTGGGTAAAATCATGACTGAGGAAGACTACACATAGAAAATACAGATGGTTTCACGGGTTACTCGAAACAAACGTTTCACCTTGTTGGAAACCTCTTTAACCCATGTTGGTACCCCTTCGATTAGTACCGCATCAAATACAATTTGTACACGACCATTACTCCCACGTACCATTAGTTATATAAGGAGTCCCCTAGGTCTCCTGAAACCATCTCTAGATTAGTTGATCAGTCGCCTGACTGCTATAGTGACACAGAGAACAACACTTGGGAAGATACTCTCTAGTATGTGGGTAATCGAGTAGTACGACTAAGGGTATGATCGAGCCTCCTTAGTTGGTTCCCTAAGATATTGGACTGAGTACTATTGTTCGACCCCACACATATATTAGAGAGCTATAGCACAAGGAAAACCCTTGTTTGTAGGAACATTGAAAACCCTAACCCTATGGAATGAAACAAAATAAAAAAGAAATAGAAGGGACATTTTTCGCACAACCTTGCCTCCTGCATCTAGGTTACAAAATTCATACATAGTTTTCCCTGTTAACAATTCGGGCATCCATTCACTGTAGTATTTTTTAGGACGAAGTATAACTCGACAAGAGTTAAGAAAAAAATAGGGGTTCTGCCATCACTCTTATTTGGGGCTTGTCCCACTGGATTCCTCTCTTCGTCCTGATCGTGGTGGTACCCCTCACTTATAAGCCTTTTTCTTTTCTTCTGTGGACCCACTTACTCTTCCCAACACCCTTATTTGGAACCTATCACATTGATATCTCTCTTTGCACTGATCATTGTGGTACCCTTCACTAGTAACCCCTTTTCTGTGTGAACCCACCAGCAACATTCACTCCCCAATGGCCCACACCCGCAACCAATACTTTGATAGCCACATCACTGCCTTGGACAAATTCAATGAGCAAACCAGGAAAGATATCTCTGGCCTTAATTCCAACATTTACACCATAAATTCTTGGTGTAAACTACCCACCCCTTAGGTTCTCTTAAAGTGGTGGAGTATCAAAATTTTGTGTTTTCCTCATCCATCTTGAAGCCTCTTATCGAGAGCACTATCGTCTTTTGCTTGTCATGAACCTTCCAATATCTCTAAACAAGCTCAAATTTGTGCTTTGGATCAAATGTTATGGCCTCCTAAAGTTTCATGCCTTTTTGCCAAATTCATCTCATGCCCACATGGCACATGCGGATTGGCACTCCCCACGCCATATAATCTTATTAAGCTAATATAAACAACATCACATTAAAATCCCACACCTTAGGACTTTATTTATTTAACCCTCTTTATTATTAATTAATTCCTCATTAATTTAATACCCCACTTAATGACATTTTTGGTTAAATCTATTTCATCAACCCCATAATTACCGATAATTTACTTTACCCTCGGTATATTACTGTCACAAGCACCTTACTTAATTATTTGTAAATAAATTATTAAACATATCACCAAGATTTAATATTATCATTTTAATAATATATTTCACCAACCTCTAGATATACATCTCAACACATGCTCTGAAATTTAATACTATTATTAATGTTTATGTCGCCCCAAGTATCTCACTTATGGTACGTCCCCTAAATATTCAAACTCTTAGTTCCCAATAGTCCGGGAAGGTTTTAATAACCTTATTATATAAATATATATAATATTATAAATATCACCTCCCCACGTTTATTTCATGCACCTTACCTCTCCGCTTCCCAGGTATGTGATACCCCGGTGGAATTAATTAACCTCATTAAATATATCAACCCCAAGCATACCGTGTATTGCAAGCATATTGTGTTTTCAATTCCCTGATAGGTGATCCTCTAGGGAGGTTTCAATATATATATATATATATATATATATATAAAAAGGTTGTGTACTGTATTATTGCCCCTGGGTATAATGTTTGTACCACTTTCAATCGCTTCCCAATTAGCTGATATGAAACATTGCTTATCACACGCCCACTCATACTTTCCCACATCCTATATCAGATAATCCGGTGGGGAATTTCAACATTACAATATTATATTATATTGTTGGGAGGAGAAGAATAATTACCAAGTATTTAAAATAACAACAAATAAATATCCTAACATAGAGCCTTTTTTATTAATTTAACAAAAATGAGGAAAATTTATGAACTTATCTACTTCCAGTGCACATAAATGAATTTTATAGTTTTAATATGAGAATTTCCTCCTTAATATCCAATTTATTAAGACAATAAAAGGTAAAATTGGGAATTTACTAGCCTCCCTACTCCAAGTAAAATTCACTCAAGAAACATATTAAAAATATATATAAATACATATATTTAATTATTTGAATTTTCTTCCACGAATTTAAATCTCTTGGAAATAAAACTTTCCATAGTAAAAATTCTATTTTTACCAAGGTTTACTGCCCATTTATATTTATACAAAATTTTACTACTATTTAGGAACATATAACCATTTCAGATCTTTAGCTTTGGACACAATTTTAAATCCAAGTAAGAATTCTATTCTTGATAAATTTTAACTAGACATAAATTAAATGCAAAACACATAAATTTCTAATTTTATTTTATTTCACACATTCATCATGCTAAATATTTTGTCCTTTCAATTATATGTCCTAGACTTATGAAACTAGAATTATGGTTCATATTTTCATTTCAATACTCCTCTTATCTAACCTATTATGTTGGCAGGGAGTTAAAGGCTTTCACCCATGCTTCAATGGAATATTTAGCATTCCACTGAGCCTTCCAAGAAAGTTCTAAGGATTTATATTTAACCAGGGACATGGCATTTCCCAAATCTGATTTATATTAAATGAGTAATAATCATTTAATATAAGTTATATACCTTTGTTTTTCAGATGCTATGTGAAGACTTTACAGTTGAGTATTACTATTAACACATGAAATACGTTCACACAAATAAGATGCAAATGCCCAACCTGCACCTTGTTCTTATTAAGAGTCATAAATAATTACATACAATAGTCTTTTAAAACAAAGACAATCAAAGGAAACCAACAACATATATTTTTCCAAGAGTTATTTCAGAGTTCACAATCAGCCAAGCACATGGAACAACATTCCCACTACTAGAACAAATATCAAATTCTTCATACAACCAAAACATTTGTTCCATAACATCAGTAAACTTATCATGGCATATGCAATTTACTGAAACACTTATATGAGAATTAAAAGTAGATTGGCAGTTGTTGATGGGTGAGCCTCTTTCCACCCAACTGTAGACACAACTATCTTTTGTTTATCCTTGCAGCTGGACACCCCATAAACAGAAGATGATGCCATAAGGGACACATGATCACTCATTAACAAAGGTAAAAGATGAAGGCCACTCTCCTTCACCAACATAATTTAGCAAGATATATCTCCAATTCTACCAAGCAAGGGGGTCTGCTCTTGACTCAGGGAGTCATAACCATTCTCTTGCACATCTAAGCACCCAAAATTCATAGCCCCATTTATCAAATTGGTTTATAGATTAGATTTGCTATTTTCTTACCCATAACACCCAAAACTTGACTTCCCCTTGTTTGTTAATAAATAGAGGTGTTTCTCCCACTCTTCTCTACTTAGATTTGGTCCCTAGACCCAACCGTGTGTCTCCTCCTCTATTTGTCCATGATTTTCCCCATTTTATTTCCTTCTGTAGCAAGATTTCATGAGTCAAATCCCCTGATTTGTGGGTTAGACCAAAATTTTCCAAATGGGTACTCTGCCCATTCTCTCATTGATTTCTGAGGAGGAACCCCCAACCACCATCTTGACTAGTAAATAAATCTTTTTGGATAGAGGATAATTCTAAGTTTGAATATTTTTAATTCAGTAGGTTACTCACTGGCAGGGGTAATCTCAACTAGTAAGGGTTCCCCCTCACCATTCCCTCTCGTGGCATCATCTTCTGTGTAAGTGCTCCACCCATAAAAAATTTCTTTTAGTTATCGTCAAAATGCATTTTATCATTTTAATTGTTCATCAAGATCCAAAACATTAAACATACTAGCCATGACTCATGGAAAAATTGTAACATTATTTCTCCTTGCATGGAATTACTGATTATTTGGCCAAACTTCATTACGATGTCCTCTATCTGGATCCTGAACGCTAGCAATGTTGGAAATGGTGTAAAACTTCACTCCAAGGGTATGTTGTCTGGGCATAGTTTGTTAGATATGAAGATAAATACCACAATAGTACCAAATATATCTAAATACAATCACCACACAAGATATATGGAATAGAAAACCACCATTTTATTATAAAAAAACCCTTGAGGTAGGGCAACAACATACAATGTATCCTATTATGGAAGGGATCCTCTCCCCTTCACTTGCCTCTTCGAGGGGGAAACCTCCTAATGAGCTACACGCTCCAAATACAATAATTCCTCTTCACATCACATTACATTTCTTGAACCCCTTTATATAGTGCTACCATCACCTAAGAACATTCTAGAGGAGGAATCTTCTAGAAGCAGAAGCTTCTAAGAAGTCCTCTTACATTTATTATATCTAACTACCATAGTGAGCCTTATTTAATAATATAGTGGATTTAGTGCACCTTACATTGAGTGGCCTCCACTATTATCACTATGGGACCTCTAGGCCCCCCACTACCTCTCTATATACCTAACATTCCATCCCCCTTATGAAAGATTTGTCCTCAACTCTTTTTATAAGGGTGTACAACCATATACCAGGGTCCCATGGATAACTGTGAACCATAGTGCTGAACTAGACTAGAGAACCAGGGTCCCATCTAGAAATGAAAACCACCATACTGAAGTAGTCCAACCACCATTGTAAATCAGGGTTCCATGCCCAAGTTCTCATGTGAACTCCATGTAGAAGGTATCATAACCCAATAACCAACTGAAAATGATGCTCCAAAGACTGACACATGTCATGTGGATCTAAAGAAGAAGATCCATTCACATACTGGGAAAGGGTCATAGCTGAACCTGGAAGGAATAATACCACTGTAGAATATGAAGGATGTACACTAGTAATCATAAATGGCTCCTGATTTATCACATTGATGTTCTCTACAAAAGGTGGAGTAGAGTCATCAAATAAAATATGAAGGTGATTGTCATCCCAAAAATAAGAACTATCCATATACCGAGCATCACAATCGACCTCAAAATCATACCAAGCATATACTTCTTGATTATATTCATCCCTGATGTCTGCCATAATATATCCCTCTTGTAGGAGAGCCAATGACCGTTGAACATTCTGATAATTGTCTGTGTGGTCGTGTAGACTAGCCTTGATGCCTTGCAGGTGGTCATGCATATTAACTTTGAGGGATTCAAACTTTCGTATAATTTCCATGAGTTGAGAGTGCATATCCATTTGAAACACCACATATAATGTACAAAAAGAAATATATTAAAATAATATATCCAATGGAATTTATCTGGTAGCAATCGGAACACCTTGGGAAAACTTATAAACTTTGCAATCTTGTTGTCGTCACAAAAAACCCCCCAAAACGATTAATTTTAAATAAATGAGATCTTCACTTCCGAAGCTCCGATTTGGGTGATTTGCTTTTTGAAATCAACTATTTTTGAAAGATGAACTCATATATGTAATTGTTTTAGCAAATTCGGCCTCTAGATGCTACAAAGATAAAAAAAAACCGCACTGTCGTCCACAGAAAAAAAACCTGAAAATTTGTAGATTTTAAAATGTCGATATCTTGACTTCCTAAACTCCATTTCAAACGATGTTTTTTTTTTTCCTGAGAGGAATTCAAATATACAATCGGTTTCTGCAAATTTGCACATAAATATACACAAATCTTCTAGAATGTCACAACCCTCTTTTTCTTATTAAAAAAAAAATGCAAAAATAGAAAAAAATTTCCCACAATTCCTGCCAAGGAAAGTGATATGATATCAATTGTTAAGTACCTGATAGATATGAAGATAAATACCAAAATATTACCAAATATGTCTGAATACAATCACCACACAAGATATATGGAACAACATAGAAAATCACCACTTTACTATAAGAAAACCCTTGAGGTAGGGAAACACCATACAATGGATCCTATTATGGAAGGGATCCTCTCCTGTTCACTTGCCTCTTTGAGGGGGAAACCTCCTTATGAGCTACACACTCCAAATACAACAATTCTTCTTCACATCCCATTACATTGCTTGAACCCCTTTATATAGTGCTACCATCACCTAAGAACATTCCAGAGGATGAATCTTCTAGAAGAAGAACCTTCTAAGAAGTCCTCTTAAATTTATTATATATAACTACCCATTTATTATATCTAACTATCATAGTGGGCCTTATTTAATAATATAGTGGATCTAGTCCACCTTACATTGAGTGGCCTCCACTATTATCACTATGGGCCCTCCGCCCCCCCACTACCTCTCTAGATACCTAACATTGTCGATTTTTATGAACACTTTGAAATTGAAACCCACCATTTGGGCCGTTTGACCAAGTTGAAACAATCTGTCACAGTGAAAGACCTTATCACCACCTTTTAGCATTTGGATTCCAGAAAGTAGGGCATATCATACTCCTTCTTCAGGGAATGCTTTATCAATAGCATGAAGGATGAAATCCGAGCCCAAGTCCCAATGGCTCCCCCTAGACTTGGTTGGAAGCCACTAAATGAGCCAATAAATCACAACACGTCATCTCCTCCCAAAACATAAAACCCTAATTTATTCCTCACTGTAGACCCACCAATCCCGCCCCTCTTTCCACTCCTCTCAAGATCTAGAAATTAACTGGGGCATAAATAGTTGAATGCAAACTCAACGATCTTTGTTATAATTATGATGATAAATATTTTTTAGTGCACAAATGTAAGGAACAAAATATTTTCATGTCCATTTATGAGGATGTTTTTGATGAGGATGTCAATGTTTCCCCTGTGGAAGAACTACCCACACTTGATGGTCTTACTTCACCCTTTGATCCAACAGAAGTTGAACCGTTAATTTCATTGAACACCCTCACTGGCTTATTCGCTCCCCAAACCCTCAAGTTAATTGGCTACATTAAGCATATGAAAGGCATCATCCTAGTTGATAGTGGAAACACCCATAATTTTATTCATCACTGCATCACTCAAGAAATCAATTGTTAAAGTAAAAAATTTCAAATCATGATTGCTAATGGTGGTTCCATGAAATGTGGGAGGCATTGTGAAAATGTGTGCCTACAAATTGGTCAATAGCACCTAAAATATCATATGTTTTCTATTGACATGGGTGGTTGTGACGTTGTGCTTGGTGTTGAATGGTTACACACTCTTGCCCCCATCATCATGGATTTTAAGGACTTAACTATGCAATTCCAACATGAGGGACAAAAATATAAGTTCCAAGGCATCACAACAAGATCCCATGAGATCATAAGTTCCCACCGAATGGAAAAGCCACTAAAAGAAGTTCATTCTTGCAATATTTCCCATCTTCATTCCATTCAAGTTGTTGAGACACCCTCTATGCATTTCGACCTCCAATATATACTCTCCCAACAAAAAGTTGTTTTTAACACCCCCCATGGACTTCTCCCTTCTTGCGACATCCATGATCATTTTTATTCCTCCAGTACCGAGCAATCTCCTTCCTAATGGTCTCCCTTATTGTCATCCCTTTTCCCCAAAAAATGAAATTGAGAAAATTGTTCAAAATTTGCTAAAAGTAGGTGTCATCCCTCCTAGTACCAATCCCTGTTCTTCTCCTCTAGCCATGGTACTCAAGAAAGAGGGAACTTAGAACACGTGTCCTAATTTTTTCACCCTCAACAAACACACAATCAAAGACAAATTTCCCATTGTTGTCATTGATGATATTTTGGATGAATTGAGTGGTGCTCAATACTTTACCAAAATTGATCTTTGTTCTGGATACCTCCAGATACATATGAAAGATGAAGACATTCCAAAGACTGCATGTAGAACTCATGAGGGTCACTATGAGTTCTTGGTCATTCCCTTTGGCCTATGTAATGCCCCCTCCTCTTTTTAAAGTCTCATGAATCATATCTTATGTTCTTTCCTTCGAAAATTTGTCTTAGTTTTTCTTGATGATATTCTCATCTATAGTAGATTTTATGAATCATATCCCCAATGTGGCCACCTGTTTTCTTCATATTTTTTCAACAATATTGATGGCTGCAGATATCGGGAAGCGATTTTGAAGTCCGATGTGGCCACCTGTTTTCTTTACACACAATAAAGTATAAATAAGTAAATTTTGTTCACACACAATAATATAACTAAGTTATGAATGTTGAAATTATATCAATAAAAACTAACCATATGTATTCAGATAAAAAAATTACATTTCTCACTTGTTAATATCTCTAATTAATTAATACAAATAATTTTATTTAATATAAAATAGTTTTAAATATGCTTTACACATACTTATATATATAGATAATTATATTAAATATTTTGAAATAGATTATAATGAAAAAAATATAAATTCATATCTACTATAGTATATGGGATATATAATAGTTTTAAAGCTGCTTCACACATAGTTATATATATTTTGGTAATTGTATAGATATTTTGAGATACATTATCATGAGAAAGATAAATATAAGGTTCTCATATTTATTATAAATATGACATATGACAGTATGTGGTAATAGTTTTAGTATATATAAAATATAGATTTTTGGTTAGAGTTGTATGTCAAATTTATTCAAATTCAGAAGGATAGGATATGTACATTTTTGTAAATTTTAGCAATTAAATAGTTGAATAGAGAGAATCCCTTATCTCATAAATAAGAAGGTATTATACATTAATTTGATATATAACTTAATTGTAACTTTAAAATTAAATTATTATTATTATTATAAATCTAGATAATTTAAATAAACTTTATATATTTAGGAAAAATTAATATTTAAAATATTTGAGAAAAATTGATATTTAAAATATTATGTATATATAAATTTTTTAGATGGGATAAAATAACAAAAATGTAAACATTAGAATTTGAAATATTCATTAATCATAAAATTTGGCATTATAAAACTTTTAGAATTGATAAAATAACAAAGGTGAGAATATTGAAATATTTATTAGCAATAAAATTTGTCATTATAGTAATCATCAATTCAACAAATTTGGCATTATAAAACTTTCAGAGATTTGATAAAATAACAAAGGTCAGAATATTGAAATATTTATTAGCCATAAAATTTGTCACTATAGTATTCAACAATTTAACTTGGTTGTGCTTGGGAAAACTTTCTGCCCTTGAAATTTCGTCGATTAGGTTTTGGTCAAACATTGAGTTATTATTTTATGTTTTTGGAATTTATATTCTCTAAACTTTTTATTACGATGATTTATTGCAAAATTTACACTTACTTTGTTCTTAAGGTAACATTACGTTTTGGGTTTGTGAAAACTGATATATGTCTTTCAGCACACCTTTTGTGTTTATATTTGACTTTATGTAGTATTTCAAAATATTTTGAAAAGTGAATTGTGAATATTTTTAAGGATCTTGTCATTTGCATATGTGTTTGTTGATTGTTTTTCTACTATAAAGTATACGTGTTATGCTTTTACTCACATTAAATATTAGAGGGATTGGAGGCATTCTCAAAGCTGCCTCAATTTGTAGATTTTTTTGATCAAACTCGCCTGACATCGTCTTCTTACAGCAAATTTTGGTTTATGAACAAAAAGTTAGAGATTTTATGTACCATTTACGTCCCTCCTGGGTATCGATTGTTGTAAATTCTGTGGGTACTTCAGAAGGATTATTGGTTACTTGGGACCCAAATCTATATGAATTGGTTCATTTTCTTACTATTGGTGGTATTATGTTAACATGCAGATGTATTATTAACAAGAGGGAGATCACCCTACTTAATATTTATGGTTCGTGTCTGGATCATAAACTTTTCTGGAGCTCGATGGCGGATAGTGGTATATTATCCACCAACAACTTGATTATTGTTGGTGATCTGAATATTATTATCTCATCGGATGAGGCATGGGGAGGCTAATTTTCTCCTGGTTTGACAGAGGATTACTACAGAGATTTATTCCTTTCAAAAAAGTTGATAGACGTTAAACCATCTAAAATGGCCCCGACTTGTCAGAATGGGCACTCTGGTCAAGAAGCCATTGCTAGGCAACTGGACATGTGTCTTTTGTCCGAAGGTTTATTGCCCGAGGTAGGATTATTCTGGTCCTGGGTTGAGTGCCCCTTTATATAAGATCATGCCCATGTACTACTCCAATTGGAAATTCCACCTATTTACAAGGCTTATCCTTTTAAATTAAATACCCATTGGCTACACGATGATGAATATGTGGCTTTGGTTCATAAAATTTGGGAGGATCCATGTTTCCTATTGGAAGGTGATAGGCAGAGAAAAATAGTGTGGAAATTAAAGGAATTAAAGATTCAAACTAAACTCTGGTATAAAGAAGTTTGCGCAAGGAACAAGGCTCAACTAGAGAACCTAGAAGCTGATATAAAGGAGACAACTGTGATTCTGGTCGGGGATTCTACAAATCGGGAGGAGGAATTACATCTACATCTGTTGGAAAGTAAAAGAAACAAATTATTATGTGATGCAGAAGAGACTTGGAGACTCCGCAGCAGGGCGATCTGGATAAAAAGTGGAGGCAATAATACAAAGCTTTTTCATAATGTGGCAAGCCAGAATAGGAATCGAAAGCATGTTTGGGAAATAATTGATGGAAATGGATTCTCTATTATAGATCATGGAGCGATAAAGGATGAAGCGATATCATATTACAAATTTTTTTATAAGGCTCTGTCTATTGTTAATACCATTGAACAAGTCAAGGTAACTAGTCTCTTCCCCAGGATGGTTAGTGATCAGGAGACTGGCCCTCTTTACAGCCATGTCACTTTGGAGGAACTAAAGTTTGTATTATTTCAATTTAAAAAATATAAGAGTCTGGGACTAGACGACTGGACAGTTGAATTATTCATTTTCTTTTTTGACTTAGTTGGGGATGGTATCCTTGAGATGGTGGAGGATTCGAGACATAAAGGAACCATTATTGGGAGTCTAAACTCAACCTTTCTGAATCTTATATTGAAGGCAAACAAACCTGTTACCTTCGATCATTTCCATCCAATTTCCTTGTGTAATATTTTCTATAAAGTGATATACAAAATAATTGCAAATCAGATTAAGTCGATCCTATCAAGATCACTCTCTATTGAATAGTTGGGGTTCCTACAGGGAAGGCGGATACAAGATGCAATAGGCACTGCTCATGAGAGTCTTCATAGCATTAAGAAAAAGAATATAAAGTCATTGGTTTTGAAACTGGACTTGAGGAAATATTACGACTGTATTGATTGGAATCACTTAAGACTGACATTATTAAAAGTGGGTTTCAGAGTCCAGATGACTAAATGGATTATGGGTTGTGTTACATCTTCCTCCTTTGTTGTGTTACTCAATGGAGAGGAGAAATATTTATTTAAAAGTGGAAGGGGTTTGCACCAAGGATGCCCATTATCACCATTACTTTTCATTTTGGTTATGGAAGGGCTCAATATTTTAATGAAAAGTAGCATTCTTGATGGAAATATAACAGGTATAAAGGTCTCCAGATTGATGAAAATATTGCACTTACTGTTTGTGGACAATGTCCTTATTATGACTAAGGCAACATTAAAAGAATGGATGGAGGTCGTCAACATACTCCAGTTATTATGTAATGCTTCGGGCTTATTGATAAATCACTCTTAAACTACTCTTCATTATGAAGGTCTAACTGTTGCAGAATTGACTCTTTTGAAGGAGATTCTTCCTTATTCTTTTATCGAGCTTTCAACCAATTTCAAATATCTGGGCTATTACTTAAAGACTGGGGCATGTAAGACTGAAGGC
Source organism: Picea mariana (assembly GCA_032191745.1). NCBI lineage: Eukaryota > Viridiplantae > Streptophyta > Pinopsida > Pinales > Pinaceae > Picea > Picea mariana. Next base: position 362,941 of record JASDQU010735980.1, on the reverse strand, counting down.
TGGCATTGGTTAGTGACAAAAATGGAAAAGAAGATCAGGCTGTGGTGCAACAAGTGGTTATCATTGGGTGGTATATTTGTCTTAGTTAAAGTTGTTCTGGAGAGCCAACCTTTATATTGGATTTCATTGGAGACCATTCCACGCTCAATTTTAAATAAGATTCAAAAATTGATGTTCAATTTCCTCTGGAGTGGTAACAAGACTACTCAGCAGTTTCACTTATGTAGATGGGACACTCTTTCTAGACCAAAGAAATTTGGTATATGGGGACTCCAGGACCTCCCTCTTTTTAATACGACTTTATTGGTTAATACTCTTTGGAGAGTACTGACACAGGGAGACATTTGGCATAAAGTTATAATAGATAAATATTTATACAATACTACCGTGGTCAATTGGGACAAGAAGACATCCCATAAGAAACACTCTACGTCTATGATTTGAAATAGCCTCACAAGTACAATTCATGTGATCCTCCACTGGCAGAGTTGGTGTCCAGGGTCAGGTCACTTAATTTCCATTGACAGGGATCGAATTCTTTCCCTAGGCGACAGAACAATCCTATCGGATGTGCACATTACACATTTAAAACAAACGAGGATTACAGTTTTGTCACAAGCGATAGTATCCCATAATGATGGTTCTATTTCAAAGGAATTGTTAAGCACTGAGGAGCTGGGCTTAGCCAGAATTTTATCATCATAGTGGGAGCTATATCGAAGAGCACTTCTAGGCGTTGGCATATCAATTCAGGACACAAACGACACTCTTGTATGGACCGGGGGGACTCTTCCGGGAAATTTACTGTAAAAAACGTTTATTGTGCTCTTATTTCAACTATGGACTACCCGATCTGGAGTGGATGGAAGGTAACTATCTGGAAATTGAACATACAATTAAAGATAAAATTGTTTATTTGGATGGCAGTGGAAAAAAAGGTTCTGACTTGGGACACTCTCCAAAAAAAGGATGGGAGGGACCCAGGGTTTTCTATCTCTGCAAACACGATTCTGAATATATTGACCACTTATTCATTCACTCTACATTCACCAAGATAGTTTGGGCCATACTAACATTAATCCTTCCGATAAAAAGAATTTTTGACTGCTTTACCATTTGGACCAAGGATAAAACAATATCCAAAAGTCTGTTTGCACTCACCTGTTGGTACATCTGGCTTGAGAGAAACAAAGCTATATTTGAGGAGAGATCATCTTCAGTGTCTGCAGTGGTATACAAGATACTTGGGTCTCACACTTGGCTCCCCCAATCCCTTAAACCTACCCCCATAAGAGTATGCACAATCACATAGCAAGAAGGATATTATATAGCTTGCTTTGATGGTGCAGATATATTAGCTGGCAAGCATTACGGAGCTGGAGGCATCATCAAATTACTAGGGTCAATTTTTTATGAATGGTACATCAACTGTGGAGAAGGCACCAACACAAAAGAGAAGCTTATGGGAGTTTAGGCTACACTTACTCTTGCCATTATCTGGTCTATCCAAAAGATTCAGATTCTGGGGGATTCCAAGGTAATTATTGATTGGTTAAATCTAAAGAGTAATATTCAGGCGATTGACATTGAAGTATGAAATCACAAAACCAGGGATCTGACCACCTTCTTTCAGGTATTAGCTTGCATCATTTTACAGGGACTTCAATAAGGAGGCATAATTATTATCTAAACGAGCTCTCTTGGAACCAAAAGGAAGATTATCTTTTTACCAATGGGCAGGTGGGGCTGGAGGACCACTTACTCATTTAAACATCTTTGAATTTTCTCCAAGATGAAGTGAATCGGGTTTATTTTTCCACTGGTAGTGGGACTTGATATTTTGTTTTGTAATTTTGAAGTGATGAACATTTTCGAGTTGGATTTTGCCTTTCGGTCTTTTGATGTTTGTTATTACATATTATGGCTATTTGTGGGATCTATATGTATCGAGAAAATCATAATGATCCTATGTTATAAGGATCCTTGATGTTGTAAAAAAAATTATACTATAATATAATTTTAAGCAAAGTTTCTATTGGAAAAAAAAAGTATAAGTGTTATGTTGTGATATGATGATTAATGATAGAAGTAAATGTTACAATGTTTAAGTGTATTTAGTTTTAATTTTGTTTTGTCAATGAATAAGGCAAGTAATGGTTGCATTCTCAAGTATTTGCAATTAAAAATCATTTGAATTTGAGATCCTATGTTAGAAATATTTTAGCACGCACACACACACACACACACATATAGAGAGAGAGATTGGGTATTGTTTTAATTAAGTCAATTATAGAAATGTAATTACATGTAGGTTTTTCTAGCCAAAAAATGTTTCAAGAAATGTTTTGACCCATGGTTTGGATATGGGAACATGAAACTATTTTTATTCTTTGGTAAATTGTTTTTAATGGTAATGGTGTTTTATAGTTCTAACAAGATGAGGATTTTAAGTTCAACGTCTATGTGTATTTTGAGGATTTTAAGTTCAATGTTTATGTGTATTTGTTAATTGTCATACATGTTTTCTGATAGATATTGATAATGTCTGATGATCTTTAAATGTTTGGTTTGAAACTATTATGGTTTTTAACACAAAAGATGAGTTGTGGCATACATATAAAGAACCTTTACATTCCCTTTGTTGTCCTATTCTCTACAAAATAACTTGTCTTCTCACAAAAAAATCACCATCTCATAGATCATGAATTGTGTTGAGGATCTAACCTCCCTAACCCTTCACATAGGTATAATAATATGTTTGTTATGTAATAAATGATGACATTAGTAAATAAGGCCTATATAATAATGTGAACAAGTCTAATGTAAGAAGACTTAATATAATCTTCTGCTTCTAGAAAGATCTTCCTCTAGAATGTTCTTTGAAAGATAGAATTAGTATAAATAGGAGTAGAAGGCATGTGAAAGTCTTGTCTTGAGAATTATTATAATAGAGCTACGCTTTGCTAGAGGTTTCCCCTCGAAGAGGCTAGTGAACTTGTATTTCTATCAATAATGGTATCCTTGTTGGTGTTATTGCTCTCTATATTTTGTTTTTCCACTAGTATTTATCACAATATTTATGTTTTTGCTTTATATGATACACTTGGTACCTTACAAGTGGTATCAGATAACTTTCCTCTACAAAAATTGTGGGAATTTTTTTTCCAGGGTAGAGACATGTATTGTCGACGTCTTTAAAGTATAGAGATCTATCTTTTGGTGGGTAAAATTACGACTGAGGAAGACTACACATAGGAAATACAAATGATTTTACGGGTTACTCGAAACAAACGTTTCACCTTGTTGGAAACCTCTTTAACCCATGTTGCTACCCCTTCAATTAGTACCGCATCAAATATAATTTGTACACGACCATTACTCCCACGTACCATCAGTTATATAGAGAGTCCCCTAGGTCTTCTGAAACGAGCTCTAGGTTAGTTGATCTGTCGCCTGACTTCTATAGTGACACGAAGAACAACACTTGGGAAGATACTCTCTAGTACGTGGGTAATCGGGTAGTATGACTAAGGGTACGATCGAGCCTCCTTAGTTGGTTCCATGAGATATTGGGTTGAGTACTATTGTTCGATCGCACACATATATTAGAGAGGTATAGCACAGGGAAAACACTTGTTTGTAGGAAAATTGAAAACCCTAACCCTAGGGAATGGAACAAAACAAAAAAGAAATAGAAGGGACATTTTTTCGCACAACCTTGCCTCCTGTATCTAAGTAACAAAATTCATACATAGTTTTCCTTGTTAACAATTCGTGCATCCAGTCACTGTAGTATTTTTTAGGACGGAGTATATCTCCACAAGAGTTAAGAAAAAAAATAGGGGTTATGCCAACACTATTATTTGGGGCTTGTCCCACTGGATTCCTCTCTCAGTCCTGATCATGGTGGTACCCCTCACTTATAAGCCTTTTTTTTTTCTTCTATGGACCCACTCACTCTTCCCGACACCCTCATTTAGAACCTATCACATTGACTTCCTCTCTTTTCATTGATCGTTGTGGTACTCTTCACTAGTAACCCCTTTTCTGTGTGAACCCACCAGCCCCATTCACTCCCTAATGGCCCACACTCGCAACTAATACTTTGATAGCCGCATCACTTCCTTGGATAAAGTCAATGAGAAAACCAAGAAAGATATCTTTGGCCTTAATTCTAACATTTACACCATAAATTCTCGGTGTAAACTGCCCACCCCTTAGGTTCTCTTAAAGTGGTGGGGTATCAAAATTTTGTGTTTTCCTCATCCATCTTGAAGCCTCTTATTGAGAGCACTATCGTCTTTTTCTTGTCATGAACTTCCAATGTCTCTAGCTAAGTTAAAATCTGTGCTTTGGATCAAATTTTATGGCCTCCTAAAGTTTCATGCCTTTTTTCCAAAGTCGTCTCATGCCCACGTGGCACATGTGGATTGGCACTCCCCACGCCATATGATATTATTAAGCTAATATAGCAACATTACATTGAAATCCCACACTTTAGGACTTTATTTATTTAACCCTCTTTATTGTTAATTAATTCCTCATTAATTTAATACCCACTTAATGACATTTTTGGTTAAATATATTTCAACAACCCCGTAATTACCGATAATTTACTTTACCTTGTGTGTATTACTGTCACAAGCACCTTACTTAATTATTTGTAAGTAAATTATTAAACATATCACCCAGATTTAATATTATCATTTTAATAATATATTTCACCAACCTCTGGATATGCAGTTAAACACATGCTCTGGAATTTAATACTATTATTAATGTTTATATCACCCTAGGTATCTCACTTATGGTACGTCCCCTCAATGTTCAAACTCCCGGTACCCAATAGTCCGGGGGGTTTTAATAACCTTATTATATAAATATATATATTATTATAAATATCACCTCCCCAGGTATCGTTTATTTCATGCACCTTACCTCTCCACTTCTCCGATATGCGATACCCCGGTGGAATTAATTAACCTCATTAAATATATCAACCCCGGGCATACCTTGTATTGCACGGATATTGGGTTTTCAATTCCTCGATGTCCTCTAGGGAGGTTTATATATATATATATATATATATATATATATATATATATATATATATATATATATATAGAGAGAGAGAGAGAGAGAGAGAGAGAGAGAGAGAGAGAGAGAGAGGTTGTGTATTGTATTATTTCTCCCGGGTATAATGTTTGTACCACTTTCCATCGCTTCCCAATTAGCCTATATGAAATATTGTTTATCACGCGCCCACTCATACTTTCCCACATCCTATATCAGATAATCTGGTGGGGAATTTCAACATTACAATATTATATTATATTATTGGGAGGAGAGAGAATAATTACCAAGTATTTAAAATAACAATAAATAAATATCCTCACATAGAGCTTCTCTTGGTTAATTTAAAAAAAAATTTATGAGAAAATTTTATGAGCTTATCTACTTCCCGTGCACATAAATGAATTTCATAGTTTTAATATGAGAATTTCCTCCCCTTCCACGAATTTAAATCTCTTGGAAATAAAACTTTGGAATTTTTACCAAGGTTTACTGCCCATTTATATTTATGCAAATCTTTACTATTATTTAGGAACATACAACCATTTCAAATCTTTAGCTTTAGACACAATTTTATTGACTAAATCCAGTAAGAATTATATTATTGACAGATCTTAATGAGACATAAATTAAATGCAAAACACATAAATTTGTAATTTTATTTTATTTCACACATTCCTCATGTTAAATATTTTTTCCTTCCAATTATATGGCCTAGACTTATGAAACTAAAATTATGGTCCATCTTTTCATTTCAATACTCCTCTTATCTAACCTATTATGTTGGCAGGAAGTTAAAGGCTTTCACCCATGCTTCAATGGAATATATAGCATTCCACTGAGCCTTCCAAGAAGGTTCTAAGGATTTATATTTAAGGGGGCATGCCACTTCCCAAATCTGATTTATAACTTTAGTAATATAAGGAGTAACAATCATTTAATAGAAATTATACACCTTTGTTTTTCATATGCTTTGTGAAGACTTTATAGTTGAGTATTACTACTAACACATGAAATACATTCACACAAATAGGATGCAAATGCCCAACCTGCACCCTGTTCTTATTAAGAGTCATAAATAATTACCTACAACAGTCTTTTAAAACAAAGACAATCAAAGGAAACCAACAACATATATTTTTCCAAGAGTTATTTCAGAGTTCACAATCAACCAAGCACATGGAAAAACATTCCCACTACTAGAAAAAATACAAAATTCTTCATACAACCAAAACATCCATTCCATAACATCAGTAAACTTATCATGGCATATGCAATTTACTGAAACACTAATATGAGAATTAAAAGTAGATTGGAAACTGTTGATGGGTGAGCCTTTTTCCACCCAACTGTAGGCACAACTGTCTTTTGCTTATCCTTGCAGCTGACCACCCCCTATATAGAAGATGATGCCATAACAGAAAAATGATCACTCATTAAAAAAGGTAAAATATGAAGGCCACTCTCCTTCACCAACATAATTTAGCAAGATATATCTCCAATTCTACCAAGCAAGGGGGTCTACTCTTGACTCAGGGATTCACAACTGTTCTATTGCACATCTAAGCAACCAAAATTCATAGCCCCATTTATCAACTTGGTTTAGAGATTATATTTGCTATTTTCTTACCCACAACACCCAGAACTTGACTTCCCCTTGTTTGTTAATAAACAGAGGCATTTCTCCCACTCTTCTCTACTTAGATTTGGTCCCTAGACCCAACCGTGTGTCTCCTCCTCTATTTGTCCATGATTTTCCCCATTTTATTTCCTTCTGCAACAAGATTTCACGAGTCAAATCCCATGATTTGTGGGTTAGACCATAAATTTTCAAATGGGTACTATGCCCATTCTCTCATTGATTTCTGAGGAGGACCCCCTAACCACCATCTTGACCAGTAAATAAATCTTCTTGGATAGAGGATAATTCTAGGTTTGAATAGTTTTAATTCAATAGGTTACTCATTGGAAGGGGTAATCTCAACTAGTAAGGGTTCCCCCTCACCATTCCCTCTCTTGGCATCATCTTCTGTGTAAGTGCTCCACCCATCAACAATTTCTTTTAATTATCGTCAAAATGCATTTTATCATTTTAATTGTTCATCAAGATCCAAAACATTAAACATACTAGCCATGACTCAAGGTGAAATTTAGACATATATTTACATACTAGGTAAAACAAGGTATTAAACTCGGCTCCAACAACTTGATACCATAAATTCCCGACTCACTACACTAGAATACCTTCCAACAACATTGCACAAATTGACAACAATTCTTCTGCAATTCCAAGATTATCTCTCTTCTGCACCACCTTATCATTCAAAAGGCACTAAATCCTCCCATTCCATGCCTTTTCATTCCAACCACTTTCAATGCGAATTACATCTTCCTATAATTGGGGTCAACAAAGTCAATGGCTCAGACCCCACGATTTGGGTCACTCAAATGGAACATTATTTCTCCTTGCATGGAATTACTGATTATTTGGCGAAACTTCATTACAATGTCCTCTATCTAGATCCTGAACACTAGAAATGTTGGAAATGGTGTAAAACTTCATGCCAAGGGTATGTTGCCTGAACATAGTTTGTTAGATATGAAGATAAATACCACAATAGTACCAAATATATCTGAATACAATCACCACACAAGAGATATGGAACAATATAGAAAACCACCACTTTATTATAAGAAAACCCTTGAGGTTGGACAACACCATACAATGGATCCTATTATGGAAGGGATCCTCTCCCCTTCACTTGCCTCTTCGAGGGGGAAACCTCCTAATGAGATACACGCTCCAAATACAATAATTATTCTTCACATCACATTACATTGCTTGAACCCCTTTATATAGTGCTACCATCACCTAAGAACATTCTAGAGGAGGAATCTTCTAGAAGCAGAACCTTCTAAGAAGTCTTCTTACATTTATTATATCTAACTACTCATTTATTATATCTAACTACCATAGTGGGCCTTATTTAATAATATAGTGGATCTACTCCACCTTACATTGAGTGGCCTCTACTATTATCACTATGGGCCCTCCAAGCCCCCCAATACCTCTCTAGATACCTAACATTCCATCCTCCTTTTGAAAGTGTTGTCCTCAATGCTTTTTATGACAGTGTACAACCATATACCAGGGTCCCATGGATAACTGTGGACCATAGTGATGAAGTAGACTAGAGAACCAGGGTCCCATGTAGAAATGAAATCCACCATGCTAAAGTAGTCCAACCACCATTGTAAACCAGGGTCCCATGTCCGAGTGCTCATGTGAACTCCATGTAGAAGGTATCAGAACCCAATAACCAACTGAAAATGATGCTCCAAAGATTGACACATGCCATGTGGATCTAAAGAAGAAGATCCATTCACATAGTGGGAAAGGGTCATAGCTGAATCTAGAAGGAATAATACCACTGTAGAATATGAAGGATGGAAACGAGTAATCATAACTGGCTCCTGATTTGTCACATTGATGTTCTCTACAAAAGGTGGAGTAGAGTCACTAAATAAAATATGAAAGTGATTGTCATCCCAAAAATGAGAACTATCCATATACCAAGCATCACAATCAGCCTCAAAATCATACCAAGCATATACTTCTTGATTATATTCATCCCCGATGTCTGGCATAAGATATCCCTCTTGTAGGAGATCCAATGATCGTTGAATATTGTGATAATTTTCTATGTGGTCATGTAGACTAGCCTTGATGCCTTGCAGGTGGTCATGCATATCGAATTTGAGGGATTCAACCTTTCGTAGAATTTCCATGAGTGTAGAGTGAATATCCATTGGAAACACCACATATAATGTACAAAAATAAAAATATTAAAATAATATATCCAATGGAATTTATCTGGTAGCAATCTGAACACCTTGGGAAAAGTTATAAACTTTGCAATCTTGTTGTTATCACAAAAAAACTCCCAAAATGACTGATTTTAAATCAACGAGATATTCACTTCTAGAGCTCCAATTTGGGTTATTTGTTTTTTGAAATCAACTTTTTTTGAAAGATGAACTTAGATATGTAATTTGTTTTAGCAAATTCGGCCTCTAGGTGCTACAAAGATTA
>JASDQU010735980.1:333297-353659 GCA_032191745.1 Picea mariana | reverse complement strand
AAAAAAAAAAAACCTGAAAACTTGCAGAGTTTAAAATGTTGATATCATGACTTCCGGAACTCAGATATACAACCGTTTTTTTTTTTTAATTTTGCACATAAATACACACAAATCGTCCAGAATTTCACAACCCTCTTTTTCTTATCCAGAAAAATCTGCAAAAATAGAAAAAAATTGCCCACAATTCCTGCCAAGGATAATGATCTAATACCAATTGTTAAGTACTTGATAGATATGAAGATAAATACCATCATATTACCAAATATGTCTGAATACAATCAACACAGAAGATATATGGAACAATATATAAAACCACCACTTTATTATAAGAAAACCCTTGAGGTAGGGAAACACCATACAATGGATCCTATTATGGAAGGGATCCTCTCATGTTCACTTGCCTCTTTGAGGGGTAAACCTCCTAATGAGCTACACACTCCAAATACAATAATTCTTCTTCACATCCCATTACATTGCTTGAACCCCTTTATATAGTTCTACCATTACCTAAGAACATTCCAGAGGAGGAATCTTCTAGAAGTAGAACCTTCTAAGAAGTCCTCTTAAAATTATTATATCTAACTACCCATTTATTATATCTAATTACCATAGTGGGCCTTATTTAATAATATAGTGGATCTAATCCACCTTACATTGAGTGGCCTCTACTATTATCACTATGGGCCCTTCGGGCCCCCCACTACCTCTCTAGATACCTAACATTGTTGATTTTTATGAACACTTTGAAACTGAAACCCACCATTGGGGCATTTGACCAAGTTGAAACAATTTGTCACAATGAAAGACCTTATCACCACCTTTTAACATTTGGATTCCAAAATGTAGGGCATATCAGACGCCTTCTTCAGGGAATGCTTTATCAATGGCATGAAGGATGAAATACGAGACCAAGTCCTAATGGCTCCCCCTAGACTTGGTTGGAAGCCACTAAATGAGCCAAGAAATCACAACAAGTTATCTCCTCCCAAAATAGAAAACCCTCATTTATTCTTCACTATAGAACCACCAATCCTGCCCCTCTTGCCACTCCTCTCAAGATCTAGAAATTAACTGGGGAATAATTAGTTGAATGCAAACTCAACGATCTTTGTTATAATTATGATGATAAATATTTTTCAGTGCACAAATGTAAGGAACACAATATTTTCATGTCCATTTATGAGGATGTTTTTGATGAGGATGTCAATGTTTCCCCTGTGGAAGAACTACCCATAGTTGATGGTCTTACTTCTCCCTTTGATCCAACGGAACTTGAACCGTTAATTTCATTGAATGCCCTCACTGGCTTCTTTTCTCCCCAAACCCTCAAGTTAATTGGCTACATTAAGCATAGGAAAGGCATCATCCTAGTTGATAGTGGAAACACCCATAATTTTATTCATCACCACATTGCTCAAGAAATCAATTGCTAAAGTAAAAAAAATTCAAATCATTATTTCTAATGGTGGTTCCATGAAATGTGGGAGGCATTGTGAAAATGTGTGCCTACAAATTGGTCAATACCACCTGAAATATCATATGTTTTCTATCGACATGGTTGGTTGTGATATTGTGCTTGGTGTTGAATGGTTACACACTCTTGGCCCCATCACCATTGATTTTAAGGACTCAACTATGCAATTCCAACATGAGGGACAAAAATATAAGTTCCAAGGCATCACAACAGGATCCCATGAGATCATCAGTTCCTACCGAATGGAAAATCCACTAAAAGAAGTTCATTCTGGCATTATTTCCCATCTTCATTCCATTCAAGTTGTTGAGACACCCTCTATGCATTTCGACCTCCAATATATACTCTCCCAACAAAAAGTTGGTTTTAACACCCCCCATGGACTTCCCCCTTCCCGCAACATCCATGATCATTTTTATTCCTCTAGTACCGAGCAATCTCCTTCCTAATGTTCTCCCTTATCGTCATCCCTTTTCCCAAAAAAATAAAATTGAGAAAATTGTTCAAAATTTGCTAGAAGTAGGTGTCATCCCTCCTAGTACCGACCCCTATTCGTCTCCTCTAGTCATGGTACTCAAGAAAGAGGGCACTTAGAACACATGTCCCGATTTTTTCACCCTCAACAAACTCACAATCAAAGACAAATTTTCCATTCCTGTCAATTATGATATTTTGGATGAATTGAGTGGTGCTCAGTACTTTACCAAAATTGTTCTTTGTTCTGTATACCACCAGATACATATGAAAGATGAAGACATTCCAAAGACTGCATGTAGAACTCATGAGGGTCACTATGAGTTCTTGGTCATGCCCTTTGGCCTATGTAATTCCCCCTCCACTTTTTAAAGTCTCATGAATCATATCTTATGTCCTTTCCTTCGAAAATTTGTCTTAGTTTTTCTTGATGATATTCTCATCTATAGTAAAACTTGGCAAGCCCATCTTTGCCATGTGGATCAATTTCTACATCTACTATCTAAGCACAAACTTTTTATCAAATAGTCTAAATGTGCTTTTGGTGTCTTTGAAGTTGAGTACCTAGGTCATATTGTCAGAAAGGATGGTGTATGGGTGGATCCTACGAAAATTGAAGCAATGAAGGATTGACCTCACCCTAACAATATTAAAATCTTGAATGGTTTCTTGGGTTTAATGGGATATTATCATAAGTTTGTTCATAATTATAGAAAAAACATAGCTCCTCTCACTTCTCTCCTTAAAAAAAATGCTTTCAGTTGGACTCCTGCATCTAATCACTCCTTTTGCGCCTTGAAAGAGGCTATGTGCACAATTCCTATCTTGGCACTACCAGTATTCACCAAGATTTTTGTCCTAGAATGTTATGCTTAAGGGAAAGAAATTGGGGTAGTCCTCGACCTTTGGATTTGACTAGCAAACAACTTTTGGAGCGAAATTTGGGACAATTCACCTATGAAAAGGAAATATTGTCTATTCGACATGCAATTGATCTATGGTGTCTGTTGACACAAAGTTTAATTTTTTACCCTTTACACCTGAAGCTTCTCTTTTTCCTAGTCATGGAGCCACCCTTAGTCTTAAAAAAAGAGTAAAAAAGATTTCGAGTTTTCGGGTTTCGGGATTCGACTTTCCACGAAGTATTATCTTTTGTTAGCGACTCTAGAGTCCTGGTGCCGAAATCCTGAAAAGGATTTATATTAAAGTAATAAAAGAGAAAAAAAGAGAGAAAATGAATGTTTTAAGTCTTGACGCGCTTCCCACAAAGTAACCTTAAATCGTGATCAATTAAACTCTTAAACACAAAAAACAATTCATTAATCTTTCGCGATTCGGGTTTTCCTGTGTCAAAGTGCTTTCAAAACGTTGACCCTTGAATGCTCGATCCCCGAATATCCGAAAACAAGAAATTAATTACTAACCTCAATTATTTAAAGCATTGATATGAGGCATTAGCGCCTAAATTAATCCCATCGCGATTTCATGATTCGGTATTTGCTTAAGACATACTTCTTGGATACAAGATACCCAAAATTTCGAAATGCGAAATCACAATTTTCTAACAAAGTTAAAACAAAATTAAGTTAGTTTTAAAACAAGATTAATAATGACTAAACTAATTTTTGTGTTTCGCATTTCAGGGTTTGTTGAAAGCAGTCCTTTCGAAGCTCCAGTTTGAAATCGCCGATATATGGTAATTTCTGTAACAGATGAATAAAGATATTTTTAACTTAACTGCATATCTCTGGGCATATCTTCCTCATTAAAACATCAAATTTTGACCGCATGTCTCATTACATTTGTCGTAAGAAGAGTTAAAGGTTAATAAAGGTTTGGTTTCTTCGAATTTTCATTCGTATTGTTTAGACTCAGAAGTGAATTGCATTCAACAAACTTACGCATTTTTCTCTGCGACAAGAATTTATTCTAAACACGAACTTTATGGCACCTAGAAAGGCACCTAAGAAAAGTGAAGAAGCAGCTGAAAGCTCAAGCCTAGAAGGAGATGTTGTGTCTGATACTACACCACATGCCATTGATTTCGTCAAATCATGGAGGCAAATTTTTGAAACCTTGGACTATGAAATCAAGAATTTTCCCGATGATTATGAAAACAAACTCTAGGACATAGAAAAGTCTGAAATTCACAAAGTAGCCACGCGCCCACGACTCATGACATACAACGATATGATCAGTTGGGATTTAGAGAGGATAGACATGCAGACTAGAAGAATTTTGGACAACCAAGTGGTCTTCATCGGCTCTTTCAGACCGAAACATATACAAGTAATGTATAAACTGTTTCACAATTCTAAGTACATTTACAATAAAGAGTTTGTAAGTGAATTTCAAAGGAAAGAATGCACATAGGCTGACCAAATATACCCCAACATAATCAAATACTGGTGGAGACACCCAACAAAATTCAGGGTCGATACCCATAACGTTTATGCCACAACCTCATTGAATGAGTACATGGTCTATGTGGCTATGATGCTATGTAGAATTTTCGGGAAGAAAATTCCTACTCATTTCCCTCCAGAATGGGTGCCCCTTTTACATGCAGCAGACGAAGGCTATATCTTCAATTGGAACAAAATTCTATCAGATAACCTAGATAAGGAGGTTATGGAGTATCAAACCGCGAGATCCAGTGGTAGACCAATAACTTTTTACATGTCATCATATATCATGGATGCTATATGTTTCACAACTCCTTTCCCTTTGATGAATTGGAGTTGGAACCCAACTTGCATTGAACCTATTCATGAATATCATTATAAGCTGTGGGAAGAAAATGCTAAGGATTCTTTTTACGAAATTTGTCATTTCATGGTGATACCAGTGCATCAGATGCTATATGGCTGTACACCCCCCCATATTTCAGAGTCGGTCATAAGAAACCTCAAGGTGGTTGCCGATTGGTTTATTGAGGAGAATTTCTCCTATATCAGGGTTTTCGGATGTTCCATCCCTCCTCATGCACTTTCGAAATTCCTCCCTGACAGATTGGTGTGCAGGGAGGTAGCTCATCAAATAATAATAGGCGGTATTGGGATAGAGATGAAGACAGCTCAAAAGAAGTTTTGGGCAGTCTTTCCCATACAGATTGGAAGGTTTTTGCTACTCAAGCTGGGTCATTCCAAAGTTGAAGTTGTAGCTCTAGAGGAGGTCAAGTTGGTGAATCTCGAACATAGGAAACATGACCCTTACCAAATAGTGGGAAGCCACATGGCTCACTATGGCATGAAAGCATTTGAACATGAGGAATCCCCTCGCGATGACATTTTCAAAGTGGTCAAAACCTACGAAGAGGTGTTAGATAGGGTACATACGTTATCATTCGACTTGCAAACTAGTATTCTAACATTCTAGAGACACAGACGAAGTGGTTTTCCCAAGGTATTTCAAGGCGAAGCAACAACATCTCCTCTAGAACAAGAAAACATTCCCCCACACTTCAGACAAAAAGCGCAGGATAAAGGAAACACTGAGGAAAATCAATAGGGGGTAGAAGGATCTTCACAAAACAAAGAAGTCCCATAGACAGAGAATCCAGAAGCAGAAGTAGAAAGAAGGTCTGAGACACCTCCTGAGTCCAGTCAATCTACCCCCCCTTCATCATCTACTATTCATATTGATACCCCCAAGACAACAGGGGAAACAAAATTCACGGAGTTGGGTAATCCCATCACTTCCTTGAACCCTTTACAGTCAACTTTTGGGTTCCCTTAGGTAGGACTCATATATGCTAGTGACCTCGACCCTATCTCCAGAGAAGAAATACCTCCCTCTGATTACTTTTTCAGTAAAAAGAAGAAGGTTTTATTAAAGAAGGAGATGTATATGAGAGAAGGTGGTATGGTAAAGAAACACAGGGTGTTGGTGGATGGACAAAACTTGGAAGAGGGAGATTTTTCTATAGAGGTGGCGAGATCCATGAGAGTGCTAGCAACAACAAATCTATTCACCATTGGCAATATGAGAGCAAGGTTGGAACATAGTAACCACAGGATAGCCCAGATGCAAAATCAACTAAAATATACTGAGAAAAATATCAAAGCATAAATAAATAAAGGTCTAGAGCAGGCCAGAGCTGCTGACAAGCAAGAAATTCAATCACTTAAGTCAAGTCTAGACGAGATGAACGAGAAGATGCAAACTAGCCAAATACAGGTTATTCGGCAAGAAGAATTGGTAAGACAACTTCAGGCTAAATTGAATTCAATAAAAGGCCAGGCTATAGATTTGAAAGTTTTTTAGGACCAGTCACTGCAAATACATGTGAAGATAGAATACGAGCAACAAAGAGTAATCTCCCAAGTAGATATTCTTTAGAATTGTTTTCAGGAAGTAAACAATGTTCTTGCTAATATTATTTTTAAAGAAAAAGAAGCTAAAGGAGAAAGGGCCACTTTTCAAAAGGAAGTTTTAGGTTCAAAAAAAGAAGAAGTATCGAAAATTCCAAAGCTTTCTGTCACAGAGCAGATCAGAGGCGATATCATGCTCAAGGTGTGGGAAACCAACATAGCAGAAAATAAGAAAGTAGCCAAAGAAATCAAAGACGATTGTGAAAGAATCTTTGATTTGTTGGACAAGGAATCATTAGGTATTGAAAGAGACAATTGCACTAGGCAATTAGGACAGATAAACATTGTAAGACACCAGTTGAATTTCAAGGAGGGTTTGAAAGAAATTCAGATGGAAATTTCACAGTTAAAGGAAGTGGATGTTACCCTAATAGACATGTGGTTGGTGAAGCCAAACTTAAAATTGAAATAAATTAAGTTTGTTGGTAAGGGGATTGAAGATCGGCTTCTAGAAACTCAAAGAAAATTCTATCTATTTGAAGCAAAGGATCTTCCGGAGCCTCCCAGAAATTTCGTACACTTTCTTGAAAAATGTATTGAATCTATCGAGTCAAAAGAAGGAGGTACTTCAGTAAAACAATGAAGTATCATTTTGAAAACTTATATTATCGAGATGATAGGAAAATAAATGATAATCATGCAAACAGTTGAGGTTTGCAATTTTTGTAACTATTTTCCCCTAGGAGTTAGGAGATCACCAACAACCAATCAAGAGTGATCTGGTATAAGTATAATTTCAGGAGACTAAAAAGAGGCTTTTTCTAGGCGCGTTGTAAAGAATAATCTGAAGATATTTTTGAATTAATACAAATACAGATTGAAGATTCTAGATCTGGTCAAGTTTGAGTTATGTGCTTCTTTATCGTTTCATATCTTTCATATATCTCTTTGATGAATGCTTAACTAAAATTTAGTACAACTTCTACTGTGGTGATTAATCATTCTTGCAATTTAATCATTTACAACCTTTCCTCTGTATTGGCTATCAGTAGATACAAGACCTGCAAATGTTTTAGATTTCAATATCATATGCTTCATTAAGAGTTCTTCCTAACTATTTTCTTCTTCTATCACAAAGTGAGATTCCTCTTCAATTGATGCCTCACCTTGTTGGGCAACTTTATGTTTTCTTTTCATTTCATGCATATTCCCTTTTCGAAATTTAACTCAGATACCAGAAACGGCCTTTAGTTTTGTCATACTATTAATTCAAGGTTTTAGAGTTCTTCTTACATGTTTTGAAGCAGAAATAACTAACCCTTAAAAGAAAACACAAGAATTTATCCTTTTAGTCTTTATTTCTCATGACTATTCTAGTTACAAGACAGCCTAATATTGAACTTGGACTATTAGATCAAACAAGCATTGCTTTAAATTTATTTAACACCATCCTATTGACAACAAATAACCGGGTTGAGTTAGAACGTTCATGGGCAGTAATTGAAAGAGACATTAGTATCCAAGAAAACTGGGAAGCTATACAAAGATAGTTAAGGAACCAGTAATAGCCCTTTTCATATAATTGACCTCTTTTATCCTTAGCTTTCTCTATATTTTTGGATGCCTTGATGATGTACTTTAGATCCTTAAAGTACAAACTTAGGAACAACATATTTTTGGCGCTGCTGCCAAGGACGAAGAAATGAATCTTTTCCCTGGGAAGAACGACATTGACACTTTCTATATTTGATAGTGAACACAGATCGAAAACCTTATAAGTCTACCTTTATCTTTCACTTGGCGACTCCACAATAAATAAACTGGCTTTTAACTGAAAGAATACTAGAAAAAACCCAGACGACAAACAAACTTCACCTATTCCCAATCCAGAAAAAAATTTAAAATCAAGAAAATATCTTAAACACACTGTATCATCAACAAATAGGTTTTATCAACCTAAAATTACAAAGTCAAACACTAGGGGTCTTTTTGAAGGATCGAATACCCCATCTCCTTGCGGGGGGTTACCTACCAATAAGATAGCAACCCTTGATCCTGGTTTGGTCTCGCCTGATTTTAAAACTGAGATTTTCCCAACTGTTTCTTTCACCAATAGAGGTAAAATATCAGAATCGCTTCCCACTTCGATTGACACTTCTTCACTTCGCGAATTTCATTTTTCTATCTCTCAGAATTCCTACGATCATCCTATTCTTCTCGACACAACTCCTGTTGACTCTCCTTTATATTCACCTTGTGAGTCTGAAGAAACTAGCCCACTTTTCCCTAGTTCCCCTTCCTCAAGTTTCCTGTCCCTTGATAACCAATTTCCTAAAACCCTTCCTCATAGTCTCCAAGCCACAACCTCTAAATCATCAATGACTATAGCTGGAGGAGGCACTGCCAGAGGAGGTGCTGCTGGAGGTGGGGTTGGAGGAGGAGGAGCAGGTGGCCAAGTACCACCCCCTAGGATCTTTGCAAAGTTGGCTTCTAGATATGCCCCTTTGGTCCTCCCAATCCCCATACATGACTTACCTGAAAACTACATGAAAAATCTTTTGAAATTCACATGAGAGGGTGATTTGACTCCAGCAGAACACATCAATTTCTTTGACCAATTCGTCGACATCCTTGGAATCGAACATGAAGATGTCTATTCGAGACTCTTGGTTCAAACTTTTGAAGGACAAGTAAGAACCTGGTTCTGAGGCCTAGCAGCAAGATCTATATCGTCATATGAGGAACTTGAAAATTCTTTTATTATATAGTGGGGGGAAAGGAAAGACCATCTCTATTATGTAACTGAATTTGGGGATCTAAGAAAGAAACACTCTGAATCAATCCTCAAGTTCACCCAGAGGTTCAATAAATTGTATAATAAGATTCCATCCGAGGTCAAACCCTCCCAACCCGCAGCAGAAGTAACCTTCGTTGGAGCTTTTGACCCTGATTTCGCCCTATTATTGAGGGAGAGGAGATCGGTAGACCTCACCAAGATGCAAGATGATGCCTTAGAAATTGATTCAAACATGATGGCATCAGGAAAGTTGAAAACCAAATTCGAAACTGGAAACAAAGAAACTAGAATATATAGAGATCAAGGGGGACTGTCTGGGTCTGGAAGATCTTCAGAAGACAAAATGGATGACATGGCGAGAATAATCAAAGAGATATCGAATAATATGTCAAGAATGGAGCTAGATCAAGCAAAGAATGAGCACTTTCCCAGAAAGGATTTCAAAAGGAATCCTGATGCAGGAGCATCCCTCACGATAAGAAAGCCAATGTGGAAGCAGAAAATCAGCTGGAAGAAGTCCAGCGCAAGTTTTTGAATTTTTAAATTTTCCCTTGAAGTTGATGCGTTGAACATAAATGAGATCATTTAATTTAGGCGCCTTGGTAAAAATGTAATTAGACCTCGAGCCGTATGCTCTCGTCTGAGATAGACAGATGCATTTATAGTAGTAGTTGCAGGTAGATAGAATTGAATTCTTAGATTAGATAGTTCTAGAAGGAAGAGGGAAAACCGGATATAGACACCCTCATTTGTACCATTGTAACATAAGCAACAGGAGCAAGAAGAGTCTAGAGCATAGGAGAATAGCAGAGAGTTGTAGAAGAAAACACCCATGTACAGATCTTGAATTAATAGAAGAAGTTGATTCAGATTCATGGCTGTTGTGTTATTCTCTGTGTATGTGTGTTGAATGCTCTACTTATGAGTATTACTTCCTGTTATGCATTTGTTATTATGCTGTGTGTATGATTTCATGTGTCGAGATTAAAATCTGAGAGGAAGTGAGTTGAGTTACAATTGTTTCTCCTTTGAGCAAGGATTCCTACAAGGAGTGCAGTTGAAGTCGTCCGCAAGTAGTGCGTTGACAGAAGGCTCAGGAGTTAAAATCTTGTTCTCAATTCGCTCAGAAGCAGAAGCGGGTTGCTAGAGCCGTGCAAGGAGTGCACAGGCTAAGGGAGAAAGCCTCAGTTGTGAAATTGAGTGGAATTATTGAAGGACTGCTGCTACGGGCATACGCAGAGTCAAGGAAGCTCAAACAATTGAAGTGTTCGCAGGCTTTCCGCAAGGAGTGCGTGAAAAGAACCTCGTTGAGGTCGAAGTAATTTAGAAAAGCTCAGGAAGGATAGGCCTCTGAGTCGCTGAATATTAGCATAAATAAGTGTGACTTGAAGTCAGGGAGAAATGTCGCAGGTTGGTGAAGCGGCGAAGGAATCTCGTAGAGAGATACCCTTTTCATTTCATGGATTATACAAGGAAGAACGGACGGTCGAAATCTTTTGGAGAGATTTCGCGAAGTTACGAGGATCATTAGATCTTGAAAAGGTGCAAGGAGGTTACAACGAGAAGATTCTGAAGAGTTTGAAGCTCAGGAGGGGCAGAGCCGTCGATTTTGAGTCACAAGAGCCGTAGGATCTACACGTGGTATCGTGTATCGGGGACTCAGGAGTTGAAGCCCCAAAAGTTGTGGAGAAAGAGAAATGATATCGCGAGATGCGATATCCCTACAAGATCAGAGCCATTCGTTGAGGAGGACGCGTGTAAGGAGATTCTCATCTCGCAGACTCGGACATTGGAGGACCGAGAGGGAAGCCCTTCAGCTTCGCGAGTGGCGAAGTGGAGAGAAGGCTAAGAACCGTCCATCTGAGGGGACAGGTGGCAGAGATTGAAAGATCTCACGAACTTGGGAGTTCGCAGGATAAAGGCCCAAGTATTGGGTACTCAAAGTCGCGAGGCGCGAGGACGCGAAGCGGCGAAGTGGCGAGAAGATTGCAACCATCCATCTGAAAGGACAGGTGGCAGAGATCGAGATATCTCGTGAACTCGGGAGTTCGCAGGGTGAACGTCCAAGTATTGGATATTTAAAGTTGCGAGGCATGAGGACGCGAAGCGGCGAAGGAGCGAGAGGATCGTAGCCGTTCATATGAGGAGGACAGGTGGCGAGAGATCGAGAGATCTCGTGAACTCAGGAGTTCGCAAGGTGAGATCCCAAACATTGGGTACTCCAAGTCGCGAGGTCGTGAGTAGCGAGAGAAGGACAGTCGTTGGATCCGAATCGTAGGAGGGTCGTTGGATCCGCACGTGGGATTGTGTATCGGGACCTCGCAAGAAAAGGTCTAAGATTTTGGGCGCGGGGATCGCGAGGTTGCGAGAAGGCGATACCCTGACAGCTGGAGAGCAGTGTGGGCCATAGCGAAGCGCGAGTGGAATACAGGTGGCACAAAGGATTCGCGAGTCGTGAAGTGCCGAGGAGCCGAGATTCGTGTGGACGCCGAGTCATGAAGTGCCGAGGAGCCGAGATTCGCGTGGACACCGAGTCGCGAAGTGTCGAGGAGCCAAGATTCGTGTGGACGCGTGGTAGAGAATAAGGTGGGACTGCGCGGTCGAAGGGTGGAAACGTGTTTTCTAAAGATAGGAGTCAGTACTCCGTTGAATTCTCGCATCTCGAGGACTCGCGGACTAGGAGGGTGAAAACTCGACGGTTCAACCGGCGAGGTTGCGAGGTTGCAAGATTGCAAGAGTTGCTAACATTTAAGCCTAGCCCACGGTTGCATGTGGTGAGGGCACTAGTAAAGGAAGGAGCTATACCCGTATCGCCAGATCGGGTATCGCAAGATTTGAAAGGAAAAGTTGGAGGCTTTGAGTCACGAACTCGCGAGATAGCGAGATTCAGTTAAATTCCCGGTGGTAAAGGGGAGACCTCAGTGAAAGATTGTTGTGGGTGCAAATTTCCCAATAGGGAAGTAGAAGAACCTTTGAGTTCTTCGGGCCAAGAAGAAGAAGGTCTTGTGAGAGCAGACGTGCCTAGTTGGCGCGCCCCTGCGTGAAGTGGTCTACTCCTATCCATGAGCTCCTACACGATATGTCCATGCTTCAGAATTTCTGCTTCAGTTTCCTAGCTGGCATCTTCAACTGGGTGCCCCTTCCACTTGACCAAATATTCAAAATATTCTTTCCTCCTGGTTTTCTTACCCACTCATTTATTCAGTATCTGCTCCATCTGTGGCTTCTCCGCAACTGGCATCTACTTCTGCCACTGGACCTTTGGTTGATCATCACTTTCTTCTCCTACTTCCTCAGCTTTATATGGATATAAATCCGAAACATTAAATATCAGAGAAATTCCAATGTCCTCTGGTAACTCAATTTTATAAGCATTCTGTCCCATTTTCTTCAAGACTTTGCATGGCCCAATTTTCTTCATCTTTAGCTTGTTGTATGTTCCTCTCGGGAACCTTTCCTTCCTCAAATGTGCTAGAACCAGATCACCAACTTCAAACTTAAGTTGTCTCCGATGTTGATCTTCTCTATGCTTGTACTCCTGACTTGACTTCAATAGTCGCTCCTTCACCTGGCTGTGAAGTTCCTTCATCACTTCAGTGAACTCTCCTACACTAGCACTGCTAGTATCAGTCTGTTCTGAATCCCTCAATTCAAAAACTCCTCTTGGATGCATTTCATATACAATCTGAAATGGACTCTTTCCTGTGCTCCTATTCACTGAATCATTGTAAGCAAACTTTGCTTGCGGTAATATGCTATCCCAACTGCTATGGTGCTCTGTCACCAAGCTCCTCAATAAGTCTCCCAGACTTCTGTTGACCACCTCTGTCTGTCCATCCGTCTGGGGATGATAAGAAGAACTAAACATCAAATTAGTCCCTAGCTTCTTCCACAATGTTCTCCAAAAATGCCCTATGAATTTTGTGTCTCTGTCCAAAACTATGCTTTTCGGCAATCCATGAAGCCGAACAATCTCTTTGAAAAACAAATTTGCGATGTGAGTCGCATCACTGGTCTTCTGGCATGGAATGAAGTGTGCCATCTTAGAAAACCTATCAACTACCACAAATATGGAATCAACACCTCTTTGTGTCCTCGGCAACCCTAACATGAAATCCATGCTAATTTCATCCCACGGCTTGTCTGGTATGGGTAATGGCTGATAAAATCCTGCATTCTGCTTCCTTCCTTTTGAATGCTGGCAAATCCTACATCTGTCTACAAACCTCTTGACCTCTGACCGCATCCCTGGCCAAAAGTATGACTTGCTCAGCTTTGCAAATGTCTTATCATGGCCAAAATGTCCTGCTAATCCACCACTGTGTTTCTCTTTCAACAAGTTCTCCCTCATGGAGCAATTCGGAATACACAGTTGATTGCCCTTGAACAACAATCCTTCCTAGATCATGTACTCTATCCACTGACTTCTGTCTCTAAGAACTGGATTCTCAGCTGCTTCATAAGCTTCCTTAAAGTCTGAATCATCTGCATACATGTCCTTAAGATCATCAAAGCCTAACGTCCTGACTTTGAACTCCTGCAACAATAAACACTTCCTGCTCAAAGCATCAGCAACTTTTTTAGCAGTACCAGAAATATGTTTTATCACAAAAGTGAAATTTTGCATGTATTCAACCCATTTAACATGCCTCTGATTCAACTTTTCCTGTTGAGTCACAAATTGTAATGCATGTTTATCACTATATAAAACAAATTCCTTTGGAATCAAATAGTGCCTCCATTTCTTCAATGCCTGTATGATGACATATAACTCTTTATCATATGTGGAGTAATTTTCTTTTGCCTCATTCATCTTCTCGCTGAAATATGCAATCGGCCTATCTTCCTGACTCAAGACCGCTCCTATGGCAAACCCGCTTGCATCACATTTCACCTGAAATGTCTTTTGAAAATATGGCAACACCAAAATTGGTTACTCTGTAATCTTTCGTTTCAATAAATTGAAACTCTTCTCAGCCTCTTCAGTCCAGTGAAAAGATTTATGTATTCTCTTCACTGTATCCATCATTACTGCACTAATTTCACTGAAATTCCTGATGAATTTCTGGTAGAAACTAGCCAGTCCATGAAAACTTCTCACTTCAAATATGTTCCTCGGTGATGGCCAATTCTTTATTACCTCCACCTTATCTGGATCCATCCTCAACTCATTTGCAGATATAACAAACCCCAAATAAATGAGTTCTGTCTTCATGAATGAGGACTTCTTCATGTTTATCAACAACTTCTCTTGCTGTAATCTCTTCATCACAATAGCCAAATGCTTCAGATGTTCAGCCTTTGTCTTGCTGAAAACCAATATGTCATCCAGATACACGATGAAAAATTTCCCAATGAACTCCTTCAGGACTTCATTCATCAACCTCATAAAGGTACTTGGTGCATTCGTCAAGCCAAACGGCATGACAAGCCATTCATACAAACCTTCGTTTGTCTTGAATGTTGTTTTCCATTCGTCACATTCTCTCATACGAATCTGATGATATCCACTCTTCAAATATATCTTTGAAAAAAATTTTGCTCCACTTAAACAATCCATCAGATCATCCATCCTTGGCAATGGGAATCTATACCTGATAGTTATCTTATTAATGGCTCTTGAATTAGTGCACATCCTCCAGCCTCCGTCTTTCTTCGGACTGAGTACTGTTGGAACAGCACATGGACTCAAGCTTTCCCTGACCAAATCTCTGTCCAACAACTCCTGGACCTGTCTTTTAACCTCTTCATTCTCCTGCAGCGTCAATCTGTACGCGGCTTTATTTGGCAAACTAGCTCCTGGTATGAGATCAATATGACGACTCACACTCCTCATCGGTGGCAATGAACGAGGTAATTCGTCCACCACAATATCAGTGAACTCTTCCAACAGTTCCTGAACTTCTTCTGGTAAATCATCCACTCTTGTGCTAGTCAGAACAATTCTCGGTTTTCTGACCACAAAGAATTGTGGATCCTCCTTCTTCTTAACTTCTGTAAGAAATTCCTTCCCACTCATGAGAAGTATTCTATTGCTTACTTCCGGCTTCACCTCTTTATCTTCAATTGGACACAACATGTGAGTCCTCCCATTCTTCTTCAGGGTATAGGTGTTCATCCTCCCATCATGAATTACATTTCTATCATATTGCCATGGTCTACCCAACAATAAATGAAAAACATCCATAGGAATAACATCACATAAAATTTTATCATTATATCCTCCTATCTTAATGTCAACTAAGCACTGTTTTGTGACATTTACTTGATGTCCTTTCTGTAGCCATGAAACTTTATATGGGATTGGATGATCAGTTGTCTCCAGCTCCATCTTTTCTACCATCTTGGTTGAAATGAGATTATCGGTGCTTCCATTGTCCACGATGACTTTGCATGCCCAACCCTTGGTATTGCAAGCAGTCCTAAAAATACTGTTCCTCTGTGCTGGATTCTCCATCTCCTTCTCTGGCGTCAAAAGGACTTTCCGCATCACTAGCGATCTTCTGCCTTCAGCGTACTCTATCTCAACATCTTGCCTCTGTGCCTTGGCGATGTGAGTCTCTCCAGTTTCTTTCTTTTTCTCTGGACACTCAAACGACCTGTGCCCATTCTTTCCACATGTGAAGCATGTGATTACTCCACCTCTTCCTCTTCCTCTACCTCTGGTATGAGGAAACCTATTATTATCAGCATATCCTCCTCTCTGCTCAGTATGCTGTTCTCTTTTCTTAGCATATCGCCCTCGCTACGAACTTCCACCTCTTTCAACCTTTCCCTGAGGTTTCTTCCATTCCTCCTTGGGCTTCTGGTATTTATCTTGGGCAACTGCTTTGCCTCTGGGCTGACTTCTGCCTCAGCCTCTCTGGCTTTGTTTACGGCTCAGCTTCTCCTCAGCTTTCAGAGCCAATTGGTAAGCATCCTCCACCGTTCGGATGGTTGTCATATTTAATTCATCCTGAATTTCATACCTCAGGCCATTCAGATACCTGGCCACCTTTTCGTCATTGCTTTCACAATGACCTGCCCTGATATTCAACCTGTAAAATTTCTCAGTATACTCCTTCACTGTCATCAGCTTCTGTCTTAGGTTCTGCATCCTCCTGAACAGAGAAATTTGATAGTCCCTGGGAATGAATTTTGCCTTCATCTTTGCAATCATCCTGTCCCAGCTCTTAATCTTCTTCTTGCCTTGGCAACGCCTGTCAGCTTGCAGTTCATCCCACCACAATGTTGCATGTCCTTTTAATCTTGTGACGGCATGTCTAACCTTCTTATCATCTTCGATATCTTCATAATCGAAGTAAGTGTCAAGAGCTCTAGTCCAATCTAGCAACTCTTCCGCATCCAGACTCCCTTCATAAGCTGGAATGTCCATCTTTGTTCTCGAACTCATCCGAGCGATAGCCTTAATTAAACACTCATTGGCTGCATCTTCTGCTGGGATTTCTTCTTCTTCATGTCCAACATCACCTTCATCCTCGGATTCACTGATATCTCCTGCATCAACGTTTCGCCTTTGTGATATCTCCATGTCCTCCATTCTGGCACGAAGATTTCGCACTTCTCTCTCCATGTCTGGATTCTGCACTTGCCTACCTCTGTCTCTGGACATTTCCCTTTTCTCCTCTGGATCGGGTGATTGTCTACCTCTTCTCCTTGGTGGCATGGTGAATTTTCCTTGTCCTCTGCTACAGAAAGCAAAGAAAATTTTCTATGCTCTGATACCACTTTGACGTGTGTATTAGAGTGCTCTCTTATCTCCTCCTACCTCTCTTGCCTGAAATATACAAACAAGTAATAAGCTCTGATACCACTTGACGCAACGGACGTGCTTGGTTGGCGTGCCCCTGCGTCAAATCCTAACCCTCAAAATCCACCAAGACAGATTAAGAATGAAGATCAAAAAATCCAAGCCCCCTTTAAAAGCGAAAACTTTATAGGAGGAGAAGATGTGGTCGATTTTGAGGAATTAGAAGAAGACATTAATAATATTGGCGACGACTGTCTACAACCTTTTTTAACGAGGCAAGATTATGAAAAAATTGCAACTACAAAAGATAGATCCAAAAATAACAAAAACAGTGGTATTATTGAAGATTCAACCTATCAGGAAATCACAGACGATATAATGGCCGAACTCCACCAAAAGTATAATCTAAGGCCTAGAAATAAGAGCCTCGCAACTTCCCTAGTGAAAATTATTTTTCCGAGGGGTGAAACAGACAAGTCAGTCTCAAAAAGCACTGAAAAACAGACTATAAGAACTAAGACCGCTGACACACAGTCCACCAAGACAAAGCCAACGGAAACATCAGTCGTAAACGCGCAGAAAATGAAGCTCCTCGTAATTGAAACTAAAACCTTATTACAAAAGAAAGCTGACAAGTAGGGGCTAGAAGTCCAAACCATAGAAGTCTGACTTGTTATGCTATGCAAGCACCCTCTACTTCATTAAAATAAACTTTACAGGGCCTTGCTCCATGTGTTAAAATATGCAAGATAGATTATGTGCCAAGTTTATGCTTCTTCTTTTAAATGTTTATATGTGAGGTATTTGCAAGATTAATTATGTTGTTTTTCATAAATACAACAACAAAAATAACTTGCAACAAATAATAACCAGCAAACACTCACAACAAGAACAACATGATAAAGGAGTTCACCCCTATTTGGGCTACATCTCCTTGAGCCTCCATCAATGGACTTGGCTCTATGGGATTAATTTGTCAAATATTCTTTTACAAGCTACTGCTCAACTCCAATGGAAATACTAATTGTACCATTGGGTTCATAATACATAAAAACCCCAAAAATGACTAATAAAACTCTGAAAACGGATCATGGCTCATCCGGGCATGACCTCTTCTACATGTGGCGTTAAGCTTCCTTGAGCTTCTTTGTGGAAAAAACACCTGTAAAAGTCATCAAATGGATCTAAAACCTATCCCAAAGTGTTCAGAGCATAACAATTAGCCAAAAATGATTATTCAATCACAGAAAACAAACAATGGCTCATCTGAGCATGACCTCAATCAATGAGGGCTTCAAGCTCCCTAGAGCTTCCTGAAATTTCAATGGTTAAAAACCTACAAAAGAAGTCTTCAAATGGCCTTGAAAACAATGCCAATGGATTCATAACGTCCAAAAACCCCTAGATGGGCTTTTTCGGCACCTCATTTGGCCAAAAAATGAAGAAGATAGGCCTCCTCCCATTTTCTTCCTTCAAGCTTGTTGTCTCTGGTTCACCAAAACACGCCTCTGTGTGCTCAACCTAGCACACGCGTGTAACCGCAAAAACGGTCAAACTGTCGAACAATTATGGGCATGCCTAGCCCCTAACCGCCAAGGCCATGGTCATGTGGGTCATAGGACTGTGTGCATATACAAAAAGGGCTAACCTTTACAGCCATTGGTTAAGCGCCAAGTGTCGGGCACATAGTAAAACTGTTTAAACTCCCATGCATTTGTTTAACTGTGGTCATATATTAAACACACAAAATTGGCGTTTAAAATCATTGGAAATGCGCGTGCACACGGTCTCCGTGTAACAAGGGTCATATGTATATATGCATGTGACCAGGGCTTTGAATATGTTTAAAAACATGTGCGCCAAAGCTCCGTGTGTGGTCACATGAATATGGGTTGTGCAACCGGGGGTTGGGGCTAAGCCCCAGCCTGGACCCCTGCGCCAACCATACAATAAATAAAATTCAAATATATTATAAACCATATATATGACAAGTACTAATGTGTGGTGTGTTGGTAGGTCAGACTTTGTCAAAGCTTCACGGTGGGGGAGGTCTGGTGGTCGATCCCCATAGACTCCATAATATTTTAACCAAACAACCATTTCCATGGTGCCACATGGCAGCCCACGACTGGGCCATGTGGCACCACTCCATTTTCCCATTAAACGCCACATGTCACAATTTGATTTGACCACATCTGCTAATGAGTGAATTCCACGTCACCATCTGCCACCTCAATGTACGGACGTGCCACGTCAGCATCCGTACAGACTGTACAGTCAACACATTTTTTTTTACCTGTTTGGCGATTCGAACAGATCGCGATATCTCTCCCATCTGACGTCTGTTTGAACGCAAATGAGTTGTGTTGGGTTCGTGACGACAAGGGCTACACACCTATTTATTATGAGGCAAATCCGAGAATTTTGATTTTTGAGCTAAATTTTGACTCCTGGTCTAGATTTTGATCACGCCTTCCCACTGAAAGGATTTTGGACCCACAAAAGCTTATGATTATTTTTTTGAGATTCAATACTCCTCTGCTTTCAAGTTCTATCAACTGATTCTACTTGAAAAGTCCTTTTGACAATCACCTGGATACTTTCACATGCCTTGCACCGCAACTGACTATGTCCCTCAACCATTGTCCTCTGATTGCTGCTGACCCACTGTTCTCTTTGTGCTTGGAAGAATACCAACCTTCCTACTGAGAATCAAGTCCCTCTTGCGAACTCTTTAGCGTCAACACATCCACTCTCCAATGGCTGCAAAAAATTTCCTGCGACATCTTGTCACAAGCCAAGAAAACTATCAATCTTGAAATCAAATTTATACAAGACTAAAAATGATGCCAACAAAGTCTTTTTTCTCTTCAAGCAAACGGTCGCATCTTGTACTTCATCAAAGTACATGGCGTTTTCCTGCATCTTTGTGTACTCAAAATCAACTTACAAGCCAACAAACACCATCGACTAAACATAAGTCGAAAAACATGATCGACACAACATAGTCGTCAAGACAACTTCGACACAAGTCGAAACTCATTTGAAACATATTGACCTTCCCAAAATGACAAGTCGACATTCATGATACACAATCATGAATCATTCATGATGAACTATCACTGGTTCACTGTTTACACACATACAAAAACAAATGCATGTGCATAGCTCTTCAACTCTCCTTCAAGTACAAACATAAGTACATAAACTCGAAACATGTGGGTACATAAGAGTTGAAAATGAAAAAGATATATGGTTGTAACAAGTGAACATCATACCCATCTTTTACATCCTCCTAGCGAAGTTGGGCAACAACAAGAATGCCTTCAAACGAATTGCATTCACATGCAAATTGCATCATACAAGTTGTGATAAACTACTGCAACTTGTCATACTCTCAACATAAATGCATACATAAGGCTGAAATATGCATCTACAACATAAAAATGCAAGCCTTACTTGCTCAAGAAATCCAACCATTTCTTACCAAGCCAACTCAATGATGACTTTTTCTACTGAAAATCGTCCTCTTGTGAATCATCTTGACTCACATC
>JASDQU010735980.1:301120-312428 GCA_032191745.1 Picea mariana | reverse complement strand
AACCAAACCGTCCGTGGGGTCGACCTTTGGACTTATCTGATATCAGAGAACAATTAGGTGACACTAACCTCACTGTGAATCCTACAGATCCAATCACAAATCCTGCTGCAGGAGGATCTGGGATACCTCCTTCACCACCTCCCTCATCTCCTTCCTCTTCTGGAGGAGATTCCTCTTTTGATGAAGGCAACTCACCTTCTCAACCTTCCACACCCACTACCCCAATGGCAAATCAGAACAACCCTGCTAGACCCTGGTTGGACCAGGATGCCGTAGCTGTACCTGGAGCCCAACACCCTTTACCTAAGCACCCGGAGAAATGGCTTCCCAAGTTTGATCCCGATTCAAAACAGATAGCCGAAGATCATATCAAAAAATTTATGTTAGCCATCAGACTCCGTAATGTTGAACATGAAGACGTTGCCTGTAGGTTGTTCCCTTATACTTTTGAGGGTAATGCATCCACATGGTACTTTGCCCAACAGCGCCATACAATCATGTCTTGGGAAAAGTTTGAGTCATGCTTTTTGGAAAAATTCGGAGATGGTAAACCTCCGGAAGTCTTAGTCATAAATCTTTCAAGCTTAAAAATGAACCCAAAAGAAAAAGTTAAAGATTTTAATCAAAGATTCTTAACGCTGAAAAATCGAATCCCTACAGATTCTATGCCTGCTAAGAGTCTTGTAATAGCTTATTACACTAAAGCTTTACATCAGAGTATAGCTATTTGGGTTAAACGATCCAAAAAGGACACATTGTTAGAAGCCTTCGAGGAGGCTACTCAGATTGAAAAAGATATACTTAGCCTTAAGGACTCTTCTAGCAATGAAACTGAGACTATTTCTTCTTCCAAAAAGAAGATTGAAATTCTCCCCAGACCCACACAAAGCAAAACACAACCTGAAAACTCTGATTTGGAAAATTTAACTAAAGTTGTACAAAAATTGTCTAATCAAGTTATAGATTTAAAAAGGTCGACTGAAGAAGCTTCCTCGGGTAAAGGACCCTATAATCCCCCTTTCCGAAAGCCTTTTCCTACCAACCGACCTAACCCAAACCCCGAAGGCTTAAATCTAGAAAGTTTGCAATGTGCCCTTCAGACAATTCTAGAAGCCCAAGATAACTTGATGCCCCCTGATGTCCCTCAGGAGGAGGTTGAACAGGAATAGTTCAAGAAGAAGAGTCTTCTCCAAACATCTTTGGACACTTCTCGGACAACATCTTTCAAGACAACTTCGAGACTGTTCACCCTTATAACACTAGGAGTAAGACAACAAACAAGCCTTCTATCGAGAACACTACAACTTCACCTCCAAAGCCATCTAAATCAGTAGAAACTAAACAGAGTAATGTCAGCCCTAAATTAGATTACGATGTTGTTGAAGATCTTAAAAAATTAAGGGCTAACATTTCTATTTATGAGTTGTTAAAGTTTCCATTTTTGTTACAGAAGATGTTGCAAAATATTTTAGAGAACGACAAAAATGGTAATTCAAATGGTAACAAGGTTGTGCAAAGCAAAGTTCCGCAGAAGACTTCCACTAAAAATAATCCTGATTCTCAAGATAAAGGAAGCCTTCCTGTAACCCCTGTAAATAATGTAAATAATGTAGATAAAGTAGCATTAGAAACTACGAGTAAGAAACCACAAGCTACTACTCTAAGTACTCACAAGAATATACCTCCTTTTCTTTTAACTTTCAAAATTTTCAACAGAAATGTGCATAATTGTATGGTTGACTCAGGAGCATCATCAAATGTGATGCCTTGGTCTGTCTGCCAAAAGATTAACGCTGAAGTGGAACCATCTTCTTTGAAAATCATACAACTTGGTCGAACGGATGTTAAAGTTATAGGCGAACTAAAAAATGTATTGATTAGATTATCGTCTAACCCAAAAGTTCATCAGGTTATTGATATAATTGTGGTGGATATTCCAGAAGTGTATGGCCTGTTTTTGAGCAGGGACTGGTCGGAGCAGCTACATGGTTACTTCGCCACAGACTGGTCTCACTTATGGCTTCTATAGAACGATAAGCCCAACAAGATCAGGGTGAACCGTGAGCGTTACCTCAAGTTCACAGTCACGGATTTGAACGACCCGAATGAACCATACACACCTCCTGCTGATTCACCTGAAGTCCAAGGGAGGGACTCCTTCTTCGGAAACTTCATGGTCGAGTTTTCACCTATCAACAATCCAGAACAACAGTCCGATATCATAGCATACATGCAACCAACAACTTCTATACAACATTCCCATGTGCCCGATGGAAACCAAATTTGGTCTCTATATTTCGACGGTTCCAAGTCTAAAGAAGGAGCTGGTGCAGGCTGCATCATTATCGATCTGGCAAGTAACAAGACATTATTGGCTTGTAGATTAGAATTTGAATGTACTAACAATACTACAGAATATGAGGCTTTACTGCAAGGTCTCAGAAAAGCTCTGGATATGAACATTCAAAATCTGGTTGTATTTGGCGACTCTGAAATAGTGGTTAGACAGGTAAGAGATTCTATACATTGTCTTTCCCCGCATCTCAAAAATTACAAGTCTGAGGTATGGAGTTTAATGAACAAATTTTCTGCTTTCAATATAAATTCCATTCCTATATTAAATAATGTTGAAGCAGATCTACTAGTTAATGTAGCCTCTAAACTTCTTCCTGCAGAAGGCTTGTCCCCAAACACGTTCTCCGTGGGGATATTGTTTCGACCATCTGTTCCTGACAATATTACAAACTGGAGAGTATTTGACGATGATCAACAGATCATTAACTTTCTGCACATGGAAGAAACCTTTCAAGGCGCAGTGATAGATGAACGCACACACAACGACAATTTGCACGACTTTACGGTAATACCTAATCCGAAATCTCCTGAAGCTCTATCGGACATGGTAAATTACATACCTAAATCTATTGTTAGATTAGAAAAGTTTTATGATTTTGAAGATAAATTTAAAAAGACGGTCAATTGCAAAACCAATAGTTCCTCGTTATCTTATGAAAAAGTTAATTTAGGGACTAGTGAAAATCCTCAGTGTATCAATCTAGGCTTGGGATGTTCTAAGCAAGAAAAAGATGCTTTTGTTAAATTATTTAAAGAATTAAAGGATTTCTTTGCATGGACTTACGATGATCTCAAAACGTTCGATCCCAATATCATACAACATGTCATCCCGATGAAACCCCAAACCTTACCCTTCCAACAGAAACTGAGGAAAATGCACCCTAAACTAGAACCGACCATTCAAAAAGAATTGAATAAAATCCTAAGTGCTAAAATAATTTTTCATGTTAGACACACTCAATGGGTGTCCAACCTTGTCCCAGTTCGGAAGAAAAACGGGGAAATTCGACTTTGTGTCGATTTTCGGAACCTCAATAGAGCGTCTGACAAAGATAACTATCCTGTCCCTCCCATGGAACAAATCCTGCAACAGGTATCTGGTTCTGAGAGGCTATCTTTACTGGATGGTTTCTCCAGATACAACCAAGTCCTAATGTCTCCACCAGACCAACTAAAAACTACCTTCCGTACCCCGTGGGGCACTTATGCTTATCGCAAAATTCCCTTTGGATTGATTAATACTGGTGCTACCTTTCAGAGAGCAATGGACATTGCTTTTCGAGGCTTAATCAATCACTCCATTGTAGTTTACTTAGATTATGTGACCATTTACTCTAAAAACAAAGACGATCATCTAGATCACGTACGAGCCATTCTCCTTCGATGTCGTAAATACGACATCTCCTTGAACCCCAAGAAGTCCATTTTTGCAGTAGAACAGGGTAAACTCCTAGGATTCATTGTGTCTAGTGATGGGATGATTATTGACCCCGAGAGGACTCAAGTCATCGCTAAACTTCCCCCGCCTACATCCAAAAAATCCATGCAGTCTTTCTTAGGCCAGATTAATTTCGTGAGAAGATTCGTCCCCAGTTTCTCCGAAATGGTCAGGCCTCTACAGAACCTGATTAAGAAAGACACCCAGTACCACTGGGGACCCACAGAAAATCAAGCTTTTAATGCCATAAAGAAGGCCATAATAGATTCTCCGTCTCTCATGAGCCCTGACTTCTCTCAAGACTTTACACTCTATACTTTTGCCTCTGATCGTTCCTATGCCGCAGTCCTAACTCAGAAGAATTCCGAGAATAACGAAGTACCCATCGCCTTTATGAGATCTGCTTTCAAAGGTGCTGAACTTAACTACCCAACGGTTGATCGGCAAGCCTACGCTGTTTTCAAAGCAGTTAAGCACTTCTGGTCCTATCTTTTGAAGTCAAGGACGAAAGTCATTGTCCCCTACCCTGTCGTAAGGAACTTGCTAGTGCAAAAGGAGTTAGGAGAGAAGAGAGCCAACTGGGTCACCTCCTTGCAGGAGTATGAATTAGAGATCACCCCAGCACAGATCGTGGGAGGCCAAGGGTTGTGTAAATTGGTTGTTGATTCAGAAACAGGAAAGCAAGAAGATAGTGATACATCAAATCTAGAACAATGCGATCAAAGTTTGATTTGTTGCACACAAAACCTCGTTAGTTCTTGGTACGACGATATTAGATTTTGTCTTGAACATGGATCAGCACCCCGTCACCTTGACCCCTCCAAAAGAAGAGCATTGAGACTAAAGTCCGCCTCCTTTCATCTAGTTAACGGTATACTGTTCCGTCAGAATTTTGACGGCATACTGATGCGCTGTCTCGAAAAAGACGAAGCAGAAAGAGTCTTGCTTGAGTTGCATGCAGGAGAAGCTGGTGGTCACTTCGGTGGCAACACCACTGCTCATAAGGTTTTAAGAGTCGGTTACTACTGGCCCACTCTTTTTAGAGACGCCCATGCCTTGTGTCGTAAATGTATCATCTGTCAGAAAGCATCAGGGCAGTTGCAAAAACCAGCCTTTCCCTTGCAACCCGTTTCAGTAGATTCTCCTTTCCAGCAATGGGGCCTTGATATCATAGGTCCTATTAACCCTCCATCCTTGCAACAACAAAAATATATTGTGATAGCCACAGATTACTTTACACGATGGTCCGAAGCTGCTGCTCTAAGAACTATTAACACCAGTCAGGTTATCGCTTTTCTAAATTCGAATATCATCACTCGTTTCAGTATCCCTGATTGTTTAGTCTTTGATAACGCTTCATACTTTTCTTCTCTTGAGATGAGCGAGTTTGCTTTGGAAAAAGGAATAAAGTTGAAGTATTCTGCTAGTTACTACCCCCAAGGCAATGGCTTAGTAGAATCAACCAACAAGAACTTGATCAAAATTATCAAGAGAACCGTGGCTGAAAATCACAAGAACTGGCATAATGCACTACTAAATGCATTGTGGGCTGATAGGGTAACACCCAAGGCCGCTATTGGTAACTCCCCCTTTTTTCTCGTTTATGGCAGAGAAGCCATTCTGCCACCTCACATTCTTCTTCCTTCGCTTTAGTTGTCACAAAAAGTCCAAGAAGAAGATTGTCCTCCTTTAGAAAGCCGCATTAACGCTTTGATGAAGTTGGAAGAAGCAAGAACCCAAGCTAAGCGTAAATTATACCAACATAAACAATTGATTAAAAGCTGGTTCGATTCTAATTTTGCTTCTGATAGGAATTTTGAAGTAGGCGATCTCGTCTTAAAGTGGGACAAACCACACGAAGGAAAGGGTGAGCACACCAAGTTTCAAAACCTATGGCTTGGGCCATTTTTAATTTCTGAAAAGTTGGGTCCTAGTTCCTTTCGATTACAGAATCTTGAAGGGCAGCTTGACACCTATCCGGTGAATGACCAAGCCCTGAAAAGATACTTTGCTTGATAACTACCCTTGTTTATTATGTACATATTTTGTTTTTGTTTGCATCTTTCGTTTTCTTTTTGTTTTGGTTTTGATTTGAATTGATCAGTTTTTTGTGTTTCTTGAAAAATACGCACACCTGTACACTGAGCCATTCAGACAAAGACGATAGAAAAATTTCTTCTCTGAAATAACTTCTGAAAGTTTGTACAAACATCAGTGATATATTTCTGAAAATGATATCTATGTTGGAAAATTTTGTTGTTTGAAAGGAGTTTACTGATTTCAATCTCTGAGCAAAGTTTGTCATGATCATCTATTATCTTTTTACGCTGTCTCTTTTCCGTAAAGGAATGACTCAAAAAGATGTCTCCCTGTCATAGGAGGTTGTGTTTATAAAACATCTCTAGAACTGAATAAAGGACAGTGTTAAAAATTTTTGATGAGGTCTGAAAAAATATATTAAAATATCAAGACTTTCAGCGTCACCCTGCTTAGCTATATATTTGCAAAAGAAAAACAAAATAAAATTATTAATAAGAGCTGTGGGAAGTGCTTGTAAACCCGCCGGGATACTGAACAGGTCCGCTGGCAGCGGGTAAATGCATGCATGGTGCCAAGACAACTTCGTCGGGGTACTGAATAGGCCCGCTGGCAGCGAAGCAATGTCGGGTACATGAAAATCTATAAAAAATATGAGAAACCTCTTTAATGTCCTTTATTCTGATCTAGAACTTCTTGACAGGATACAGATGTCAGAGTGGGTTAAATGTAAACCCTGTCGAGGCTATGGACGTCTGCTGGAAGCAGTGGCCATGCCAACAGTATTGAAGATTTTATCTTTAAAATCGTGACTTGCTGATCTTAAGACTGTTATTGGTTTTCGTCTTTTAAAACACCGCTAAAAAAAAATGATTAATGATGATGTTAGTGCGATTTTTGGTTGTTGTTTTTGAGTTGAAATTCTCTTTGCTGTTCTAATCTGAATTCGTTGCTTTTGACAGAGATAACTGTTTCTACCAGTGTGTCGCCATTGCTGGCATCCAATTCAATTTTTTCTATTGTCCTATCAGCTGCCTACACCTATGTCTTCCGAACTTCAAATTATCGTCGCATTTTTCAAATAGACAATATTTTCATTTCTTGCGACACTTGCAAATTGGTCTCCATTTAGTTTTCACGACTGTAAGCGTGAAAACTTCTCCTTTCGTGGTCACATTTCGATTACTATTTGAATTGTCGTTATCCTTTTATCGATACTTTCTATGGCACTTACCTTTGGTTTATCGTTATATGGCAAAACGGACTTTTAAAACTATGCTCTTTGGACATACTTACTTTGATTGCGTAACTTGATTTTATTAAATTTATGAGGCATTGAGCATGTGAGTTTATACTTGATTTTATGAATTGCATAAGGGTCATGACTTATTTTTGTTTTTATATATAATGTGATCCTTATGATAATCTTTTTATGTCTCTTGGCTTGTCAATTTTAAGAATTCGATTGGCACAATGGTTTAAAACTTTTGATTAAACATTTATACAATGGTGCATGGTTAACATTTGGGATTGATTTTATATTGAATGACATTGGTTTGAAAAACTATGGTTAATGGCGCGTTGGTATAACACCCACTGTTTGATTCTTTGGTTGGTCGAATGATAAGGTTTTAAACTATGTTATGATTGATTGAACAGATGTGGAATTCACCGGTTGTACTTTGCCATAACTATTATGCATGGCGGTGAATAACTCCACCACCCTCGCATGCACACATTAATGCGTTCCCCCTTTGATCGTTCATTGTTGTTAGACCAAGTGAATATGCTCGTGCATTGGTAAATTCGAATAAAACCCTTACCATGTGCTCGCACCATGGCTCCAATCATGAAAGCTGAACCTAATAGGAGCCAGGCTTTG
Organism: Picea mariana; assembly: GCA_032191745.1. Classification (NCBI taxonomy): domain Eukaryota; kingdom Viridiplantae; phylum Streptophyta; class Pinopsida; order Pinales; family Pinaceae; genus Picea; species Picea mariana. Next base: position 304,716 of record JASDQU010735980.1, on the reverse strand, counting down.
TTGATGTTTGACAGTGCCCGCAATGAGCTCGAAGAAAATGGGTGGCTCCCATTTATACAGAAATTTGAGGGTTTTAACCTCTGCGTAGCTCGATAATTCGCAATGACCTTTGATGGCTGTCGAGCCAAGGTCGGTGATGTTCAATTGCAAATTGACGAACAGTTTATCAGTCTTGCCACGGGTTTGCCTGCCACTAGACAACGATGGTCCAAGAATTGAAAAGTAGAAGAGGTCCCTTGGACACTGCTCTTCGAGTCGCGTAAAGTTGTCTCCTGTGATAAAGGTTTGCCCGTGACCATGCTTAAACAGCGTTGGCATGATTTATTGATGATAATCAAACAATTTATCACCTGCGAAGGTCGGTACGGGTTTGTTTTCTTACACCACCTTCGTTTGCTTATGGTCTTTATGGGTTATCAGCTTAATAAGCCTTATTATTTGCATAGAAGCCTATTTAAAATGTCAAAGAAATACAAAAGGAACCAGGCTGATAGTAGCCTTTTTCACTATGGGCTGGTTAAGATTATTGTGGTCTGTCATTTAAGTCTACACAGTGATTGTTGGAGCAATTTCATTGCTCAGAATGATTTTGAGTATTCGAACCCTCCACAGGTTGACAAACCTATGGTGAGAGAGGTTAAGTCTATACCCTCGGTACCCTACATCATTCTGCTACCTAAACCCTTGCCCGACTCACCTATCGACCTACCCCACTCTGTAACTAAGGATGTCGAGACTGGTAAGCCTGTGGGCAAAAAGCCCAAGGCAAAACCCACTGCAAACGCCAAAGGAAAAAAAACTGCCGGGTTAATTTCTCGAATGGCAAGGAACAAGCCGAAGCCTCCTATCGATCCAAACCCTATTGTGTTGAGTGAGGACTCTGATTCTAAAGTGGAGCATTTCTTGGCTAGTGAATACCCCTATTCGCAAGGTCTGTGTGCTGAACCTTCATAAGACTTTGTGACAAACCTACCCCCTTTCTTACAAAATGACCCTGACTACCCAGGCATTAAGCTGCCTTGTGAAAACCCCGGTCATTTAACCAAACCCTCTCCTGCTCTGTCTAAACCTACAGTGCCACCCTGTGATCAATGCAGCTCGTGGTTAGAGAGGTATTACCTTGATGTGCCGATGATACAGTTAAGAATTCACTCTTTGGAGGACCAGGTTGCACTGCTTACTAATCAAAAGGCTAAGCTACAAGCCACGGATAAAAAACAAAGGACGACAGGCTCCATCTTGTTTAAAAATGTGGAATCAGCTACAGCGGTCCTGAATTCTAAGTTGGCATAATTTGAGCAGCCTCTCACAGGTATGTTTTGATATTGCTTGTTTATATAACGAATTCGAATTTGGTTTTGGATAGCTCTGTTCACAGCATTGATTGGCTCTATCACATTATATGCACTCTGTACATAGATTTGCTTTGATTAATGGAAGTTTGTTTTCCCAGTTTAGCATCAATTGGATTTTCATCGATTTGTTGGATCTTGGTGTGGATTTGATTTGATTTATTGAGTTAAAATGGATACTCTGTTGGCAATTGAAGTTGTTTGTATCTATTCTAGACACAAGTTGTTTCTCATACTTCAATTTTAAAACGCGATCACATTTCAATTCGATTTGGTTATAATGTATATGCTATGAATGGCAACAATTTTGAAGTAGTTAATTATTACAGTTTTATTTCCCATATGACTTTCGACCAACAGGAATACAATTCGGATTATTTTCAATACGATTCTGTTAATATGCATCCTAATCATGAATAGATTCAATTCATAACAACTATGATTTATACCCAGCCGGTTAATTTGTTGGTTTGTTGTTAGTTCCACCATGTTATCAGTTCGATTCATATTGCAATGAATATGCTGTTTCAATTTGATTCGTAGAACGAGTTAGACTATATCCAGACTCACGATCTATTTCCATATTAAACTTAGTCGTGATTTGTGTTGATTATTTGTCCAGTTTGCAATTATAACTTATGTTAATTCTATTAAGATTGCGATCACAATTAATTGATCCTGTCTGTTGACTGTGCAAGAAATCTATCACGAATTTGGTTGGGTCGATGCTGTTACGTATGATTTCGTTTGCACATAATCGAAACAGTTCTTTCCATCTGTGTATTTGATTGAACGATGTGAATCTGTTGTTATATCATTATAGTTATAACAAGTGGGAAATGGTTGTGTTGGATTAGATCGTATCACATACGATATGGTTTACTATCGATTTCAATTGGAGATGAAACAGTCTTGTCACTGTTTGACCCGATTTTACGGTAACAGTAAAACAGAGTATTCTTACCCCTGTCTTCGATTGAATCACTTTCGATTATGTTTAATATTGAAAGATAAAATCATTTGAATCTTGAGTGATTCGTTTTAAATGATCATTGGAAGAAAATTGGTTTTAATTATTTTTAAAGATTTGATTTGATTTCGATTATGATCATGTATGTTATTTTAGACTAGCTACAGAATCAGATGATTCTGTAGCTAAGTCTGTAGGATTAGATTTTTATTGTTTTTCTAATAAAATATCTTTCTAACTTGTTATTTTTTGTCTATTGCAGATGAATTCGAAATTGCAGTGGATTTGATGAGCAGTTAGAGGATACTTGAAATATTTTACTTGCATTTTAGTTTCCTAGTTTAGTTGATTTTGGGATATTTTCCCAGATTATGTAAAACAGATTGATATTATCCACAGGGAGGTTTTACCCTGTGGAGAGACTTATAAATACTTATCATTTTTGTAATAAGATCATTCTCATTCGTGGGAGAACACGGATATGGAATTTTAATACAGACTGAGACAGAATTTGATATTCTGCTACAGCTTTAGCTTCTCATATTATCAATATTTTGTTTATGTTTGTGTGTATCTATTTGCATTTGGTTAATGACTACTTTAGCTATCTTAGTCTTTTGCAAATGATATAATTCAATCAATATAATCCATATCTGAATTCTTCCAAGTGTTTAAAAAACATAGCAATTGCTTGATTCAGTTTGTGAATGACAGATTTCTCTTCTTCATAAGTTGGATTATTACGTATAAGTTTTTGCATAACAGGTTTCCCTTATTGCAAAGATTTATAAATCATATAATTGTTATGATTTTTTATGTCTTGTTTGTCCTGTAAACAACTCAAAGAGCATTGCAGCCTATCATTTACGAGAAGCTTCTGGATCATCCGGTGCGAGTTTCCTTCCTCCGATCAGCTTCGAAGTCATCATACACAAGACGAATTGGGAGCGTTCCCAGGTCAATTAGTTACTTGTTTGTTTACTGTTTTTATTAGTAGCTTAGATTAGATATAAGTTTAGTTAGATTTATAGGAAGAATTAATATATTAGATCGTTTAATTTCAGTAAGTCTTATTTCATATTCATAAAATATTAAAATCAAAAATATATCTCTAGTTGTCTTAGGGCAGAAAGTAAATGATTTTTACAGGTTTTATTCAAATCTACAAGTTGTAGATATTGTATATTTGTGAATAAGTTGTAATTCAGTTAGTAATTAGATAAGTAATTAGTAGAGTTAGTGTAATAGTAATTAGTAGTTTGTATATAGAATAG
>JASDQU010735980.1:225201-293850 GCA_032191745.1 Picea mariana | reverse complement strand
TTGTCTTCGCTTGTAAAGTTTCCTAAAAGTGGTCAATCTTTTCCAACATTTTGAAACATGATGGTTATATAAACCACAATATGTACATGGATTTTTTCTTCCATTTTTACATACAAATTTATCATGCTTAACATAATCAAAAGCAATTGAATGATAAGCAGAATTATACCTTGAACATTCACCTTTATCGCCTCTTTGAGGAGGTGAATTTGAAGAGTTACAAGCTCTCTTTTGAAGACCAAAAAATCTGTTCTTGTCCTCATGGCTGTCACAACTCTCTCATTTCACACATTTGCATTCATCTTGAACACATACTTTGCATGCTGGAGGGGTTAAACTTGCAACAAAAGTTCTTGAACTTTCACCTTTATAGCCTTCTTGAGGAGGTGAACTTGAAACAAAATTTGTTCTTGGAACTTTTCCCCTTGTCTCCTCAACTTTGGAATTTGCTCCATCTCTTCATTCATATCCAAGACCACAATACTTGGGTCTCTCTTCAACAACAATAGGCTCAACAATGCCTTGTGCATTCTTGCCTAACCCTTTACCTTCATAGCCCATTTTTAACAATAACTTGGACCCTAATCCTCTTGTGTGATTTTCAAAAACACCAAAACATTCATCTCGAGAGGAATTTGAAGATAAACTAACATTACATACCTCATGTTCATGCATGTACTTGGTAAGGGTTTCCTTTTCCTCATGGAGTTGAATCTCCATCTCATGCAACTTTTCAAGAAGCTGGTCTTTCTCCTCCTTCATGACCGTCAACTGCTCTTCAAGGGCAATGCTCTCTTTTCTATCTTCCCACATCTCTTTCACCACATCTCTTTCTCAAAGAACTTAGATAATGAAGATGTATGAGAACTATCAATGTTTGAAGCTTCCTCCATCCTTGCAAGATATCAAACTTCAACACAAAACTTGCACAATAATACCAACAGCTAAATCACAAGCTATCAATGGCAAATACATGAGAAAAACAAACTATGCTCTGATACCACCTGATTTGAAAATAGAAGGCTGACTTGTTATGCTATGCAAGCACCCTCTACTTCATTAAAATAAACTTTACAGGACCTTGCTCCATGTGTTAAAATATGCAAGATAGATTATGTGCCAAGTTTATGCTTCTTCTTTTAAATGTTTATATGTGAGGTCTTTGCAAGATTAATTATGTTGTTTTTCATAAATACAACAACAAAAATAACTTGCAGCAAATAATAACCAACAAACACTCACAACAAGAACAACATGATAAAGGAGTTCACCCCTCTCTGGGATACATCTCCTTGAGCCTTCATCAATGGACTTGACTCTCTGGGATTAATTTGTCAAATATTCTTTTACAAGTTGTTTCTCAACTCCAATGGAAATACTGACTGTACCATTGGGTTCAGAATACATAAAAACCCCAAAAATGACTAATAAAACTTTGAAAACGGATCATGGCTCATCCGAGCATGACCTCTTCTACATGTGGCCTTAAGCTTCCCTGAGCTTCTTTGTGGAAAAAACACTTGTAAAAGTCCTCAAATGGATCTAAAACCTATCTCAAAGTGTTCAGAGCATAACAATTAGCCAAAAATGATTATTCAATCACATAAAACAAACAATGGATCATCTAAGCATGACCTCAATCAATGAGGGCTTCAAGCTCCATGGAGCTTCCTAAAACTTCAATGGTTAAAAACCTGCAAAATAAGTCTTCAAATGACCTTGAAAATAGTGCCAATGGATTCAGAACGTCCAAAAACCCCTAGCTGGGCTTTTTCGGCACCTCATTTGGCCAAAAAATGAAGAAGATAGGCCTCCTCCCATTTTCTTCCTCAAGCTTGCTGTCTTTGGTTCGCCAAAACGCACCTCTGTGTGCTCAACCTAGCACATGCACTCCAAATCGTGCTAAAACCTAGCACACGTGTGTAACTGCAAAAATGATCAAACTGTCGAACAATTATGGGCGCGCCTAGCCCCTAACTGCCAAGGCCATGGTCATGTGGGTCATAGGACTGTGTGCATATACAAAAAGGGCTAACCTTTACAGCCATCAGTTAAGAGCCAAGTGTCGAGCGCATAGTAAAACCATTTAAACTCACGTGCATTTGTTTAACTGTGGTCATATATTAAACACACAAAATCGGGGTTTAAAATCATTGGAAACGCGCACGCACACGGTCTCCGTGTAACAAGGGTCATATGTATATATTCATGCAATCGGGGCTTTGAATATGTTTAAAAATGCACGCGCCAAATCTCCGTGTGTGGTCACATGAATACGGGTTGTGCGACCGGGGGCTGGGGCTAAGCCCCAGCGGAGACCCCCACGCCAACCATACAATAAATCAAATTCAAATATATTATAAACCATATATATGTCAAGTACTAATGTGTGGTGTGTTGGCAGGTCAGACTTTGTCAAAGCTTCATGGTGGGGGAGGTCCGGGGGTCGATCCCCACAGACCCCATAATATTTTAACCAAACAACCATTGCCATGGTGCCACGTGGCACCACTCCATTTGCTCATTAAACGCCATGTGTCACAATTTGATTCGACCACATTTGCCAATGAGTGAACGTCACGTCACCATCTACCACCTCAATGTACATATGTGCCACATCATCATACAGACATGACACGTCAGCGTCTGTACGGACTGTACAGTCAACACATTTTTTTTTACCTATTTGGTGATTCGAACAGATTGTGATATCTCTCTCATCCGACATCCGTTTGAACCCAAATGAGTTGCGTTGGGTTTGTGACAACGAGGGCTACACACCCATTCGTTTTAAGGCAATTCCAAGAATTTTGACTTTTGAGCTAAATTTTGACCCCTGGTCGAGATTTTGATCACAAAAGCGCTGAAAAACAGACTATAAGAACTAAGATCGCTGACACACAGTCCACCAAGACAAAGCCAGCAGAAACATCAGTCGTAAACACGCAGAAAACGAAGGTCCCCGTAATTGAAACTAAAACCTTACTACAAAAGAAAGATGACAAGAAGGGGCTAGAAGTCCAAACCATAGAGATAGACAAAACCATAGGAAGTTTTAATCTAGAAAATGAAATAAAAAAAATCAAAATCCCTATACCTCTTGTCAAACTGGAAAAAAATATGATTTACAGGAAACAAATCGCCAAATTAATCATTTTTTCAGAAAATGAAAGTTAGACCGATGTTATAAATTTAGAAGATGACAAGCCTAACATAATTTTCATCCCACATCTCGAAGGTGCCAAAGACACCATCGCCCCTTTCTATATCACTCTGTCTGTGTGCGATCACTTACTCCATAATTACATGTTAGATTCTGGAGCCTCTCACAATGTAATGCCTAAACCCATTATGGAAAGACTTGGTCTTGAAATCACCAGACCTTATGGAGATTTATATTCATTCGATTCAATAAAAGTTAAGTGTATAGGCATGATAAAATATTTAGTCGTTAATCTTGCACAAATACCTGCGAAAGGTGTTCTAATGGATGTGGTCATCACTGATATACCCCCGAAGTATGATATGCTCTTATCCAAATCTTGGGGCGCTAAGCTTGGAGGATCTCTCCAACTCGACATGACGTATGCCACGATCCCAGTCTTTGGAGGACAGTTCACGTGTTTGTACAGAGAAACCAGGTTATCATTCACAGTAAGTGACCCACATAACCAAAACAACTACCCTGTTTATATTGCTGATCAAGATTTAGGCAATTGTATTTTATATATCGATGGCGATATTGATATATGTATAGAGGAAAGTTGTACAGAAAATAAAAAATAAAAAGAGAAAGAAAAACAGGATGTATATAGAACTGGTGTTTGGAAGATGTTTTTTATGGTGCCTCATCTTATTTTGGGGCTGGAGCTGGGGTGCTTTTTGTGGCACTTGATGACAAATTCGTTATCCCTTTATCTTATAGATTACAGTGGAACACTGACCACACTAACAATGTATGCAAGTATGAAGCCCTAGTGTTAGGATTGGAAGATGCCAGGAGAATGAAAATTAAAAACTTGGAAGTCTTTGGCGATGCAGAGCTAATCGTGAAACAGGTAAATCGTTAATACCAAGACAAACATCCTAGGTTAAGATCTTATAGGAACTGTGTTTGGGATCTGATCGAAAAAAATTTCTCCTCTTTTAATGTTCATTATGTTCCAAGAGCAAAAAATCAACAGGCGGATGTGTTAGCCAAAGCAGCTTCGACGTTCACACCTCTCACTACTTTTAAATTAAAATACCATATACTAATGAGACATAGGCCTTTCATACCGAATAACATACAACATTGGTAGATTTTTGAGGACGATGAACAACTCCAGAAATTTTTAGAGACAGTAGATGACTTTGCAGAAACGCATGCCGACCAAGAAAACCATAATGACCCTATTTGGATCATGCAGGAAGGCAAACACCCCCAAGAGTTTCAAGATAAAATCGCTAACCACCAAATGCTTGTTTTAAAAAATAATTAGATACCTACAGGTTTGATCCCCTTAGAAAGGTTATTCAATCATGATGACATCCCTTTGAAGTCTACCTTACAACCTTAGCCAGAGGAAGTTGAGGATTGTGATATTGGTACCAAAGAAAAACCAAGGTTGGTGAAATTGTCCAAATATCTGTCTCCCGAAATAAAAAGTAAGTATGTTGAGTTGCTTAGACAATATAAAGATGTTTTCGCTTGGTCTTATGACAAATTGAGAACTTATGACACTACTATAATGGAACATAAAATTCCTCTGAAACCAAGTGTCAAACCTTTCAAGCAAAATCTCAGACAGATTAACCCTATCCTACTACCGGTAATAGAAAAAGAAGTCAAAAAACTTTTGGATGCTAAAATCATTGTCCCACTGAGATACTTTGAGTGGGTAGCCAATTTAGTTTCAATGAGAAAGAAAAATGGTGAGATTAGACTGTGTGTAGATTATAGAAACCTGAATCGATCATCACTCAAGGACAATTATCCATTACCTAATATCAACCATGGTTTAGAAAGAGTAGTTGGAGCTAACAGAATGTCTATGATTGATGGTTTTTCAGGTTACAATCAAATTGCAGTACATCAATATGACAAAGAAAAAACTGCATTCACTACCCCTTGGGGTACCTTTATGTACAACAAAATGTCGTTTGGTTTAATGAATGCAAGGGAAACTTTCCAACGAGCCATGGATATTGMTTTTGTGGGAGAAAGAGATAAGTTCGTCCTTATCTATCTTGATGACCTGACTGTTTTCTCTAAATTTGATGCAGAACATCTAAGACATCTCAAACAAACTTTTGAGAAATGTCGCAAATTTGGTTTGTCACTTAATCCCAAGAAATCCCATTTCRCAGTGCAAGAAGATAAACTCTTGGTTCATATCGTGTCTAGAGATGGAATCAAAATTGATCCCAAAAGGGTTGAGGCGATAGATACCATAAATATTCCTAGAAACGTAAAAGAAATTTAGTGTTTTTTAGGAAAAATAAACTTCTTGAGAAGATTCATCCCCAACTTTGCCGAAATTGTAACATTGATTACATATATTCTTAAAAAGAACAGTGAGGTGAAGTGGACAAATGAAGCCAAAGCATCATTTCAACGTATCGAGAAAGTAATAAGTGAAGCACTAGTCTTGGCAAGCTCGGATTACACAAAAGAGTTTTTGATTTTTTCTTTTGCCTCTGAACATACAATTGCAGCTGTATTGTTATAGAAAAATGAGGAAGGTTTTGAGCGACCTATTGCATTTTTTAGCAGAAGTCTCAGGGATGCTGAGCTAACATATGAAATTCTGGAAAAACATGCTTATGCAATGGTAAAAGCTCTCAAGGCTTTCAGAACCTACGTATTGCACTCAAAGATCATTGCCTATGTGTCGTCAAGTTCTGTTAAAGATATATTGATGCATCTAGACAATGACGGAAGAAGAGGTAGGTGGTTGTATGAGATTCAGGAGTTCGACTTAGAAGTCAAACCAACTAAAATTATCAAAGCCTAGGGTTTGGCCAAATTGCTAGCCGAATCAAATCTAAAAGCACTTGGGATAAATCAGCTGCAAGAAAATGAGGGATTTCTAGAAATAGATGAGCTTGACGCCGTTGCACCTACAACTAAGATTCAAGATAAGTTCTCTAATTCAGTCTAGTATCACGATATCGTTTCTTACCTACTAACCCTTCAATGTCCCAGTGAGTTAACCCCATCTAAAACTAGGACATTGAAATTATACACTGTAAAATATTGTATCATAGATGGTTTCTTGCTGAGCTACTTAGTCGAGGCCGAAACAGAAAGGGTTATAGACGAATTCCACGTGGGAGTGTGCGGAGGACAACATGCTTGGAGACAAACAACTTATAAAATATTAAGAGCCGGGTATTACTGGCCTAAATTATTCACAGATGTAAACACTAAAGTTTGAACTTGTACTCCTTATCAATTGTTTATAGGCAAACAAAAAGTCCCATCTTTACCTTTAGTTCCGGTTAAAACTGAAGCTCCATTTCAGCAATGGGGTCTTGATTTCATTGGAGAAATTCATCCACACTCCAGCGCACAACACAAGTGGATTCTAACTACTACAGACTATTTCACTAAATGGGTGGAAGCTATTCCCACGAGAAATGCAACCGACTCAGTAGTAATCAGTTTCCTAGAAGAAACTATTTTATCCAGGTTTGGTTGTCCCCGAAAAATAGTCACTGGTAATGCCCAAGCATTTAAGTCAATGGCCATGGTAAGCTTCTGCCAAAAATACAACATCATATTAGGACACTCCACAAATTACTATCCACAGGGTAATGGCCTAGCTGATTCATCTAATAAAAGTCTGATTACCGTACTAAAAAAGGTTTTGACTGAAAATAAGAAAGCATGGCATATCCATTTAAAATATTCTCTATGGGCTAACAAGATAAGTACCAAAAGATCAATTGGAATTTCCCATTTTCAGATGGTATATGGCACCGACGTCATTTTACCAATAAATTTTTCTCTGCCCATAATGAAACTTTGGCAAGATTCAAATGAAGAACCCAACAATGTTACTAGGAGGATAAACCAGTTGGTTGAAGTTCAGCAAAATCAGGCCGAAGTAAATGAAAGGTTACAGAGATATCAAGATAACATGAAGGCCTTATTTGATCGAAAAACTAAAGATAGAGATTTCCTCCCTGGCAATCTGGTCCTAAAATGGGAAGCCAGGAGAGAAGACACTTGTAAACATGGCAAGTTTGATCCAATCTAGTCCGACCCATATAAGATTTCAGCTTCCGAGGGGAAAAAATGCCTTTTTACTAGAAAATCTCGATGGAGACATTCTCAACGCCCCTGTAAATGGGAAACACCTTAAACACTTCATGTAGTAATATGTTTCTGGACTCTCATTGTACATACCGGTTTGTTTTCATGCTTACTTTATAGTTCCATTTCCTTCAGTAAGTTTTTCCATTCAAAAAATAAATAAAAAAATCATGAGATTTCCTGACAATTAGTATGCTAATTTATTGCACAGGAAAGTTGCTGACCAACCAAGAGACTAGAGATGCTAAAAAGGTGATGGGCACAGATAAGTGTATTAAATGTCTTCCGATGAAAAAGGTAATAAATTAATAGTCTTTTGGCCAACAAACTAAGAGTTACCAAGGTATGTGGTTATGATCTGAAAATTCAAGCTAAATTACCCCAAGAGATACAAATGAATAAATCATTAGTTCAATTGATGCTAATGGTATCTCTGAAAATTTTCGAAAAAAAACGAAGGGGGGACTTAAGGAAAATATTTAAAAAACTAACTAAGAAAATCTTTAAGAGTGGCCATGTTTGCTTTAGTTTTTCTAAAGCCCTTTACTTTCCCCTTAAGCATGGTAAAGACCGCTTCTCACCTGGCCCTGAATGTTTATCATAAGTTCTTTGAGAAAAGAAAGGTCTCACTTTGGTTCTGAAAATTCTCAAACAAGCTTTCAAAAAATGAGAATAGGTTGAGTTTATAGTTCTTTAACTTTAGTTGAACCAGAAGTATGTCTAGGTTAATCCTAACCTTATTAGCCTTCCTAACAGAAATAAATTGATTGGTTTTTCTCAAGGAAGTTCCTTAAAAAAGATGTCAAGAATTTTCCCTCAAGAATTTCCCTAAAGCTGATGATGTTTGAAGGCAAGAGAAAATGTTAGTCCAGAGCTATTTAAGTGAGTTGATAGGCCTCTATTCTTACAAATTTCAAGCAGATATCTTCCCGAGTATATTACATATTGATTGATTGCCCCCACTTCATATTAAAAGAAAATATATACAGACAGATGGTGAAAGGAAATTCAATATTGATTGCCCCCATCTAGTCCAAAGAGATTAAGAAAGGAAATTCATTATATTGATTGCCCTCATATAAGCATTTAAATGCTAAAAAACAATGAAGTGGTGAAAGGAAATTCAATATGGGAAGTATGATAACTTCACTAGGGTACTGAACAGGCTTGCTGGAAGTGAAGCAATATCTTTATATCTGATAAGGTTGTTATACATGAATTGCAAGACGCTCTGGTAACTTTTATTCTTTTAGCTGGATTCACATTATAGGTTTCTAGGATCCCCTAATTTGACACATTTAAATTTACTTTACCTTGATGCAAATGGAATCAGGTGAAACTTGGTAGAATGGTTAATTTGGTTTTGATTATCTTACACAGATCTGAGGTCAGTTTCAAAAAAGGAAATCTATTGAGAACATAACTCAAGAAAATCAGATGTTTTATTTTTGAAGAATTTTCAAAATCAAATGTAGAGATCCTAAAATCTCTTTTTGATTTTTTATTTTTTCCTAGTCTATTTCACAAAGTTGAATTACTAACCCCGTTTACCCAATGAAGACACTTGGTCTACATGTTCTTCTCGTCCCACAAGGAAACAAGATCCCTAGATGGAGCCTAATGTTGACACAAAGTTTAATTTTTTACCCTTTAAACCTGAAGCTTTGCTTTTTCCTAGTCATGGAGCCGCCCTTAGTCTTAAAAAAAGAGTAAAAAATCTTTTGACTTTTCAGGTTTTGGGATTCGGCTTTCCACGAAGTATGATCTTTAGTTAGCAACTCCAGAGTCCCGGTGCCGAAATCTCGAAAAGGCTTTATATTAAAGTAATAAAAGAGAAAAAAAGAGAGAAAATGAATGTTTTAAGTCTTGATGCACTTCCCACAAAGTAACCTTAAATCGTGATCAATTAAACTCTTAAACACAAAAAACAGTTCATTAATCTTTCGTGATTCGGGTTTTCCTGTGTCAAAGTGCTTTCAAAACGTCGACCCTCGAATGCTCGATCCCCAAATCTCCGAAAACAAGAAATTAATTACTAACCTCAATTATTTAAAGCAGTAATACGAGGGATTAGTTCCTAAATTAATCCCATCGCGATTTCGTGATTCAAGGTTTGCTTATGACATACTTCTTGGATACAGGATCCCCGAAATTCCGAAATGTGAAATCACGATTTTCTAACAAAGTTTAAAATGAAATTAAGTTAGTTTTAAAACAGGATTAATAATGACTAAACTACTATTCGTGTTTTGCATTTCAGGGTTTGTTGAAAGAAGTCCTTTCGAAACTCCAATTTGAAATCGTTGATATACGGTAATATCTGTAACGGACAAATAGATATATTTTTAACTTAAATGCATATCTTTGGGCATATCTTCCTCATTAAAACATTAAAATTTTACCGCCTATCTCAGTACATCCATTGTAAGAAGAGTTAAAGGTTAATAAAGGTTTGGTTTCTTCGAATTTTCATTCTTATTGTTTAGACTCAGAAGTGAATTGCATTCAACAAACTTACGCATTTTTCTCTGCGACAGGAATTCATTCTAATCACGAACATTATGGCACCTAGAAAGGCACATAAGAGAAGTGAAGAAGCAGCTGAAAGCTCAAGCCTAGAAGGTGATGTCATGTTTGATACTACATTGCATGCCATTGATTCCATCAAATCATGGAGGCAAATTTTTGAAACCTTGGACTACGAAATCAAGAATTTTCTCGATGATTCTGAAAACAAACTCCAGGACATAGCCAAGTCTGAACTTTACAAAGTAGCCACGTGCCCACGACTCATGACATACAACGATATGATCAGTTGGGATTTAGAGAGGACAGACGTACAGACTAGAAGCATTTTGGACAGCCAAGGGGTCATCATCAGCTCTTTCAGACCGGAACATATACAAGTAATGTATAATCTGTCTCCCAATTCTAAGTACATTTATAATAAAGAGTTTGTAAGTGAATTTCAAAGGAAAGAATGCACAGAGGTTGACCAAACATACCCCGATATAATCAAAGACTGGTGGAGACACCCAACAACATTCAGGGCCGATACCCATAACGTTTATGCCACAGCCTCATTGAACGAGTACATGGTCTATGTGGCTATGATGCTATGTAGACTTTTCGAGAAGAAAAGTCCTACCCATTTCCTTGCAGAATGGGTGCCCCTTTTACATGAAGCAGCCAAAGGCTATAACTTCAATTGGAACAAAATTCTATCAGATAACCTAGCTAAGCAGGTTATGGAGTATCAAACCACGAGATCCAGTGGTAGACCAATGGATTTTTACATGCCGGCATACATCATGAATGCTATATGTTTCACAACTCCTTTCCCTTTGATGAATTGGAGTTGGAACCCAACTTGCACTGAACCTATTCATGAATATCATTCTAAATTGTGGGAAGAAAATGCTAAGGATTATTTTTACAAAATTTTTCATTTTGTGGTGATACTAGTACATGAGATGTTGTATGGTTGTGCGCCCCCCCGTATTTCAGAGTCGGTCATAGGAAACCTCAAGGCGGTTGCTGATTGGTTTATTGAGGAAAATTTCTCCTATATCAGGGTTTTCAGATGTTCCATCCCTTCTCATGTACTTCCAAAATTCCTCCCTGACAGACTAGTGTGCAGGGAGGTAGCTCATCAGATAATAACAGGTGGTATTGGGATAGAGCTGAAGACAACTCAAAATAAGTTTTGGCCAGTCTTTCCCGTACAGATTGGAAGATTTTTGCTACTCAACCTGGGTCATTCCAAAGTTGAAGTTGCATCTCTAGAAGAGGTTAAGTTGGTGAATCTCGAACATAGGAAACATGACCCTTACCAAACAATGGGAAGCCACATGGCTCACTATGGCATGAAATAATTTGAACATGAGGAATCCCCTCGCGATGACATTTTCAAAGGGGTCAAAACCTACGAAGAGGTGTTAGAAACGGTACAGACGTTATCATTTGAATTGCAAACCAGTCTTCTAACCTTCCAGAGACACAGATGAAGCGGTTTGCCCAAGGTATTACAATGCGAAGCAACAACATCTCCTCTAGAACAAGAAAACATTCCCGCAGGATTCGGACATAAAGCGCAGGATAAAGCAGACACCGAGGAAAATCAACAGGAGGAAAAAGGATCTTCAGAAAACAAAGAAGTCCCACAGACAGAGAATCCAGGAGCAAAAGCATAAAGAAGGTCTGAGACACCTCTCGAGTCCAGTCAATCTACCCCCCCTTCATCATCTACTATTCATATTGATACCCCCAAGACATCAGGGGAAATAAAATCCACAGAGTTGGGTAATCCCATCACTTCCTTGACCCCTTTATAGTCTACTTTTGGGTTCCCTCGGGTAGGAGTCATATATGCTAGTGACCTCGACCCTATCTCCAGAGAAGAAATACCTCCCTCTGATTACTTTTTCAGTAAAAAGAGGAAGGTTGTATTAAAGTAGGAGATGTATATGAGAGAAGGTGGTATGGTAAAGAATCACAGGGTGTTGGTGGATGGAAAAAACTTGAAAGAGGGACATTTTACTACAGAGGTGGTAGACTCCATGGGAGCGTTGGAAACAACAAATCTATTCACCGTTGGAAATATGAGAGCAAGGTTGGAATATAGTAACCATAGGATAGCCCAGTTGAAAAATCAACTAAAAGATACCGAGAAAAATATCAAAGAAGAAATAAATAAAGGTCTAGAGAAGGCCAAAGTTGCTGACAAGCAAGAAATTCAATCACTTACATCAAGTCTAGATGAGATGAACAAGAAGATGCAGACTAGCCAAACACAGGTTATTCAGCAAGAAGAATTGGTAAGAAAACTACAGGCTAAATTGAATTCAATAAAAGGCCAGGTTATAGATTTGAAAGTTTTTCAGGACCAGTCACTGGCAATACATGCGAAGATAGAATCTGAGCAACAAAGAGTAATCTCCCAAGTAGAGATTATTCATAATTATTTTCAGGAAGTAAGAAATGCTCTTGATAATATTATTTTTAAAGAAAAAGAAGCTAAAGAAGCAAGGGCCACTTTTCAAAAGGCAGTTGTATGTTCAGAAAATGAAGAAGTATTGAAAATTCCAAAGCTTTCTGTCATAGAGCATATTAGAGGCGATATCATGCTCAAGGTGTGGGAAACCAACATAGCAGAAAATAAGAAAGTAGCCAAAGAAATCAAAGACGATTGTGAAAGAATATTTGATTTGTTGGACAAGGAATCGATAGGTATTGAAAGAGACAATTGCACTGGGAAATTAGGACATATAAACATTGTAAGACACCCGTTGAATTTCAAGGAGGTTTTGAAAGAAATTTCGATGGAAATTTCACAGTTAAAGGAAGTGGATGTTACCCTAATAGACAACTGACTGGTGAAGCCAAACTTAAAATTTCAATCAATTAAGTTTGCTAGTGATGGGATTGAAGATCGGCCTCCAAAAACTCAAAGAAAATTCTATCTATTTGAAGCAAAGGATCTTCCAAAGCCTCCCAGAAATTTCGTACATTTTCTTGAAAAATGTATTGAATGTATTGGGTCAAAAGAAGGAGGTACTTCAATAAAACAATGAAGTATCATTTTGAAAACTTATATTATTGAGATGATAGGAAAATAAATGATAATCATGCAAACAGTTGAGGTTTGCAATTTTTGTAATTGTTTTCCCCTAGGAGTTAGAAGATCACCAACCAACAATCAAGAGTGATCTGATATAGGTATAATTCCAGGAGACTGAAAAGAGGCTTTTTATGGGCGTGTTGTAAAGAAGAATCTGAAGATATTTTTGAATTAATACAAATAAAGATTAAAGATTCTAGATCTGGTCAAGTTTGAGTTATGTGCTTCTCTATCGTTTCATATATTTCATATATATCTTTGATGAATGCTTAACTACAATTTAGTACAACCTCTACTGTGGTGATTAATCATTCTTGCAATTTAATCATTTACAGCCTTTCCTCTATATTGGCTATCAACAGATACAAGACCTACAAATGTTTTAGATTTAAATATCATATGCTTCATTAAAAGTTCTTCCTAACTATTTTCTTCTTCTATCACAAAGTGAGATTCATCTTCAATTGATGCCTCACCTTGTTCGACAACTTTATGTTTTCCTTTCATTTCATGCATATTCCCTTTTCGGAATTTAACTCGGATACCAAAAACGGCCTTTAGTTTCGTCATACTATTAATTCAAGGTTTTAGAGTTCTTATTACATGTTTTGAAGTAGAAATAGCTAACGCTTAAAATAAAACACAAGAATTTATCCTTTCAGTCTTTATCCCTCATGAGTGTTCTAGTTACAAGACAGCCTAATATCGAACCTGGACTATCAGATCAAACGAGCATTGCTTTAAATTTATTTAACACCATCCTACAGACAACAAATAACCGGGTTGAGTTAGAACGTTCATGGGCAGTAATTGAAAGAGACATTAGTATCCAGGAAAACTAGGAAGCTAGATAGAGACAGTTAAGGAAATAGCAATAGCCCTTTTCATATAATTGACCTCTTTTATCCTTAGCTTTCTCTATATTTTTGGATGCCTTGACAGTGTACTTCAGAGCCTTAAAGTACAAAATCAGGAACAAAAGTGTCCTTATCTATTGGGGAAATGATTCCAAATTAAAACTGATCATCGTAGCCTCAAGTATTTTCTAGAACAAAGAATCTCATCCCCAAAGCAACAAAAATGGGTGACCAAGTTGTTTGGAAATGATTATAAGATCATTTACAAGAAGGGAAAAGAAAATGTGGTTGTTGATGCTCTTTCAAGGAGATTTGAAGATGGAGGGTCCCTCTTTTCCCTATATTTCATTGTAGTAGATTGGCTTCAAGCAGTTCACGAGGAATGGTTGCAAGGCCCAAAACGTCCAACAGTTGTAATAGTATTTTCAAGCTTCTCCAGGGTACTCTTGGCATAGTGAAGATCTTCGCCATAAAATTCATCTGTATTTAAGAAAATAGTCGAACCTTAAATCCACTATGCTCTCTAAGCTTCATGCTTCCCCCAAAACTAGTCATTTAGGTTTTACCAAAACCTATGAATGGGTCAAACGTTCTCTTTTTTTGGAAGGTATGAAACAAGACATCCATAACTTTGTGATTGACTGTGATACTTGTTAATGCAATAAGGGTGAAATTTTCAAATATCTAGGTGCACTCCAACCACTCCCGATTCTACCTATTGTTTGGATGAATATTTCTATGGAATTCATTGTGGGATTACCTAAATTGGGCAATAAGTCAATTATGATGGTGGTAGTATATCGTCTTTCTAAGTATGCTCATTTATGTGCTCTTCAACACCCATTCACCGCATCCACCATGGTTCAAATTTTTATGGATAATATCTTCAAACTCCATTGCATGCCTCATTTTATTGTCTCTAACCTTGATCCAACTTTCACCAACAATTTTTGGAAAGAATTATTCAAGCTCTAAGGAACCCAATTGCATATTAGCACCACTTATCATCCCTAGAGTGATGGACAAACTGAAGTTTTCAACAAGTGTTTGGAAACATATTGATGTGTTTTGCGTCTAACCAATGAACTCAATGGGCTTAGCAGTCTATGGGAAAAAGCCACTGCCAGTTTTCTCATACATGTCAAGTGTCTCCAAGGTTCAAGAGGTTGACAATACTCTTACATTTTGAGTAACCATTCTTTGTACCCTCAAAGAAAATTTGTTCATGTCTCAAAATCGCATGAAGCAACAAGCTAATTAGGGTTGTTCATAATGTCAATTTGATAAAGGGTACTAGATGTTTCTTCATCTGTAACCTTATAATAAAAGTTCACCCAAAGTTTAAAACTGTTAGAAACTCCCCCCAAGTTTAATGATCCTTATTCAATTCTAAAGAGAGTAAGGCCAATGGCCTACCAATGAACTATTCCCAGTCACTCTAAGCTCCATCTTGTTTTCCATGTCTCGTTCTTAAAGAAAGTGATTGGAACTAAGTTCTATACTTAAACCAATATCCCCAAATTGGATGAAGAAGGATCCATTTGGTTGTGGTCTTGGACCAACACAAGCGTCGTCTCCATTAGCGCACCATCAAAGAATTTTTTGTTCATTAGAAAGAAACACCACCAGAATATGCCACCTAGGAGTCGACTACCATTTTGCAAAAAAAATCCCATCTCAAGTCTTGAGGACAAGGAATTTTTTGGGGGGGAGGGCACATTAGGGACCTAACCTCTCTAAATCCTCATGTCGATAGAATAATATGTTTTCTATGTAATAAAGATCGGCATTAGTAAATAAGTCCTATATAATAATTGTTGGATTACTGAGCGGGGGGGTGAATCAATAATAGAGAAATTAAAACCTTTTCAACCATATAATGCAAGTGTTATACCAATGTAGCATTATCATCCAATAATTGCAGAGTAAATAAACAATGAACAAATGAGCAATCATACACATACACAGTACACCAGTGTTTTTACATGGAAACCCAAAGTGGGAGAAAACCACGGAATGCTTTTTCTTATATGTCTTGAAGAATTACATTCATTGGAAGCATCAACTTCCTTTGTTTTCCAGCTACAATTGGAAGGAGGCTCCAACCCCCTAGTTTCTCGGGATACAACCTGAGGGAAGCTCCAACCCCCCATTTCTCTGGCTATAACCAGAAGGAGGCTATGATCCCCTATGTTCTCCGGCTACAACCACATGCCCTTGCCTCATCCAACTGCCCTAATGTAGAAGTAGAATGATGAAACCACTATCACTATGAGATATACTGCTGTAAACCTGTACCAATAAAACTGTAATCAACCTGTAACAACTTGTACCAATAACATGTGCCAACATGTACCATACATCAACCTGTACCTCAACTTGTACCATAAACAAATGCATCAACCATGCACCAAACCTGTACAAATACCCTATCACAATAACATGTCCAAACGACCTGTAATCAACATCTACCATAAACAAGTGCATCAACCATGCACCAACCTGTACCTCAACCTATATCATCAAAAAGTGCATCAACCATGCACCAAATATGTACCAATCATGCATCAAATACACGTTAACTATGTGTTGGTAGCCAATTCAATTTTTTCTATTGTCCTATCAGCTGCCTACACCTATGTCTTCCGAACTTCAAATTATCGTCGCATTTTTCAAATAGACAATATTTTCATTTCTTGTGACACTTGCAAATTGGTCTCCATTTAGTTTTCACGACTATAAGCGTGAAAAATTCTCATTTCGTGGTCACATTTCGATTACTATTTGAATTGTCATTATCCTTTTATCGATAATTTCTATGGCACTTAGCTTTGGTTTATCGTTATATGGCTAAAAGGACTTTTAAAACTATTCTCTTTGGACATACTTACTTTGATTGCGTAACTTGATTTTATTAAATTTATGAGGCATTGAGCACGTGAGTTTATACTTGATTTTATGAATTGCATAAGGGTCATGACTTATTTTTGTTTTTATATATAATGTGATCCTTATGATAATCTTTTTATGGCTCTTGGCTTGTCAATTTTAAGAATTCGATTGGCACAATGGTTTAAAACTTTTGATTAAACATTTATACAATGGCGCATGGTTAACATTTGGGGTTGATTTTATATTGAATGACATTGGTTTGAAAAACTATGGTTAATGGCACGTTGGTATAACACCCACCGTTTGATTCTTTGGTTGGTCGAATGATAAGGTTTTAAGCTATGTTATGATTGATTGAACAGATGTGGAATTCACCGGTTGTACTTTTCCATAACTATTATGCATGGCGGTGAATAACTCCACCACGCTCACATGCGCACATTAATGCATTCCCCCTTTGATCGTTCATTTCTGTTAGACCAAGTGACTCTGCTCCTATGCATTGGTAAATTCGAATCAAACCCTTACCATGTGCTCGCACCATGGCTCCAGTCATGAAAGATGAACCTAATAGGAGCCAGGCTCTTTTGATGTTTGACAGTGCCCGCAGTGACCTCGAAGAAAATGGGTGGCTCCCGTTTATACAGAAATTTGAGGGTTTTAACCTCTGCGTAGCTCGACAATTCGCAATGACCTTTGATGGTTGTCGAGCCAAGGTCGGTGATGTTCAATTGCAAATTGACGAACAATTTATCAGTCTTTCCATGGGTTTGCCTGCCACTAGACAACGATGGTCCAAGAATTGCAAAGTAGAAGAGGTCCCTTGGACACTGCTCTTCTAGTCGCGTAAAGTTGTCTTCTGTGATAAAGGTTTTCCTGTGATCATGCTTAAACAGCGTTGGCATGATTTATTGATGATAATCAAACAGTTTATCACCTGCGAAGGTCGGTACGGGTTTGTTTTCTTACACCACCTTCGTTTGCTTATGGTCTTTATGGGTTATCAGCTTAATATGCCTTATTATTTGCATAGAAGCCTGTTTAAAATTTCAAATAATTACAAAAGGAACCAGGATGATAGTAGCCTTTTTCACTATGGGCTAGTTAAAATTATTGTGGTCTGTCATTTAAGTCTACACGGTGATTGTTGGAGCAATTTCATTGCTCGGAATGATTTTGACGATTCGAACCCTGCACAGGTTGACAAACCTGTGGTGAGCGAGGTTAAGTCTGTACCCTCAGTACCCTACAACATTCTGCTACCTAAACCCTTGCTCGAATCACCTATTGACCTACCCCACTCTGTGATTAAGGATGTCAAGACTGGTAAGCATGTGGGCAAAAAGCCCAAGGCAAAACCCACTGTAAACGCCAAAGGAAAAAAGACTGCCGAGTTAATTTCTCGAATGGCAAGGAACAAGCCAAAGCCTCCTATCGATCCAAACCCTATTGTGTTGAGTGAGGACTCCGATTTTGAAGTGGAGCGTTTATTGGCTAGCGAATACCCCTATTCGCAAGGTCTGTGTGCTGAACCTTCATATGACTTTGTGACAAACCTACCCCCTTTCTTATAAAATGACCCTGACTACCCAGGCATTAAGCCGCCTTGTGAAAACCCCGGTCATTTAACCAAACCCTCTCCTGCTCTGTCTAAACCTACAGTGCCACCCTGTGATCAATGCAGCTCGTGGTTAGAGAGGTATTACCTTGATGTGTCGATGCTACAATCAAGAATTCACTCTTTGGAGGACCAGGTTGCACTGCTTACCAGTCAAAAGGCTAAGCTACAAGCCACGGATAAAAAACAAAGGACGACAGGCTCCATCTTGTTTAAAAATGTGGAATCAGCTACAGCGGTCGTGAATTCTAAGTTGGCATAATTTGAGCAGCCTCACCCAGGTATGTTTTGATATCGCTTGTTTATATAACGAATTCAAATTCGGTTTTGGATAGCTCTATTCACAGCATTGATTGGCTCTATCACATTATATGCACTTTGTACATAGCTTTGCTTTGATTAATGGAAGTTTGTTTTCCCAGTTTAGCATCGATTGGATTTTCATCGATTTGTTGGATCTTGGTGTGGATTTGATTTGATTTATTGAGTTAAAATGGATACTCTGCTGTCAATTGAAGTCGTTTGTATCTATTCTAGACACAAGCTGTTTCTCATACTTCAATTTTAAAACGCGATCACATTTCAATTCGATTTGGTTATAATGTATACACTATGAATGGCAACAATTTTGAAATAGTTAATTGTTACGGTTTTATTTCCCATATGACTTTCGACCAACAGGAATACAATTCGGATTATTTTCAATACGATTCTGTTAATATGCATTTGGATCATGAATAGATTCAATTCATAACAACTATGCTTTATACCCAGCTGGTTAATTCGCATTGGTTTGTTGTTAGTTCCACCATGTTATCAGTCGGATTCATATTGCAATGAATATGCTGTTTGAATTTGATTTGTAGAACGAGTTAGACTATATCCAGACTCACGATCTATTTCCATATTAAACTTAGTCGTGATTTGTGTTGATTATTTGCCCAGTTTGCAATTATAACTTATGTTAATTCTATTAAGACTGCGATCACAATTAATCGATCCTGTCTGTTGACTGTGCAAGAAATCTATCACGACTTTGGTTGGGTCGATGATGTTACGTATGATTTTGTTTGCACATAATCAAAACAGTTCTTTCCATCTGTGTATTCGATTGAACGATGTGAATCTGTTGTTATATCATTATAGCTATAACAAGTGGGAAATGGTTGTGTTGGATTAGATCGTATCACATACGATATGGTTTACTATCAATTTCAATTGGAGATGAAACAGTCTTGTCACTGTTTGACCCGATTTTATGGTAACAGTAAAACAGAGTATTCTTACCCCTGTCTTCGATTGAATCATTTTCGATTATGTTTAATATTGAAAGATAAAATCATTTGAATCTTGAGTGATTCGTTTTAAATTATCATTGGAAGAAAATTGGTTTTAATTATTTTTAAAGATTTGATTTGATTTCGATTATGATCCTGTATGTTATTTTAGACTAGCTACAGAATCAGATGATTCTGTAGCTAAGTCTGTAGGATTAGATTTTTATTGTTTTGTTAATAAAATATCTTTCTAACTTGTTATTTTTGGTCTATTGCAGATGAATTCGAAATTGGAGTGGATTTGATGAGCAGTTAGAGGATACTTGAAATATTTTACTTGCATTTTAGTTTCCTAGTTTAGTTGATTTTGGGATATTTTCCTAGATTATGTAAAACAGTTTGATATTATCCATAGGGAGGTTTTACCCTGTGGAGAGACTTATAAATACTTATCATTTTTGTAATAAGATCATTCTCATTCGTGGGAGAACAAGGATATGGAATTTTAATACAGACTGAGACAGAATTTGATATTCTGCTACAGCTTTAGCTTCTCATAATATCAATATTTTGTTTATGTTTGTGTGTATCTATTTGCATTTGGTTAATGACTACTTTAGCTATCTTAGTCTTTTGCAAATGATATAATTCAATCAATATAATCCATATCTGAATTCTTCCAAGTGTTTAAAAAACATAGCAATTGCTTGATTCACTTTGTGAATGACAGATTTCTCTTCTTCATAAGTTGGATTATTAAGTATAAGTTTTTGCATAACAGGTTTCCCTTATTGCAGAGATTTATAAATCATATAATTGTCATGATTTTTTATGTCTTGTTTGTCCTGTAAACAACTCAAAGAGCATTGCAGCCTATCGTTTACGAGAAGCTTCTGGATCATCCGATGTGAGTTTCCTTCCTCCGATCAGCTTCGAAGTCATCATACACAAGACGAATTGGGAGCGTTCCCAGGTCAGTTAGTTACTTGTTTGTTTACTATTTTTATTAGTAGTTTAGATCAGATATAAGTTTAGTTAGATTTATAGGAAGAATTAATATATTAGATCGTTTAATTTCAGTGAGTCTTATTTCGTATTCATAAAATATTAAAATAAAAAATATATCTCTGGCTGTCTTAGGGCAGAAAGTAAATGATTTTTACAGGTTTTATTCAAATCTGCAAGTTGTAGATATTGTATATTTGTGAATAAGTTGTAATTCAGTTAGTAATTAGATAAGTAATTAGTAGAGTTAGTGTAATAGTAATTAGTAGTTTGTATATAGAATAGTTAGAGTAGTTTATATTTAGTTTTAGTTTAATTTATTTAGTAGTTTGTTTTAATTAGATTAGCGTATTAGTTTGTTTTAGTATTAGTAATAGTTGTTTTATTTATTGTTAGTTAGTTTAGTTTCTTGTATTTAGTTTTAGTTAGATTGTTTTATTTAGTTTAGTTTGTTTCATTTGTTTTAGTTAGATTAATTAGTTTAGATTAGTTTTCTCTTTGGTTTTCTTAGGACCTTAGAGCGACCAACGGAGCCGTTAAATCCGTCAGGGTGGTTCATTCCAAACGGCTTGGGTTATTAGACAACCCCGGACCGGTTCCACTCTCTCAGTTGACGGACGGTCAATTTCGCCCGTCAACACTATGACACATCAAGATGTAGCAACATCATCAAGTATACACCTCATTTATGTTCCAACTCATCAACTACTTGTCTCAACCATGTACCTCAACCATACACCAAGTACATATATCAATATAACCATCAAAAGTTCTCTAACAATACATCACATTATCCATAACCAAATACCATAAAACCTTACATCAAACCATGTGCCACAACCTCATTGTTATGTAGCCTCAAGCTAAACCAACAACTTCAACAACACATGATCACAACCAAAAGACTAATACCCATATGCCAAATACCAACAAAAAAATACCAATTGTATCCCTCAACAAATCTGATATATGCAGCAACACTGAACATCCAATACCATCTCAAGAGATAAACCCTAGATCACAAAACATACCTCAAACAAGATGTGTCATATCTCTCATAAATACACCCCAACCATGTTGCTAACACGATTTGTTTGCCGCACTTTTTCTGCCGCACTTTTGTGCCTCTAATTTTCTGTCGTGATTTTTCTGCCACACTTTTCCTATCACACTTTTTCTTCTGCAAATTTTCTTTATCAATAATACCTTCCCAAATAACCTTTCACAAAATAGATATTCGATGATATTCAAGTGTGATTAAATGAGAGAGCCTTGCCTCTTATTTATACTTTCATGTAGCATCCCACTTTCCTTATTTTAGGAAGTTCTCCATTAACTTTATTATTTAAATAATTTCTTTTGCAAACACTTTGACTTTTGGGGGCTTCTAGATGACTCATGAGGGTTCTCCAACTTCACATGGCCTTAACTCTCTAATCGTGAGGAGTTATGTGACGTTCCACATACCACCGGAAATGGCATAACATGTACTATCCATCTAGAATAGTCTTACCTACAAATATATAAAAACTCATATAATTATCCATCAAATGAATGTGTGTCCATTACCCAAAACTTTGTGCTACAGGAATTCGCTACCAGACTTTCTTCAAGGGTTGACATCAATGGAAACTAACCCAATTAATCAACAATCTCCCCCTTTGGCATTGATGGCAACACTCTGATGCAATATTGAATTCATATCACTCATGCTCCCCCTATTACCATCGCTCACCCTGTTACCATCACTCCCCTTGGAACCATGCCTCTATGCACTTTCTCCAAGCAATTCTATCTTTGCATCTGATAAATCTCTCCCCCTTTATCATCAATGACAAAGGCATCTTTCCATCCAGGGTTTCCCCCCCTGACTGAACTCTTCCTGAAACTGATCTCCCAACCTGAACTATCCTCTTTATGGTGTTTCCTCATGTAAATCTAATACATATAGGATAAGCATTCAAAATCATTCATTTTGGAGTATAAATTACTGCGAGTCTCTAGAGAAGATACTCAAAGACTTCTCTTGGAAGCGTTTTTGTAAAGATATCTGCCACTTCTTCTTTTGTGCCCACATATTCAACTCTGATGTTCTTCTCTTCAACATGTTCCCATAAAAAGTGATACTTGGTTGGAATGTGCTTCATCTTGGAGTGCATCACTGAGTTCTTTGAAATACTAATGATGCTTGTATTATCACAATAGATTAGAATGGGCTCATCATACTCAACCTGTATATCTATCATAGTTTGTTTCATCCATAGAACGTGTGTACAACATGATGTTGTTGTAATATAATTTGCCTCAGCTGTAGATAAGATATTGATGATTGTTTCTTTCTTAACCATGATACTAAACACTCACCCAATTAGAACACTACTCCACTGGTGTTTCATCGGTCATCAATCCAACCTGCCCAATATGCATATGTGTAGGCAATAGTGATAGATCCTTTCATTTTGTATACCATAATCCAAACTCTTATGTTCCTTTGAGATATCTAAAAATCCTCTTCACTGCTAATACATGTGATTCCTTTGGTGCTACTTGAAATTGTGACACCTGTCCAACTGTTTGCATTACATCTGGTTAGGATGTTGTCACATATAGTAAGCTACCAATCATTGAACTGTATTTCCTCTGGTCTGTAGAATTTGAATCATCATCTTTGCTCAACTTGCAACTAGTTTGCATAGGAGTGATAACTGGTTTGAAATCTTCCATTCCGAACCTCTTTAGCATTTCTATGATATACTTAGTTTGAGAAATAAAAATTCCTTAGTTGCTTTGATGTATCTGTAGACCTAGAAAGAAGGATAGTTCTCCAAGTAATGACATTTCAAATTCATTATGCATATCCTTTGCAAATTTTTGGTTTAACCTGTCATCAATACTTCCAAAAATAATATCATCAACATAAACTTCAATTAATAAAATACTATCTTGAGTTACCTTGATGTAGAGGTTGTTGTCTGCACTTCCTTTTCTGAACCTTGACTGTTGTAGATATTTATCTAGTCTAGAGTACCATGCTCTAGGATCCTGTTTTAGACCATACATTCCTTCTTCAATTTACACACATAATCTGCATTCTCTGACAACTAAAATCCTTCTAGTTGTTCAATGCAGACTTCTTCTTCAAGTTCCCCATTCAAAAAAGATGATTTCACGTCCATCTGATACACTTTAATATTCTTGGAGCATGCATAAGCTATGATCAATCGGATTGCTTCCATTCTGGCAACTGAAGCAAATATCTCTTCAAAGTCGATTCCTTCAACCTGTGTGTATCCTTTATATATCAATCTAGCTTTGTTCCTTGTAACCTATCCATCTTCATTTAATTTATTTCTGAATACCCACTTTGTGTCAATCACATTCTTATTTTGTGGTCTTGGAACCAATTCCCAAGTGTCCTTCTTCTCTATTTGATCTAATTCTTCATCCATGACCTTATTCCAAAATTCATCTTTGTTGGCCTCTTCAAAACTATTTGGTTCAATCGAATATGAGAGTGCTAGGTGCATTTGTTCTAGTGAACGGATTATTCTTCTATTCTCAACTCCTGCATCTTTGTTTCCGATAATCTGATGTGAAGGATGATTCTTCTGCACTTGTTTGCTAGGTGTCTTTGGAGACACTTGTTGAAATTTCTCTTCTACTTCTATCTGATCCTCTTCATCTTCCCCTTCTACTTCTTCTTCATATTCTGCTTCTTCTTTGTAAATTTGTTCCGTTGATTCATTTTATTCTTCTTTTAATTCTCGTCCACCTGTTTCATCAATTGTTACATTGATGCTTTCCACAAATTTTTTCAACCTCAAATTGTAACACTTGTATTCTTTCCTTATACTGGAGTAACCAACAAGTACTCCTTTGACCACACGAGAGTCAAACTTTCCCATTCTGCCATCTTCTCTTTTGATGTAGCATTTGCTTCCAAATACTTTGTTGGTCTTCCTTTCCATAGCTCGTAGAGAGTTTTGTCAGTGGTGTTTTTGAGCATTACTCTGTTTTGAATGTGAACCGTTGTATGCACTGCATGCATCCAAAATGTATCTTTCAATTAGGAATCCATTAACATTTTTCGATCCATTTCTTGTACTGTCTTGTTCTTTCTTTCAACAACTCCATTCTGTTGAGGTGCCCTAGCAACAGAGAATTGACTTTTTATTCCATGCTTGTTGTAGTAGTCCATAAATTCCTTTGAAGTGGACTCTCCTCCATTATCAAATATCAAACATTTTGTTTTTGAATCTATTTCTGATCCAGGTGGATATCGGTGGCCACCCACCTTGTCCAACTCGCTCAAAACAATTTTCTGGCAATTTTTACAATTTACTATTTTTAACAGTTTTTAACCTCTAGGGCCTAAATGAAGGTTTTTCGGGATCGATATTCTCAATTATAGTAGAAGTATATAATTGATCCCTCAAATTGAATCTCCTCTACAATACCTTTCCAACGGGCTATCGTGCACCTAAAACGGAGATCGTATGCAAAAGTTACAACCCGGGAAGTTGATGTACTAACTTACCCAAACGGGGCCCACATGACTTTTGGCGCTTCATCTCCTAGGGTTAGGTTTTTGGATGTCTAGGGTTTTTGACATTCCTGTTTATTGTAAAAATTCCTTTAACGCCTCATTGTAATCATCTTCTTGCGAATGAGCACAATCGTCACATCTCTTCTCAAAGATAAGCCACCACCATTCCAACAAGCTTGTTTTCCACTGCATTTTACAGTTTCAACTTATTTCCTTATTGAATAGAAAAGAAGTTTTATTGTATCTCTATTATTATGTGTTAAGAATATTTTAATAATCTTTATTCATTTCGTTCTTCTCATAAAATCCGGATCAGTGATATCAGAGGGGTCTGCTCCTTGTCGTCTTAATGCATGTCCCCAACGAGGTCAGGATACAGAGAATTAGGTCTCAAGCTTGTTTCTCTTGAGGATAAAAGATCTCGCACACCCAAGCTACCTCTCATGGAAGGAGAAAATAAATATGACGGGACATGATATCCTTTAAAACTGTTGTTTGAGGAAGCCCTCACGCAATAGAGGAACGAGATGATGGATAGTTTCACGCAAATCCTTCGACGACTACCAACAAGTGACGCATCTTCCTCGAGCAGAGGTGTAGGCCCCTTCAAGGTACAAATAAACTTCGATATTCCTATATTTAAAGGTCAGATAGACGTAGATGTTGTAGACAAGTGGTTGAATCTACTAGAAGGGTATTTTTCTGTCCATAAATTTTCAAACAGAGAAAATATTACTTCTGCACTCCTCAAAGTCATTTCCCATGTCAAAGATTGGTGGGAAACTTTCTGTGAGAAAAAGGAAATAGAGGAACCCTCATTATTTACAATCACGACCACCTGGGAATCCTTTAGGGATTCTATTAAGGAACAATACTACCCTGTTAGAAGTTATGATGACTTGTATACCAAATGGACCACACTGCGACAAGAAAGAGACCAAGCAGTGCCAGAGTTCACAAATATCTTCCATACCTTGCGCACCAAGCTAGGGATCAAAGAATCAAAGTGACATCTGGTGCTCAAGTATCGCGGTGCTCTACATAGATACATCTAGACCGAAATGGAATTCTTGAAAATTTCATCCTTAGGCGCGGCCTACCGATATGCCGTCAAAATCGAGCAGAATCTCACACAAAAGACGCGGCAATTTGGGCCTGGGAACCCCTCACAGCAAAAGACAGGAAGGGGCGGCCCCAACCCACATAACAAAGGACAGAAAAAAGATGGACAATATCAAGACACCCAGTCCAAGCCGCAATAAAAGGACACCAGAAAGACAAAGAAAGATATCGGGAAGTGGTTGGACTTCCATAAGAGCCCTTGGAATAATACTATTGACTGTCGCTCAAAGCAGTCGTTGGTAGCCAAAGTGAAATCCTCTGAATCAGATGTGGGTTCTGATTCTAAGTCAGAAGCAAAAAGCGGAAGACGGATCATTGATGCAAAAGCTAGTGCATCGTTTCTACCACCAAGCTCCAGCCTAATGAACCAGACGAGCCAGAAGAAGGTGAGCGCCTCTTCCATTCATAGATGTGGGTAAAAGGAACCCCACTACACTTCATCGTTGATAGCGGTAACCAGAATAACCTCATCTCAGCAGAGGTAGTCAAGCAGATGTCCTTGCCGACAATGCTGCACCCACAACCCTACACCATTGGATGGCTCATCCAAGGAAGTGATCTCCGCGTCAGCCAACAGTTTTGACTGTCGTATGGTATCAATCCCTTAAAAGACGAGGTATTGTGTGATGTTTCTCCTCTAGAAGTTTGTAATGTTCTTTTGGGCCAACCTTATTTATGGAAACGTCATGATGTATATGAGTTTAGGCCTCATAGTTTTATTACTACTTTGAACATGAAATTGTACAGGATACCTGAGGTAGTCCCTCCTAGTGCTATTTTCTTGATCTCTACCAAGCAATGCAGGAAGGTCATCTCTCAGACCGAGAAATTTGTCTTCTTCGTGATTTTCTCTCAGAGCGAGAGAAAGATTACAGCCACATCCAGGGCCTCCATGGCCAATCTCTCCACACAACAGAAGCAAGTGGATACGGTCATGGAAGAATACTTAGACATCTTCTCCTCTCCTACTGGGGTACCTCTGCACTGCTAGGTCAAGCATCCCATCGATCTGACCCCAGGCACACCGCTACCCAATGGGCCAGTCTACCGCCACTGTTTGTTAGAAAATGAGGAGATCAAGAGGCATATCCAAGAACTTCTCCACAAGGTGCACATACGTCCCAGCTCATCACCTTGTGGGAGCCCAATCATGCTGGTGTAGAAGAAAGACATGACCTGACGACTTTGCATTGATTACTAGACCTTGAATAAAATTACAATCCAAAACCGGTACCTGATTCCACGAATCGACGACCTCCTTGATCAGCTCATGGGGGGAAAATACTTCAGTAAGGTTGATCTGAAGTCTGGCTACCACCAGGTCCCAATAGAGAAAATAGATGTATGGAAGACTGCCTTCAAGTCAAAAGAAGGTTTTTTTGAATGGTTGATCATGCCCTTTGGTTTGACCAATGCTCCAAAAACTTTTATGAGGATGATGGATGATATCCTACAACCTTTCACCAATAATTTTGCAGTGGTGTATCTGGATGACATCCTCATCTACAACAAGACTTGGGTGGAACACTTGAAGCATATTCAGCAGGTTCTGCACACCCTGCGGCAGCACAAATTATATGCAAACTTGGAAAAATGCTCCTTCGGCATGGACAAGGTCCTTTACTTAGGCTACATCATTGATCGACATGGTGTGCATGTGGATCCAACCAAGATCTAGGTCATCCATGATTGACCAACATCAACCACACTCACTGAACTTCAAAGCTTCTTGGGTCTCGCCAATTTCTATCACAGGTTCATGTTAGGATTCTCTCATATCGCATGGGCCCTCAGCCAAGTAACCAGGGGTGGCGGTAAGGAAAAATTTGTGTGGGGCCTGTCCCAACAACAAACCTTTGATGACTTGAAGAAGCATTTGTGCTCATCCCCATTACTTTCATTACCGGACCTGCAACATCCCTTTGATATCGAGACAGATGCTTTAGACTATGTTGTGGGCGTTGTTCTCACTCAACACGACCACCCTATTGCATATCATAGTGAGACACTATCAGATGTTGTCCATAAGTACCCTAATTACGACAAATAAATGTACTCCATTGTGCAAGCTTGCCTCCATTGGAGACATTATATTCTTGGGAAGGAGATAGTCATCCACATTGATCACAAGCCACTATAGTTCATGCAAACCCAAGGAAAATTGCAGAACGAATGCCATCAAAAGTGGTCCATATACTTACAACAGTTCCACCTCAACATCAAGTATAAAACAGGAAGTACCAACCAAGTTGTTGATTGCCTCAGCCGACCTCCAGTCACGACACTCACCATAGTGCTAGACTCTTGCGGGCACGAGACTTCTGGATGGCCCCACCTCTATGAGACAGACCTTGACTTCTCCACCACGTACCAAATGTTGGGCGCCAACTCAGTGGTTGCTAATTTCCATCTTCAATATGGGTGGTTGTGTCGTCTGGGCCATTTCTATGTTTCATCAAGTGAGCGTGCGAAACTGATTTGGGAATCTCACTACAGTCGGGTGACAGGACACTTTGGCGTCAAAAAAATAGTTGCAGTGTTGCAGAAACATTTATACTGGATGAAAATTCGATAAGACATTGGCAAGTATATCAGGTCCTACACTGAATGCGCTATTTCCAAACCGACCACTAAGAAAGAGGTCCTGTACACCCCTCTTCCTACTCCTAACAGGACATGGGAATCCATCTCAATGGACTACATGTCGGGCCTCCCGTCCACCGAGAAGGGAAATCACTGTGTTTTGTGTTTGTTGATCGCTTTTCCAAAATGGCAATTCTAGCCGCCTGCAAGAAGAACATCACAACAGAAGCCACTGCCAAGCTCTTCTTTGAAAAAGTATGGGTACATTTTGGGATCCCACAAACCATTAGCTCAGACCATGATAGTCGATTCCTCAACACATTCTGGTCGAGCCTCTGGTCACTTTTGAATACCGAGCTCACCAAATCCACTGCCTTCCACCCCCAGATAGATGGCCAAACTGAGGTCATCAATCGAATGATCGTACATATCCTACGCATGTATAATTCAAAACACCCCCACACATGGGATGTGAGTCTTCCCTATGTCCAACATAGCTACAACCGAGCCCTCCATATCTCAACTAGCCACAACCCATTTCAGGTGGGGTTGGGATTCCAACCATTGGGCCCCATGGATGTTGCACTACCCCTAGTGACCACCTCGGCTGACTCGTCCCCTGCTCCACCAGAAACTAACAAAACCACTTGGTTCATTGAGAGGATCCAGCACATCTTCCAATAGGTTCAGGATATTCTAGAGAAGTCTAATGCCAAGTACAAGAAAAACCATGATCAACATCGGGTGCCACATAAGTTTCAAGTGGGAGACAAAGTTTGGTTGCACTTGTAGAAAGAATGTCTTACAAGGCCCCATGGGAAGCTTCACCCACTCCGTTATGGTCTGTACACCATCACTAAGGATGTGGGTGATTGTTGGCCCTAGACCAAGTTTTGAGGAATACTTGGTCATAGTTGAATGCTTGGTACCTCGATTGCCTGTCGAAGACGGAGCGCATAGCGAAGCGGAGATCATGGGATCTTGCCACCTTTTGTGGAACCTTTTTGGGTTTTTTTGGGAATATTGTAACAGGAAAGGGATGTTGGCCCTTGTTTAGGCCTTTTTCTATGTATAAATAGAGGTCTAGGCCATGTAAGAAAGGAGGCCCTGTCTAGTCGATGACTTAGTGCATAAGTTGGATCTATGTGATCAAAATTCTGTGTGATTGTAAGATCTCTATGCATGCTGTAATAGTGCTGAGTGCACAGAGTGTGAGAAGGCTTAGTGCTTGGATCTACCCGAGGAAAGAGGATCTAGCGAGATGTGCAGATCTCTTGTCCTATGCAGGGTAAAGGTCATTGAAGCTCCGTGCTGTAACTACTTGACCAAGATAATATAAAGAAGACTTTGTGGATGTATCCCCAGGGTAGGGGTGAACCACAATAACTCTGCGTACTATGCTGATGTGTTTGTCTCTCTCTTGCTAAGTGCTTTGATATGTTTAGATAGATTTATTAATGCTTTGTGCTTATGAGATATGAATGCATTCTAGATATGATACATAAGATGTTAAGTGCTTAATCTATTAAGTATAACCTGTTTATCATTGCTAAGTGCTAGATTTGAGTAATCACTGCAGTGCTCTGTGCTTTTTGTGAAGTGTATTAATGAATGTATGTTAGGAAATAACTGATGCTAAGTGCGTTGTAAGCAAGATAATCACATATCTATGCCCCATCTAAGGTTGGAGACACCTGAGTCCTGCAACCACCCCTACCTCTACCTCGGGTGAGACTTCATTTGCTTCACAGGTGTTGCCAAAAGGGTTGGTAGTTAGGGATTTTTTGGTGCGCTCTTGAGCGTTGAACCCTGGGTCTTCCCCTGTGCCAACAAATGGTTCCGTTGCTGGGACCTGGAACTATGATTGTTGCAAACTGAAGAAGAAGAAGCTTTGTGCGAAATAAGCTCTGTGCGTAGATCTGTTTCCCTAGTGCTCATTATTCTGTTTGACCTGTGAAGCTTTGTGACAAGAAAGAGAGGCCATATCTGAAGAAGAGAGGTCAGATCTCAAGAAAAAGAAGTCAGATCTGCGAAGAAAGAGGTCAGATCTGCAAGAAAAAGGTAATATCTATAAGCTCTGTGCTTTGATAAAGGTAAGAATAGTTAAAAGTCTTAGATCTGGAAGCTTTGGGCTCTGTAGAATTAAGATAAGTGATTTTTTTATTTTTTTTTGTTTCTAAAGCATGGATCTACGTATGTTTGATAGATTCTGTCCTCGATTCAAAACTAGGGCATTAATAAATGAAAGAAAGTTTGATATGAATAGATCTGATAAGTATAGTGATAGATACATTATACCTATGCATAGAAAGAATTTTGGGACTAACCAATGGATGTAGGATCCTAGAAAGAATTTTTTGCAGGCTAACTGTTATGATCCTAACACACAGTACCTGAAAAGTTGGGGATCATTAAAGAGAAAGAGAGGATTAACTCTTTTTTACAATTGCAGAAGGCCCAGACATCTTGCTAAGTAATGCCTTGGGTGAAGACCCAGTTGTCTTTGTTGTAAAGCTATGGACCATGAAGTACTGGATTGCCCTAGAATGATTGCTAGGCTTGAAAAGATAAATATAAAGAGAGCAGGAGATCAAGAGACCAAGATTATAACAGAAACCCAGAAAGAATCAGAAAAGATATTGCTACAGATGAGAGATACCTTGAATGACCACTGACATGTTAGGCTATCAAAGATCTTCAAGAAGAAAGAACAGATCAAAGTGAGAATAGGAGACTTCGACATTGACTATGTTTTGGATGAAGAAAAACAGGTGAACATTATGACATAAGGAACCTGGAAAGCTATAGGAAGACATGATATGACCCCTTCATTAGGAGGAATAGGATTATTCAAAGGAAAGTTGGTAAACCTATGTGGAAATCTCACTCAAATATCTATGAATTCTCATGGAGCTTCAAAAGAAGAAGATTTTGAGATTGTTATGTTCGTGGAGGACAACACCCCATTTACTATGTTACTTGGTAAACCTTGGATTGAGAAAGATCAAGCCAGAAAACGGGAAGTAGAAAAGGACATAGAACAACAGAAACAAGAGTTAAGAGACTTCATGACTAGAAGGATCGCATAGTTGATTGAAGAACGGGAGAACAGATCAAGGGTTCTTGACCCTAGGAACTTGGATGACGAAGTTGACAGAACGCTTGAAGAACCACAGAAGACCGAAAAATATGTTGGACAAGTAATACCTGTGGATCTGAAGAAAGAATCTCATCACTGCGAAGTTACCATGCCAAGAGAAGAAAATAATCAAATTGAAAAAAGGATGACCAAGACGAAGCTCACCGAGAAGAAGGCTAGAAAACTCATGAATAAGAAAGTGAAGTTGGAGAAATTACAGAACGTTACAGAAGAAACCCCGCAGAAGGAAAACATGCATAATTTGAGCTTCGTCAGGATAGCAGAACGACGACATATGGCACTTCGCCATGTCGAAGTAATATAGTCATTAGAAGATGATATACTCGTTCAGCTAATGGCCCGAACGTCTCAAAAGAAAGTTATGACCTGTTACCTGACCGTTAGACTACGCCATAACGGACAGATCAAGAGTTAATGGACCTCCTCGTTGCAGCAGATCCAACAGATATTTCAGATATTAGCAGCTCAGAAGCTGCGCAGCACACACCTGGGCCGAGTAAGACACAGAAGACAAGGAAGACAAAGAATACAAAGGAGACGAAGAAAACTGAAGAGGTTCAAGATGTGGATAGTCGCTCTGTAAGGATAGCTTCCATCACACCAGATGAAGAAGGTAACGATGAAGACCTAGAAGAAGTTGAATAACAACCAAAAGATGAAGTCGAAGTTCTAAAGAAAAGAAAAGGGTCACCTTCGAAGTCTTCCGTTAAGAAGAAATTCAAAGAAACCGTGACCAAGATGAAGACCACACTCAATCTAGATGACTTCATCTTTCTCCTCACGACTTTGAATAAAGCTATAGAAGAGATTACAGAAAAGCAGGAGGCCAAGAAACAGATGATGTACGATAGAATCAAAGTTGATCTCCAAGGAGTACAGTGAGCCCTCCAGTCTAACTGCGCATTCTCCACTGCGCCTATGCCAGAAGGAACACTCGAAGCAGGAGACGAGTCAGTTCAACTTTGCAGGAGTGCCGACCTAGTCGAAGTATGCCTTCGGAAAGCAGAAGAAGTAACAATGCAGGTCACCCAGGCCCTAAAGCACGTACATGAGGAAATCATAGAGAAACACCAAGATGCACAGCAAGAGAAGGAGGGCATCCAAGATAAGTTTGATAAAGAACGCGCAAAGATCCAAAAGGAGAAGGAGCAACTTCTCTCGAAGAAAATTGGGATCGAAGAAGCTGTCAACAGAGCATTTCACTCTGTGACTCACTTAGAACAGAAGGCAGAAGAACCCATAGAACGCCAAGTAATGAAGCTTGTTGAAGTCATTCAGCAACTGGAACAAAGAGTAGTAGAACTAGAGCTCCAAGCTATACCGAGTACTCCACAGGAAGAACGTGACCAACGAGAAGTGAATGCCCGAAGTACAGTAGAAAAGATTAAGGCACTCACTAAAGAATGTAAGCAATTAAGTAGTAGAAGTGCGCAGATACATGAGAACCTATCCGAGAACCCTGAATTGCATAAATTGGAGTCACATCTCCAGGAGGCGAAGTACCAAGTTGAGAAGTTACAGGTACAGCTAAAGGCCCTACTGACCATGGAGAAAATGAAGAGGTCCCACGAACAGCACATCGTGCAACAACAGATTCATATGATCCAAAGCAAGGTCATGGAAGTGATGTAGCAACTTTAACCTTTGCAGGATAGGGCATGTCAACTATTCTTAGAGATTGAGAGCCAAGGGACATACCTGGAACAGGTCATGATCACAGTAGAGAAGTGATTAGAAGGACCAATTAGTAACGCACTCATTCAGGAGTTTTCCGAGCAAGAAGAAGTAGCCAAGCAACAGGTCGAAGCAGCTCAAGTGAAGCTCGAGGCCTTCGAGGCAGAGTTACCTAGAGAAGAGTGACTCGGGACGAGTCACAGGTGAGTGTTGGGGGCCTGTTGGCCCTCGACCAAGTTTTGAGGAATACTTGGTCATAGTTGACCGTTTTGTACTTCGACTGCTTGTCGAAGACGAAGCGCATAGCGAAGCAGAGATCACAGGATCTCACCACCTTTTATGGAACCTTTTGGGTTTTTTTGGGAATATTGTAATGGGAAAGGGATGTCAGCCCTTGTTTAGGCCTTTTTCTATGTATAAATAAAGGTCTAGGCCATGTAAGAAAGGAGGCCCTATCTAGTCGATGGCTTAGTGCATAAGTTGGATCTATGTGATCATAATTATGTGTGACTGTAAGATCTTTGTACATGATGTAATAGTGCTGAGTGCATAGAGTAGTGCTTGGATCTACCCGAGGAAAGAGGATCTAGCGAGCTGCATAGATCTATTGTCCTATGCGGGGTAAGGGTCATTGAATCTCTGTGCTGTAACTGCTTGACCGAGATAATATAAAGAAGACTTTGTGGACGTAGCCCCAGGGTGGGGGTGAACCATGGTAACTCTGTGTACTGTGTTGATGTGTTTATCTCTCTCTTGCTAAGTGCTCTGATATGTTTAGATATATTTATTGATGCTTTGTGCTTATGAGATATGAATGAATTCTAGATATGATACATAAGATGGTAAGTGCTTAATCTATTGAGTATAACATGTTTATCATTGCTAAGTGCTATATCTGAGTAATTACTGCAGTGCTTTGTGATTTTTGTGAAGCGTATTAATGAATGTATGTTAGGAAATAACTAATGCTAAGTGTGTTGTAAGCAATATAATCACAGACCTATGTCCCAGCTAAGGTTGCAGACACCTGAGTCCTGCAACCACCCCTGCCTCTACCTTAGGTGAGACTTCATTTGCTTCACAGGTGTTGTTAAAAGGGCCAGTAGTTAGGGCTTTGTTGGTGGGCTTTTGAGCGTTGAACCCTGGGTCTACCCCTGTGCCAACAGTGACAATTATTTTGAGCTCAACATTCCCCCTTTCCTTGGCATGCACCCAGTCTTCAATGTGGCTCTCCATCGGCCATATTTCCCACCATTATTGGACACTTTCGAGATAGCAGAGCAGTTGACAAAACATAGCTTAAACCTGACTACATGAAACATGCATCTAGTGATCAGATTATGGACACACAAATCAAGGGCACTCAACAACAAAGGTTCCAGCTTTATCGAGTCGTCAAAGCAGGGCAACGCTTGCACCAAGGCAAGTGGCTCACCCGGGGCCAAATTCAACAGAAATTCCTCATTTGATGGGGGAACTCAACGCAATGGAGACAATTTATTCCTAATGAGGGAGGATTGATCCAGGTGGAAATCAGTGACCACCCACCTTTTCCAAATTGCTCAAAACAATTTTCTGACAATTTTGACAATTTACTATTTTTAGCAGTTTTTAACTTCCGAGGCCATTTTGAGGGCCTAAATGAAGGTTTTTCGAGATATAGTTTCTCATTAATAGTTGAAATCTCTAATTGATCCCCCAAAATGAATCTCCTTGACGATACCTTTCCAACGGGATATCGTGCCCCTAAAACGGATATCGTATGCAAAAGTTACGACCCCGGGAAGTTGATGTACTAATTTACCCAAACGAGGCCCACATGACTTTTGGCGATTCATCTTCTAGGGTTAGGTTTTTGGATGTCTAGGGTTTTTGACATTGTTTTTTATTTTAAAAAGGACTTCATATCCTCATTGTAATCATCTTTTTGCGAATGAACGCAGTCGTCACATCTCTTCTCAGAGATAAGCCACCACCATTCCAGCAAGCTTGTTTTCCGCTACATTTTACAGTTTCATCTTATTTACTTATTGAATAAAAAACCAATTTTACTGTATCTATGTTATTCTATGTTAAGCATCTTTTAATAATTTTTATTCATTTCATTATGCTCATAAAATCCAGATCATTTTCATTTTCAACCATTTCCTTGTAGACCTTGAAGTTTTCAAAAGCTTTTGATGTATTCTTGAGAAAATAAACTGTACTTATTCTTGTATAATCACCAATTAATAACATAAATTTTTTCTCACCTTTTAAACCCTTTGTTGTAGTTGGTCCAACTAGATCAGTATGGACAATTTTTAGTGGTCTTGTCATTGAATATTCTTTTGATTTAAACCTGGTCTTTGTTTGCTTTCCTTGTTGACAATGCTTGCATAAAGTGTTGGTTGGTTTCGTAATATGGGACATTTCTTTAACTGCTTCATTTTTGTTGAATTTGACAAGGTTATCAAAGTGTATGTGACCCATTCTTTTGTGCCATAGCCAACTTTCATCTTCCTTTCCTAAACAACACTTTTCATTTCCAATTTCACTTAGTACATATATGTTGCTTGAAGTTCTTGCAGTTGTTGCAATCAATTTTCCTGAATGTTCTTTTCTTATCTCGCACTTTTGTGAATTGAAAGTAAATTTATGACCTTGGTCACACATTTGACGCACACTTAGATGATTGTGTTTCATATATTCTACTAGTAGAACATTTTTTTCCTTGGTATTCTTATTTCCAATTCTGACTGTGCATTTTCTAATGATTTTAGCTGAATCATCATTTCCGAAGGATATTGATCCATCTCTTTCCTTTCTTAATGTAAGAAACTTGTCTTTATCACCTGTCATGTGTTTTTAACAACCACTGTCAACATACCAACCACTTTTCTTCTTCTTAGCTTGTAGAGTGAGTGTGCATTCTTCATTGCTATATTGATTCTGCTTTCTTATCCATGTTCTCTTCTGAGGTTCTTGTCTGTGACTGTTGTTGTTATGTTTTGGTTCTCTAGGAGGAACTGTCATTCTACAATCTTTTTCCATGTGTCCAAAGTTGTTACACTTGTAGGATTCCACTTCAGTGCTCAATGATTCAAACCTGTTGTAACTTCTTCTCTGTATTTCACTAGGCCTTTT
The DNA here is from genome assembly GCA_032191745.1 of Picea mariana. Taxonomy (NCBI): domain Eukaryota; kingdom Viridiplantae; phylum Streptophyta; class Pinopsida; order Pinales; family Pinaceae; genus Picea; species Picea mariana. Next base: position 257,070 of record JASDQU010735980.1, on the reverse strand, counting down.
TGGATAACCCTTTTGTGTATGACTTTAAAAGTTGTTTATGTTCCTGTTGTTAGCTTTGCATTTCATAGCTTTATGTCCAAACTTATTACATGCATAACATAAACCATAAAATATAGTTTGATACCTGGGAGTTAAAGATCTTCTTAAAGGAGTTGCTCTTCTGAATCCTTCTTCTTCCTGAGGCCTATCTGTCGATTGTTGATTATGAAATTTGAATCTTCTTGGTGGAGGAGTGTCCCTGTAATATTCCTTGTAGATCTTCCTATCCCCTTTGATTGTTTCTGCATTAATTTTTGGATATGTTTCTTGTTCTGTTGTTTTGGAGCTTGATCCATTTTCCATCTGATTGTATCCAAGTCCAGACTTGTCAAGATGAGGTTTTTGACTACTGATAATGTCATCCAAAACTTTTGAGATGTTCTGCATATTTTTCTTTTGAAGATCCTTTCTTAATGTGACAATCTCTGCTTCCAAATTTCCAATGATCCTATCCCTTTCTTCTAGTTGTTCTTTGAGTGATTATTCAATTATTTTATCTTCTTCTATTTGAACCTTCAAATTTGTGATCATTTGTTCTAGTTCCTCAGCGTCTTCTTTCTTGTCTAGTTCTGCTTGTAGCTTTTTGTTTTTCTTATTTTCTCTTCTTATAACTTCTATGGCACACGCCAATTCTTCTCGATAGTCAACTTTTGTCTCTTCATATTCTTCTTTGGCCTCTTCATATTATTCTTCGGTGTCTTCTTTGTCAGATTCTTCTACTTCCATGAATATAACTCCTTCTGTCTCACTATCATTGACTTCATCTTCATCTGATGAGGATATGTCTTCTTTGGTGCATAAGATTTTCTTAAAATCTTTCTTTGTGGTTCTTTTGTCTTTGCATGTTTGTTTGTTATTTGAGTAATCTTCATCATTCCTCTTATTTTTCTTATGAGGACATTTGTTAGCAAAATGACCAATACCATCACAATTAAAACAAATCAATGGAAACTTACCTTTATATCTGTCGTTGGTTCCCTTATTCAATCTTTTGACAAAGTTGGTCATTTCTTCATCATCTCCTGAGATGTCACTGCTGCTGCTATGTTCTTTTTCTTTTTTCTTTCCCCTTTTCTTTAGCATTTTGGATGCTTTGAAAGTTGCTTCTTTTATATATGGATTTTCCTGTTCAATTATCATTTCATATGATGTGAAGATTCCATGTAGTTCGTCCATGCTTATTGAGTCTAGATCTGCTCTTTCTTCTAGTGTTGATATCTTAGGATCAAATCTCATAGGAAGAGATCTTAGTACCTTTTGAACAATTACAGATTCTTTAATTTCTTCTCCTAATCCTATGATTTCATTTACTGTTTCATCGACTCGTAAGAAGTAAGCTGCAATATTCTCATCTTCCTTCATCTTTAGTTGTTCGAAATGACCTCTGTAAGTTTGAAGCTTTGTTGCTTTGAATTTTGAATATCCTTCATAAATATTTTGGAGCTTGTCACAAATCTCTTTAGTGGATTTACAATGTATAAATTTGGTGTATACTGATTCACAAAGACCATTCAAAAGTGCATTTGTGGCTTTGGAATTATTTTACCCGAGTTTCATTGCTCTTTCATTTGTCAGCGAAACTGCTGGTTCTTTGTATCCATCTACAACTGATTGCCAAATTTCAAATCCTTGTGCCTAAATATATGTTTTCATCCTTCTACTCCAAAATGCATACTTTTGTCCATCAAATTGTGGTATTCCATTTTTATACATGTTGTTTCTCTCCATGATCTATGTCAGGATGTTGTATTAAAGATTTTAATTACCTGAAAACACTAAATTGTCAAACCAGGGTAAGTGAACTTAGAGCTGCTACACTATATGTGTTGGTAAGATTCTAACTTCTACCTAAAGGTTATTCTGAGAAGAAAACATAAACTTACTCTTATAAACTAAATCCTAATGATTATCTTAAAACTAATCATATCTTGTCTAATTAATCAAATGGAAACAGTTCTGAGTTAAGCAAAAGTATTTCTATTCCTAATCTAAAGAAATCACCCAAGGCTATCTACCATTATATTAAACATCTAATCATCAAAATATCTATCTGAACCATAAAAGAGAGAACATTTTTAAAAACCTCTTATTTAATCTAAGTATCAAGCAGTTCTAAATCTAACAAAGGTGAAAATAATAAATGTCCTATTTTACCCTACAAGTACTGGAAGATTCCTTTAACCAGACCATAAGCTAGCTATCCTAACAAAACAGAGTAAGTCTAAACTTGAATTATCTTTAAATCATGATCAAACTGGAAACTGGAAAACAGAGCAAATCTAGACTAATCTAGGAGAAAGATTAATTGGTACTTGGTTCATTTCTCAAATTCTACAATGGTAAATAACTCATTCCAACATTCAACGATCTACAAGATAATATCAAGCTGAGAACGAACTAAACGAAAAATGACCAAGCCAGAGCAGAGTAACTTCAAAGTAAAAACTAACTCACACGCAGATTCTAGAACTAGAAATAAACTAACTATATTGTGGAAAAGAGACAACGAATTGAACCTGTTGGCGGGCCCAACCAAGAGGTGCAATCGCCCTAAAACGAAACCAGAGCTACTCAAATTATTCCATGCATAACTGTTTCATACCTCACACTCCATAATTCATAAACAAACTCAAATCATTTCACAGAAAATGATATAACGCATAGCAAATTGTATTATCAGAAATCGCATAACATAGTATATCATAACCAACGTTTCTCGAGAGCGATCTGAGTTTGTATAGATCCTTCCAAAAATAGTCTTGAACATTGGTGCATTTAACTAAACAAATCTTAGATCCGAAAATGACTCATAGTTAGTTGAAACTAATTTCACAGCTTCATGACACGCAGTGTCAAGAAGCGTGGATCATAAAGCATCATAATAAACAATTCTACAATTTTGCTCTGAGTCATCACATTGATTTATGACTCAATCAATCATATGAATCGGACTATCATTCCAATCTAATAATGTCGTGCAAGTCTTTGACATCTCCACTAAGTGCAAGCCGGTACCTGGTACTGATAACTCTGTTTCAAGGAAACAAGTACCTAACTCATGTCACGCTAGTATCAATATTAGTTTAAAGTATCAAAATACATTAAAAATAACTTGAATCATATGAATACCTTAAATAGCTCCATTTAGGGAAAAATGATGTAAAATGTGTCATGGTAAGGCCAGAAGGAAATGATACTGGATATGAAATGGGGTATATCTGGCATGATATAGGAAAAAATATGGTCAAAATTGGAGACTAACATTCCCCCACGCTGAATTCTTTGTCTGTCCTCAGGCAACAAACAGTCAAAAACTAAGATTCATCAGAGTGTTGCAGTAGCTACAACCAACATTTGCAATTTCTCATGTTTCTTCATGTTTTTGATTTCCTTCTTAAGAACCCGATTAATGGTGATGTGCTTCCTGGCAATCTTCTGCAATCTCTTATTCTTCTGAAAAAGACCTCTATTTTTTCATTTTAATTGTTCAATCTTTGACAAGAAGTGATCTTGCCTGAGTTTCATAAGTTCATTTTCTGTTTTTATATGCCGATCCAGTATGGCATATTCATGTAACTTCTCTTTTAACCTGTGATTCCTGTTTTCCAATCTGACAACCATGGTCGCAAAGATCTACTGGAAGAGATTTCACAGTAAGATTCGAATGTATTACCACGACCTTGTTGTGTTTGAGGGCTGGACGCATGAGTGAAATCATCTGGTCTTTGAACAGGGGTGTCGACTGGACTAGATTCATGAGTGAACTCATCATATACTTGAACAGGGGTGTCGACTGGACCGGGTTCATGAGTGAAGTCATCATATACCTAGACAGGGGTATCGACTGGTAATTGAATTGGCTTGTCCTGCTCAATTTCTTTGGGCACATTATCTTGCTGATTGACTTTACGAACTTTTCTAATCAATTGAGAGAGAGTCCATGTCATCTCAGAAGATTCTCGAGCCTCCTCATGATCATCCATACTTTTCAATCTTTCCTATAATGGGTAACTAGGCACGGAGTTATCCATATCTGAAAGTGTGCGTGTGCATTTACATTTGGGATTTCTTCTAGGTTTGTCAATTAACTCCTCAAGTTGTTCCACATCAATAATATTTTTAGCAGCTGGAGAAGAAATCAGAATTTCAACATTTGCATCTGTAGGGATAGTGTTTTCCACTTTTTCACTGTTAGTTTCCACACCATCATAACCATGGACATCAAACGAATGTTCAGTGCCAGGATTATCATCACTGGTCTCAATTGTGCAATCTGGTGTATTCTCAGGGTCATCACAGATTTTGGCTAGGGTTTTAACAACCTTTTTCTTAGAATTTGACTTCTTCTATGGAGCAGTGGACTCAATATTTTTATCTTTAGATTTGTCAGAAGCTAGGGTTCTTACAATGAACATATCCCAAGATTCTCGTTTGTGGGATAATGAAAACTTAACCAAAATTTTGACAAGACCAAAATGAAACAGGTTGCCTCTAAACTCTTTTGCTTTGCGAACTTCTTCTGTCATTTTCTTCAAACTCTTCAACAAAAAATAGGGGATGTTCACCAAATGGTTGCCTTTGAAATGCAGTAGGAGTCGTGCATGATAGGGAAACACGATTGTGTACCGACCTTCACAAGTGAGGTAGTGTTGAAGTATGGATAGCAACTGAGCCCATTTCGGTTCCAACCACGACCTTGATGTGCCTTCTGACCATTGTAATTTTTGATACTGGAGTTGTAGGAGCTGCGTGCAGAGCTTTTTGTCGACTGGTTGGCCCTTCGTCCATTTTTTACCAGTGTTGGGTAACCGAATTGCTTCAGAAATTAACTTCTCTATGACTTCAAATTCCAGCTCGCCCACTTTAGCTAGTCCACCATGAAAGTGCAGAGCGAATTGAAGTGTTATCGTATCATCATACTCGTCAAATTTCTTGAAGAACGGCTCCCATCTAGCTTTCTGAAAAATGTGTTTGGTGGCTTCATACTCAGGAAGAGCCTCCAAATCTAAATAAGTCTCAAGTTCGTGACGATTTGCCACCATAATTCCACTCAGTATAACAAGAAAGGTTCAAAGGTGAGCAACGGAATTAGATGAGGGCAACAGAGGAATAGAGTATGATGTATGAAATAGGTCGTGATAGGAATTATAGAAGGACGTTTTAAGTGTCGTGAGGATCAGTAGCATGTGAAGGAATGATGATGGTCGTACACCTTTTCAAAGTATCATTTCATACGATTCGTGTCAAATTCAACCATTATAATGCAGTTCATTTTCCATGATACGAAATGTCAAGAAGAATTGAACTCAGCCTGTTAAGTACAGAGTATAGGGATGATGAAATGTCATGGAGTATCGAGACAGTCATAGTTCAAGTTATTAATGTGTAATTTAATAACTTAAACTAACATGAAACTAAGCGTACCTGAGTTCAATTACCTACTCCCTGTTATGCATTATTTTCTTACTATAGAGATTTTGAAGTCAATTATGAATCTAGAGAGCGCCAAAGTTGTAACTGGAATCTGTACTGTTGATAACCACTGTGGATGATTGATTATGTCTTGCACTGGCTGGTACTGATGAAATAAATTGAGATCTGCAAAGAAACTTGAACCAATAATAACTTGCTGAGAAAACGATTTTCTATTTATGAAGCAAATTATCTGATGGCTATCCTTGAACCTGTCTTCTGTTCATTCCTGAAAGGAATCAATTAAAATTATGTCTTCAACAGCTTCAAAGATTTAACCCATGGTACAATTCTTATTTGTGTGAATAAATGTTCTGAAGCCAAACACAAAAAGAAATCATTGGATTACCGGCCATTAATGAATGTCGTTAACCAATGCAAGATGACCCACCATTGATGTCAATGGGCCTCAAGGTACCTATAGTACATCCTAACAGGTATGAATAAAGGTCTTGGTGTCAAGTCACCTGTAGGATCTATCAATGAAGAGACATTGGTGTATTCCCATGGTTGTTAGCAAGGAAATCTGCCATTGAGGCATGCAGATCCCAGGGTACTAAATAGTCTCTAATCTCAACTCCAGATAAGGTGTTGATGTCGATGGAGTGAGACTTGTTAGAAGGTGGACCTTAACGTATCCCACATCATCCAACGTGAGTGCAGATAGAAATCTTGTAGAAAATGATTTTGTGGGACAGTAATCACTCACTTCTGGATTTTATGAGCCCAAGTTAGTATATGCTCATTGCTTTCTCATGTTTTGAGACTCTGAGAAAATGCTAAAAGAAAACTCTAGGGGGGTTTCTTTCCCATCATAATCTATCAGGCCTGGTAAAGAATAATCCTATCCCTGATAAATGCCCCTTTCATACTTTAATGAGCAATTCAAAGGGAGCAAACAAGCTCAAATTTACTAATTTCAAAACAAGACAGTATATATTGATAAGAAAATTTCATAAAATAAAATGATCTTACCTTCTTACCTGTTGTGAAGAAGTGGTGGAATTCAATTCTGTACTTGCTTTAAAAATCTTGTAAAACTGAAAACAATATGTCAACATATCCAAAATGTTTTTAATTTTAATTTTTAATTTTTAATTTATTATTTATATTTTTATTATCATTTTTTATTATTATTAAAATTTTTATTATTTACAAAATCTTGAAACAACAAAAATGATCAAGGATTAGCAGGAGGAGAAAACTCTTCTCCTACTATCTTTATTTCTGGTTGTTTAGAAATTTCCTGTCGAAAATCATCTCTTGACAAGGGTTTGTTATACACTTTTAATCGATGTCCATTTACTACAAAGGAATTTTGAGAGTCATCTATGGTCTTGATTCTAACAGATCCATTATCAAAAACAATTTTCACTTCATAAGGTCCCAACCATCGTGTTATAAGTTTTCCTTTGAAAGTTTTATATTTGGAATCAAATAACAATGCCCAATCCCCTGGTTGAAACTGCTTCTTCTTAATGTATTTATCATGTCATTTGCTACATTGATTTTGTACAAGGATAGTTCTTTGAAGAGCATCTTGCCTAATTACTCCCAATTCATTTAATTGCAGAACTTTTTGTTTCTATGCCTCATCCAAATTCAAACCCAATTCTGCTTCTATGTGGAAGGTATGAATCTGAAATTCTATGGGAAGGAGAATTTGCTTGCCAAATACCAATTCATAAGGGGTATGACTAGTGGTATTTCTCCACGTAGCCCGGTATGCCCGTAAAGCCTCTGGAAGTCTATCCGCCCAATATTTGTGATGTAAATGTATTTTCTTGGTCATAATAGCTTCTAGAACTTTATTTGTGGATTCCACTTGCCCATTGGCTTGTGGATGGTATGGGGAAGACTTACAGTGTTTTATCCCATATTTATCTATGAGTTCCTTCATCAGTTTAGATGTGAATTAAGCACCTTGATCAGTAACAATCTCTCGTGGAACACCGAAGCGGGTAAAGATATCTTCATAAATAAATTAAACCACTGATTTCTCAGTTGCTTGATATAAGGATTTTTCCTCTACCCACTTGGTCACAAAATCTGTACAAACCAAGATGTATTTCTTCTTCCTCGACATTGGGGAAATTGGTCCTACAAAATCAAGTGCCCATTTATCAAATGGTTCAATCACAACCTGTGGTCGTAAGGGAATCTCGTCTGCTATGGCAGGTCTTCCCATCCTCTGACAACTATCGCAGCTTCTTACATATTTTGTTGCATATTTAAACAGTGTCGGCCAATAATATCCTGATTGTAAGACTTTATATGCCGTTCTCTTATCAGAGAAGTGTCCTCCACATGGCCTGTCATGACAGGCCTGAAGGATATTGGGAATCTCATCTTCCTGAACACATCTCCTAATGAGCATATCAGGACTTGTATAAAAAAGATCACTTCCTACCCAAGAGTAATAAGCACTTTGCTAGATAATTATTTTCTTTTGTGGCGATGACAAATGAACTAGCAGTCTCCCTGTAGCTAAGTAATTTTCCGTATCTGCAAACCAAGGGGTCTTAACAGTTACTGAAAATAGATGTTCATCAGGGAAATTATCATTCACTGGAATGTCAGTACTATCTTGAGGAATACGAGAGACAAAATCCACAACTACATTTTCTTTTCCTGGTCGATCAACCATAGTGATGTTGAATTCTTGTAGTAGCAAAATCCATCATGTGATTCTTCCGGTAGTAACTGGTTTGTTCATCAAAAATCTAATAGAAGAATGGTCAGTACGTACAAAAACCTCATATCAAGTGATGTAATGACGGAATTTGTTAATGGCATGAACTACAGCCAAAAATTCCTTCTCTGTCACAGTGTATTTCAATTCAAGAGGGGTGAGGTTTTTGCTAGTAAAGTAAATTGCGTAGTTTTGTTGGTTTTCTTTTTGTCCAAGCACTCCTCCTAAAGCAGTGTCTGAGGCATCARTTGAAATATGGAAAGGAAGAGACCAATTTGGTCCTCTTAGAATAGGTGCCATGGACAATTTTGCTTTCAAATTTTCAAAAGCATTTTGACAACTGTTATCCCAACAAAATTATGCATCCTTTGCTAACAGTTTAAACATGGGGCTGGCTATCTTTGTAAAGTTTTCAATAAATCGACGATAATATCCATCATGTCCCAAAAGACTTCACACATATTTTTGGTTTTTTTGGGGGGAAATCTTAACTATTACTTCAATTTTAGCTGGATCAACTTTAATTCCTTCTGCAGACAAATGATGACCCAACATTATTCCCTCAGTTAATAGTATTTTACATTTTTCATGACTAAGGGATAAATTTGATTCCTGACAGCAAATCAAGACTTTCTCAAGATTACTTATGGCTTCTTCGAAGGTATTATCATAAACAATAAAGTCGTCTATGTACACTTCCACACAATCATGAATTAAGTCAGCAAAAATCCCAAGGACTACTCTCTGAAATGTAGCAGGAGCATTGCATAGTCCAAAAGGTAGCAATTTATAAGCATAAGTGCCCCAAGGACACGTGAATGTTGTTTTGTCCTGGTCTTCAAGAGCAATTTGAATTTGATTCTATCCACTATATCCATCGAGAAAGGAAAAGTATCTTTTTCCAGCCAAGGTATCCAAAACCTGATCTATAAAAGGCAAGGGAAAGTAGTCCTTCAGGGTTACCTTATTCAACTCCCTAAAGTCTACACACATTCTTCATTTCCCTGTCATTTTCTTAGGTACCACAACAAGGGGTGAAAACCTCTTGCTGTCAAAGATTGGATAAATGAATCCCACGTCTAATAATTTATGTAACTCCTCTTTCAAAAAGTCTTTTAGGATTGGATTCATATGCCTCTATGGTTGTATTATTGGTGTTATCTCTGGTTGGATATATATGTGGTGAATACAGGTGTTAGGATGCGCTCCTCTCATATCAGTGTACTCCCATGCAAATGCCCCTGACTGTTCTTTCAAAAGATTTATTAATTGTTCCTATTGAATGAGACTTAATTCAGAGTTGATGTATAAACATTTGCCTGGGATAAGTTCTACTGGAATGGTATATGACCCCGGATGCTCATCAATGGTGAAAACCATAGATGGTGAAAACGAGAAAAATGACTCACTTCGTTCTTGAAATTCCTCTCTGAAAATTTGATCGTATTGAAAATATGTTTGTGGAAACTTGACATTTTCTATCACAGAAAGAAATTGGCTTAAAACATCATCCTCTATTGGTTCTTGTAACGCATGAAATTCATCAACAGAGAATAAAGGTTCTTCCTCATCATTCTCGTGATAGGGACATTTTAGCCACCACAATTCTTCTTTAACCGGTTAAGCAGGTGGAAAAAGAGTAAGCTTCTATGAACAAATGCCATTTGAGATGAACATATCCCCACCACGACATCCTATGAAAGCATTGGCCATAGCCAACCAAGGTCTCCCTAAAATGATTGGATGACCTTTCGTGGGATCCTTTGAATGAATAATCATGAAGTCGACAGGATATTTCCACGAAGCTAATGTAACAAGAATGTCATCGAGGACTCCAACAAGTTTTATAGTTGTTCTATCAGCAAGTTCAAGAACTATAGGGGTAGGACGAAGGAATTGACTTAATTGTAACAGTTCAAGCGTATTGATAGTCATTATATTAATGGTTGCACCCAAGTTGACTAAAGTATTACCAATAGAAACATTGTTGATAATAACTAATACTATTGGGTTCTCGGGGTTGGCATACTTCACAATCTTAGGAGCTTCATAAATACAATTCGATGATTGGCCTACTAGGTGTATCATGGGGGGATCTTTCTATTTCCGACCTGGTTTCTTAATGCAAAGTTATTTAATGGTCTTGGCATAGATTGGAACATCTCTGATTGCTTGTAACAATGGAATCTTAACACAAACATTTTTTAGTTCATTCATGATGTCAAACTCAGATTGAGCAATTGGTTTTTCATTGAGCAGCCTCTCAGGAAAAGGAGGTGTTCGGGGAACCTGAGTTTGTAGGTTATGATGTGATTTAGATACTTTATTTTTTGGAATGATGACATCTTTCAAAGATGCCCCGTTTGATAAATCATCTACAGGTTCTTCTTCATGTTCTTGGATAATTACCTTTGGTGTTGTTTTTGTTACAAGCTGAGTTTTATTTAAAGTTTTCTCAAATCTCAACTGTATTTCTTGTATGGAAATGGGGTTTATGGTGTAAGTTGGGTAGTTTTGGAAATCAACACTATGGAGTGGCAAAGGTGGTATGTTATTAGGATTTGGAATGGGTTGAGCGGGTAATATGGTGGGACGAGGTGGATTCTGAGGCTGCTGAGGAGTTTGTCGGATAGGTGGTAAAGGAGGTGGAGTAAATCCAGGCAATAGCTGATGCATGTTTGGAGGGTATTGAGTACATGGATTTTGGGGAATTGGTACCACGTGTTGTTGTTGGTTATTTCCATAATTATGTTCTCTCCATCCCTGATACCAAGGTTGAGCAGGGACATTTTGCGGAGGCCAATTTGGACAGTTCCATGGGTGTTGTTGTTGTTGAGAGAATGGTGGATGATAGCCAGAAGGTTGTGGGGATGGTTCTTGATACATATTCGAGTTCCTAGGTTGCCAAGGCGTCTTAGGTGCAAATGGAGTCCCTAGAGCTTCCCCTCCCTTGAATATAGCTTGCAATCTTGGTAAAGATGGACAATCTTTTGTTTTATGATTTTCAGTACAAATTGCACATACAGAAACATTGTCCAAAGGACATTCTCGTAAAGGATGCCTTTTTCTGCATTTTGGGCAAAATATGCTTAATACAGGGTTTTCGTCTTCCTGCTTTTTCTTAATCTTTAGAGTGTCTAACTGAGAGCCAATCATTCCTAAAATGTCCATTTTAAAATTTTCCAAAAGGTTTCTCAGTTCAATTCTAGTAACTCCACTAGATGTGGGTACTTTGGTGTTTTTGTTGACAGGTTCTCTCACACTTTTTGTCGTTTTCCCCCTACTTCTCGAGTAAGTTCTACATAGTTCATTGAGTGCTTCAAAGTCTTTCTGATAAATGTCTCTTGAAGCCATTAATTTGAGAGTGTCAATGTATTCATCTGAAACCCCTTTTAAGAAAAGAGTCTTGATTACTTCATCTTGGAGATCGTTATATTTGGATTTTTGAAGAGTATATGTAAATATTTCTAAGAAATCTTCAAGGCTCTCTTCGTCTTGTTGTTGCATTTTAAAAATATTATTTCGAGAATCCTTGGGTCTATAATAGTCTTGGTACTTCTTTAAAAGATTTTCCTTCATATCTTCCCAAGATCTAATGTTGTACTCTCCTAAACTCATGAACCAGCGTAATGCAAAATCTTTTAGGGTAGCAGGAAACAACTTCATCTTATGTGCATCCTGGAGATAATTATAACTCCTGCACAGGATATCAAACTCAAAAAGAAAGACATTTGGGTCTTCACTACTTTTCCCATAAAAGGTTGGTAGTGCCGAAGGTGGAATATTTTTCATATTGACATTTTGGACCAAATCCAAAATTGGAAACCCAAAAGTGGTTTCTGGTCTTAGCTCAGTCTCTACTTGTTCTTCTTCTTCATTTTCTACATGAATTTCTCCTCTCTCTCTTCTATCCAATTCTCTACCTCTTTTTGCCATGTTAAAAGGATTACGAAAAATTGTATATGCAATCTGATCTTTCTTTGGTGAGCGTTTGAAATCCCACCTCTCTGGATTCTTTTTGAAAGAATTACTATCTCCTATTGGTTCTTTTGAGGATCCTATTATCTTTGATTCAAAAGTTGTAGTTGTTATTTGTGAAACTATAGTGTCAGGGTTCCTAAAAATAGCTTGCACTTCTTCTGGATTAACTATGTCAACCGAGATTGGATCACCAGGATTTTGAATTTGTTGGTATGTGGTGTTTCCTGGTTCTATGTTTTGCTCTATGGTTTCATCAGCCAGAGTTCCAGTCTCAGTTTCTATTTCTTTTTGGGTGGAGGTTTATTCTTTTTGTTGTTTTGAGTTTCCCCTAAATCTACCTCTATGATCTCTATTTCTCATGAAAACATACTAGATAAAAGAAAAACTAAGATTGGGGTTCAGAGGAACCTGTGATAACAGATGTGTCGGTTCTCACCCTTCGTCTCACAGCTCCTCTTTCGTCAACCTGCTAAACATACCACACCAAACCAAATATATTTAAGAAAATAACCAAATCAATTATCTAACTTACCTTCTAAACATCTCCCCGGCAACAGCGCCAAAAATGTCAAGCTATTGTATTAAAGATTTTAATTACCTGAAAACACTAAATTGTCAAACCAGGGTAAGTGAACTTAGAGCTGCTACACTATATGTGCTGGTAAGATTCTAACTTCTACCTAAAAGTTATTTTGAGAAGAAAACATAAACTTACTCTTATAAACTGAATCCTAACGATTATCTTAAAACTAATCATATCTTGTCTAATTAATCAAATGGAAACAGTTATGATTTAAGCAAAAGTATTTTTATTCCTAATCTAAAGAAATCACCCAAGGCTATCTACCATTATCTTAAACATCTAATCATCAAAATATCTATCTGAACCATAAAAGAGAGAACATTTTTAAAAACCTCTTATTTAATCTAAGTATCAAGCAGTTCTAAATCTAACAAAGGTGAAACTAATAAACGTCCTATTTTACCCTACACGTACTGGAAGCTTCCTTTAACCAGACCATAAGCTAGCTATCCTAACAAAACAGAGTAAGTCTAAACTCGAATTATCTTTAAATCATGATTAAACTGGAAACTGGAAAACAGAGCAAATCTAGACTAATCTAAAAGAAAGATTAATTGGTACTCGGTTCATACCTCAAATTCTACAATGGTAAATAACTCATTCCAACATTCAACGATCTACAAGATAATATCAAGCTGAGAACGAACTAAATGAAAAATGACCAAGCCAGAATTTAGCAAAGTAACTTCAAATTAAAAACTAACTCACACGCGGATTTTAGAACTAGAAATAAACTAACTATACTGTGGAAAAGAGACAATGAATTGACCCTGTTGGCGGGCCCAACCAAGAGGTGCAATTGCCCTAAAACGAAACCAGAGCTACTCAAATTATTCCATGCATAACTGTTTCATACCTCATGCTTCATAATTCATAAACAAACTCAAATCATTTCACAGAAAATGATATAACACATAGCAAATTGTATTATCAGAAATTGCATAACATAGTATGTCATAACCAACATTTCTTGAGAGTGATCTGAGTTTATATAGATCCTTCCCAAAATAGTCTTGAACATTGGTGCATTTAACTAAACGAATCTTAGATCCGAAAATGACTCATAGTTACTTGAAACTAATTTCACAGCTTCATGACACGTAGTGTCAAGAAGGGCGGATCATAAAGCATCATAATAAACAGTTCTACAATTTTTCTCTGAGTCATCACATTGAGTTATGACTCAATCAATCATATGAATCGAACTGTCATTCCAATCTGGCAACGTTGTGCAAGTCTTTGACATCTCCACTAAGTGCAAGCTGGTACCTGGTACTGATAAATCTGTTTCAAGGAAACAAGTACCTAACTCATGTCACGTTAGTATCAATATTAGTTTAAAGTATCAAAATACATTAAAACTAACTTGAATCATATGAATACCTTAAATAGCTCCATTTAGGGAAAAATGATGTAAAATGTGTCATGGTAAGGTCAGAAGGAAATGATACTGGATATGAAATGGGGTATATCTGACATGATATAGGCAAAAATATGGTCAAAATTGGAGACTAACAATCTACCTTTCAGTGGTTAAACTGATTTCTGAAGGAACCTATTATGATACCAATTGTTGGATTACTGAGAGGGGGGGTGAATCAGTAATAGAAAATTTTAAACCTTTTCAACCATATAATGCAAGTGTTATATCAATGTAGCATTATTATCCAATAATTGCAGAGTAAATAAACAATGAACAAATGGGCAATCATACACATACATAGTACACCAGTGTTTTTACGTGGAAACCCAAAGTGAGAGAAAACCACTGAATGCTTTTTTTTATATGTCTTGAAGAATTACATTCATTGGAAGCACCAACTTCCTTTGTTTTCTAGCTACAACTGGAAGGAGACTCCAACCCCCTAGTTTCTCAAGCTACAACATGAGGAAAGCTCAAACTCCCCAATTCTATGGCTACAACCAGAAATAGGCTATGACCCCCTATGTTCTCTGGCTACAACCATAAGGTGGCTACAACCACCTGTCCTTGCCCCGTCCAACCACCTTGACGTAGAAGTAGAATGATGGAACCACTGTCACACTATCACTGTGAGATATACTGTTGTAAACTTGTACCAATCAACCTGTACCAATAACTTGTGCCGACATGTACCATACATCAACCTGTACCTCAACTTGTAGCATAAACAAATGCATCAACCATGCACCAAACCTGGACAAATACCCTATCACAATAACCTGTAATCAACCTGTACCATAAACAAGCGCATCAACCATGCACCAACCTGTACCTCAACCTATAACATCAATGAGTGCATCAACCATCCACCAAATATGTACCAATAATGCATAAAATACACATCAACTATGAATCATCAAGATGCACCAACATCATCAAGTATACACCTCATGTATGTGCCAACTCATCAACTACTTGTCTCAACCATGTACCTAAACCATACACCAAGTACATATACCAATATAACCATCAAAATTTCTCTAGCAATACATCACACTATCCATAACCAAATACCATAAACCCTTACATCAAACCATGTGCCATAACCTCACTTTTATGTAGCCTCAAGCTAAACCAACAACTTCAGCAACACATCACAACCAAAAGACCAATACCCATATGCCAAATACCAACAACAAAATACCAATTGTATCCCTCAACAAATATGATATATGCAGCAATATTGAACATCCAATACCATCTCAAGAGCTAAACCCTAGCTCACAAAACATTCCTCAAACAAGATGTGTCATATCTCTCATAAATAGACCCCAACCATGTTGTTGACGTGACTTTTTTGCCGCAAATTTTCTACCACACTTTTTTTGCTGCAATTTTTCTGTTTCACTTTTCCTACCACACTTTTTCTGTTGCAATTTTTATCTATCAATAATACCTTCCCAAATAACCTTTCACAAAATAGATATTCAATGATATTCAAGTGTGATTAAATGAGATATCCTTGCCTCTTATTTATACTTTCATGTAGCATCCCACTTTCCTTGTTTTAGGGAGTTCTCCATTAACTTTATTATTTAACTAATTTCTTTTGCAAACACTTTGACTTTTTGGGGCTTCTAGATGACTCATAAGGGTTCTCCAACTTCACATGGCCATATCTCTCTAACTGTGAGGAGTTATGTGGCATTCCACATACCACTGGAAATTACATGACATGTACTATCCATCTACAATAGTATTACCTACAAATATATCAAAACTCATACCATTATCCATCAAACAAACTTGTGTCAATTACCCAAAACTTTGTGCTACCAGAATTTGCTACCGAACTTTCTTCAAGGGTTGACATCAATGGAAACTAACCCAATTAATCAATAATAATGTGAACAAGTCTACTATAATAAGACTTAATATAAGCTATCGCTTCTAGAAAGATCTTCCTCAAGAATGTTCTTTAGAAGATAGATTTAGTATAAATAGGATTAGAAGGCATGGGAAAGTCTTGTCTTGAGAATTATTGTTATAGATCTCATCTCTATTGGAGGTTTCCCCCTCGAAGAGGCAAGTGAACTTGGATTCCTATCAATAAAGGTATCATTGTTGGTGCTATTGCTCTTTATATTTTGTTGTTATGCTGGTATTTATCACAATATTTATGTTTCTTCTTTATATAATACATTTGACACCTTACAAATTGTTACAAGTAGGTCATGCATTTCATGAGGTTAGCAATGGATCATCGAGTGGCATCATTGCTTCATTGAATTGTTATGAATATGCTATGTAGTGCATGAGGTTAGAAGAGGACCATCAAGTAGCATGGTTGCTTTGTTTCCACATGGAATTATTTATCTGCATAAGCCAAAGTTGCAAATTACCTCTTCATCTTCTTCATTTCCATTCTATACCCCTAATAACCTTTCCATGTCTCCCTATCTATATCCCATTTTCTAGCCTTTACCTTCCATTGAAAACTTTACCCTAGGATCCATTCTCTCAAATTACACACATAATACCTTTTGGCATTTTCATTGCCCATTTAAGAAGTATGCTAGTTATAGAAAAACCCATGAGAATGACAAGTATTCCAAAAGCGAATGTATATGTCATTGGTCATCAAGATGTATATGTCATTGGTCATCAACAGTGGTGTGAAAAGCATGGACAGGAGGGTACCCATGTTAATTACAAAGTGAAATAGAAAAGGTGATTAGGATCCTTTCTTTGGTGTTACCATAGGGCATAGAGAGTTATATATGATCTCCTCCAAATGTTGTGACAAATTTAATCCATATGATTTGAACGTAGGTGAGAATCATCCCATTAATTATGGACATTACTATTGACCAAAATTTGGTCGTCTATATTTTCCCACTCTTGGATTGATAAAAAAAAATCATATCGAAAGATGCAAATTTTTGAACTATTATAATTTCGTTATGTGGTCCCCGGTCTCAAATTCATCACACATTTTTCGGATCAGAAATTTGAGTTTGTATGCTTAAGATATCTAGGTTTAAATTTTAAGGCAGAAAAATGTGTCTCTTTCATGTGGAATAAAGCTAATATTTCGGAAGCGCTTTTAATTTTTTTGGGGGGTTCAAGTCCCTTGAAAATATTCTTTTGTTGGGTTCAAAATCCATAAAAAATCTTCATGGCATCTCTCATGGGAACATGTCATTCTCCTCTACTTAAGTTTTTATTTGAGTTACGGCGGTCGGTCGGACTCGCCATAACTCCCTCACCTATCCACTTCATTCCCCTCACGTTCATCCCCGACAAACTCACCTCACTCCCCAACCCTTCCCCACTCTCCACATTTCCCACCCCCTCACTTCCACTCCCTACAAAATCCCCTCTCCATTTCCTCACCCCTCATCCCTCACATTCCCATACTTAAATTTTTTTTGAGTTATGGCGGTAGGCCAGACTCACCATAACCCAACTCACTCCCTCACATTCCCATACTTAAATTTTTTTTGAGTTATGGCGGTAGGCCAGACTCACCATAACCCAACTCACTCCCTCCTCCTCACTTCCCAACTCACCAACCCTCCCTTGACACTCTCACCTCACCTCACCCTATGTCACTCCCTTTCACTCTGCTCCCTACATTTCTCCCTCCCATATTCCGCCACCTACATTTTTACCCTCCCCCCTACACTACCCTTCCCAATTTCCTACATTCTCATGCCTCCCATGCTTAACTCCTTTCATAAAACTTTATTGTTATTATATTACTCACCTTTTAACTTTTCCATTTTATACATTATTTTATTTAACCCACATGTAACCTTATGCCATGTGCCCAAATCTCCTTGGATGACCTGGAAATATGTTTAAGCCTATGGAGGAGTGCCACATGGAAGCCAATTAATTGGAGACACATGGCAATATATTAATGGTTGGACGAAATTTAATCCAAGGGCCCATATTTATCCACGAATTTTGACCAATGGTGGCTGAGTCACGATCTTGCAGAGGCCATAACTTGAGCTCCGAGTGTCAAAATCGCACAAACTTTATACCGTTGGAAAGGTATTTGACTGTGAAATCTCCTTGCCTTTCCATATGCAAATTATAGTTGAATATTTCGACATAATCCTCAAGGATATCATCTTCCTTTTGTGTCATTTTGAATACTTCCTCCCTCCTTTCTTTGTCTTTACAATAATATTGGTACTTTTCCAAGATTTTATGCATCATTTAGTCCCATGTGTGGATGTTGTCCTTAGAAAGGCCCATGAACCAACATAGTGCAGTGTTCTTGAGTGTGGTAGGGAAAAGTTTCAGTTTCTGAGCATCCAACACGTAATCATAACTTTTGCAAAGCATGTTGAATTTGAAGAGGAAGGTGTCAGGGTCTTCTTTAGATGGGCCATGAAAATTCACCAAGGTTGAGTGAGGGATATTCTTCATTTTGGTCTCTTTATTTGATACTCTAATTGGAAATCCAAAGGAAGAGGTATCTTCCTTAACATTTTCGTGTGCCATCTCACTCCAAGGACTTTCTTCTGCTTCTGAAGGTGCTTTAGGAAAGATGAACCCCCTTGAGTGGTAGTGTTCATTGATCAAACCCTCTAAAGGAGGGACATTTTTTGCATAGAACCTTGTACAACCTCATATTCTTGAGTGGAGATATCAAGTCTCTTCTTGGAAAGGAAACTTGTTGCATGTGACAAATAGTTCGGCTAAATGGGATCCTTTCCCTCTTGAGAGTGACCAACAATATTAGCTTTTTAGGGATTTTTCGATGAACTAATGAATCTACCTTTTTGATCCCTAACTCCATGCCTAGAAAAGGATAGAAAAACATTCTACAAATTGTTGAAAATAAATCATATCACTCAATCTACTGAAATGAAAAATCCAAGCAACAACTATACTTTTGACAGGTAGCCGACAACGACACAAAAAGTGACAGACTTTTCACTTACTCCTTAATTTATTTAGTAAGTAACTGAAGAGTTGTGCATTTGACTATCAATCTGAGGTATTATTGAACTTACGAACTGTTGTGTACTATATATGAAAGTATAATGTTGTAATTTCCAATGAGTTATATTACGTCAAATGAATGTCACAAGGAAATATGTAAATATGTTTTATCAAGTCACCAAACTAAACTACTTCTTGTAATCAAATCCATTTTTGTAGGAAAGTAAATGTCACGCTTGTGTGGAAGTAAATCACTCTTGTAGGAAGTAAATCACACTTGCGGAAAATTAAATCACTCTTGCGGAAAAAGTAAATCACACTTTGTAGGAAAATAAATCAAATTTGCGGGAAAAGTAAATCACACCTTCCAGGAAAGTAAAGGTGGCTTGTTCAATTATTAAGATGATCTTGATTAATGTGACATGGCTCATGTACTGAGATGCAACAAACCTCAAGATATAGGAATAAAACCACACTCTTCTTGTAATCAAAGGGAATAAACTATCTTGAACTGCAAATCATACAATTGTTAAGTAGAAAGCTAAATGTTGTAATGCATAGTTGCAACAGCTAGAGTTACAGTAACGAGAGTTGTAACAGCCAAAGTTGTAACAACAAGAGTTGCAACAGTAGGAGTCAAAACAACACTAATTACAACAACCCAAGTCACAACATCCGGAATTGAAGCAAAAGGAATATTAAAGTTGCAGCAAAGTAAAATAAAGAAATTGCTGGAAATAAATGAATATATGGAAAATATGCTACAATTGTTCACTCATCAATTAGAAAACGATACCCTGCAACATTAGTGATGAGATACAAGAATCAACAAGATGTTGATAAAGAAATTGTTGCAAATAAATGAAAATATGGAAATGATGCTACAATAAAAAAATGATACCCTGCAACATTAGTGTTGAGCTACAACAATCAACAAGATGTTAATAGAGGAATTGCTAGAAATAAATGAAAATATATAAATAATGTTAGACTACTTCTACAAAATATAGAACATATAAATAGTATCGAGCTAAGGAGGGGGGCCTACCTCCTCAGACGAGGTACTGGTCTAAGAATGTAGTAGAATGATTAGATATTCAACCACACCCTTAAATAGATAGGAACGGAATGAAACTTGTGTTAAACGAAAATGTATAGAGAAATACAATGTTGTATACAAATTTTCTTCTATTTTTTCTCCATTGTCCCTTGGATCTGAGAGAGAATGGATCTTTATACAATAAGTTATACCTAAATTAATCAAGGAAATTGATGGATAACCATGAGAATTAGGTTGTCTAATCTCCTTACATTATTTTTTCCAAATGATGGAAAAAATCAGGTGTGTGCTGACTAAATCATCCATGGAAATAGGTGGATGAGTTTTTTATTCCTGTCTAGCACCCAATTTCCTTTGTCATGTTCCTGCATGGTTTTTGATCGATTGGTAGATCCCTGGTGAAAGTTGTGCAGCTGAATGATGAGTTGTTGCAGCAGGTGCGGAGTTGCAATAATGGTCTTGTAGTGAGACTTGTGGCAATAGTAAGTTGCAACAATGGTCTTGTAGTGAGAGTTGCAGCATGTCGAGAGTCACAACACTGAGAGTTGAAGTAATGGAGAGTTGTAGTACTAAGAGTTGCAACACTGAGAGTTGCAACAATGATAAGGATAGTAGCAACAATGTTAGTAATCCAGAGTTGCATTTGCTCATACTCATGAGTTGTAGCTCTTATATTGGGAAGGTACCTGTGCAACCTTGTTCCTGTATATTACTGTTAGCACAAAAGGTGATAATCTCCTGAAAATGCAAAAGAATAAGTATTGAAATGTCATGTTGAGAGGGTAATTATACCTTAACAAAAAATGCATCATTGTGGATGAAACATGTATTAATATGGAAAGGGAAATGGAGAAAAGGTGTACAAAAAGTGTTGGACGAGTGTGACAAAGATGTCAATTTGAGCACTCGTCAGAAGTATCACACCTTTAATGATTTATTTCTAGACATTGTTCGAAGTTGGATGTTTGTACCAATGAATAATTTTGAAGTGATATACCAAGGAATTTGGTTTGTAATCCATAAATTATATATAATTGTGAGTCTTTCTTGAGTTTCATCTAGTGTAAGGTACTCAACCTTAACAAATATCAATCTAATAAAAAATTCATTGCATTCATAATCAACTAAAAATGTATTGAGGGTTTCTTTCCCCTCTAGGCATAGTGCCAACCAATAATCAATGCCCCGTTCATTGTCTTTTGGGGCAAGAACTGTGTATATGTGTCCTACAAAAATGCAATGCATGGTCAGATACAAGTGTGTAGGAGTTTGATAAGATAGATAAATCACAAACTCTAATAGATTGTAATAAAATATTTTGAACTCTTTCCTACCATAACATACCTGGTTGTACAAGATTGGAGATAGGATCATAATTTGGTGAAATAGAAGATCGACTCTCCTCTAACTAGGTTTATTCAAATAATACACATGGGTCTATTGCAAGTGATATGCAATCCCATGCATTAACCTAGTCTTTTGATTCACAATTATCCCCAATCACCACTAGTACATGTGGTCCACAAAAGAAAACCAGTTTTTGCATCCATATTTCAAATGCAGGGTTGTTTGAGCTTCAAACTAAGCATAATCTACAATTTTCATGTATCATGTTAAACAATATGCATGTGACCAATCTACAACAATCACCTCCAAAATAATTATATGTGCATGTCCCCTCTTAATTGATTCCTCTCACCTTCTTTTCCCCTCTATCATTACTATATAACACCACTGGACTATAGATTTTTCATCTCGAATGGGGGAATTTGTTATAAAAAAATTCTCCTTTCTATGTGGTGAGGTTTTGATGCATGCACTAGCTCCATCACACTCACCTTTCCCATGCCTAGTCTCATAATAGTTCTAATATGTAGTACATTACATTTTTGTGCAACAAACTCAACCATTGAAATACATGGACATTTTTGAATTGGCGTACACAACCTTTTGACCAAATCCAATGGTAGTCCATCTACATATGATTTCTTATTCCAACACTTAGTTTCTTTAGCAATGTAAGCACTTAATCACTTCCATATAACACAAACAACCTTTATGTTATTATTTAGAAATGAAATTGAATCCATGCATCTTAGACCCTTTTTTTCTAATAAAATTGTTGCAACCTTTGAATTTCATTTTTTCACATTTGTATTTAAGCATTTCAATTTCAATTTCTATCATTTCTATTTAAGAATTGATAATATTAGATGTCATGTCATCACTATACATACTAAACCACTTTGTTATTGATTTCATCAATCTAATTGATTACTTGAGGCTCTTTTTCTAGTTTGAAGTTCCATAGAAATAGTACATATTTTCATAGGTTATTACAAAATTGAAACATACAATGATTTTAAGATTGTCTTAAATATAGACGCGATATATCTAGAACTATTTGAATCAATAATATATATTTCAGAATCTTTCATTAAGATGATGTTCATCACCTAAAGATTTCATTGTAATATAATTATGATTGTTTTTTAATTGATAGTAATCTTTTTTAAGTATATAGTTCCCAATCATTATTCATAGTGAGTGTGCAATATTCTTTGAATCCAAATTCACTACAATATAAAAATCTTGTTCTATGGTGAATTTTATGAGACATCATTTACTATAGACATAAAGTTTGAATGAAGGGTTACTAGAAGCCAATGGAAATGGAATGGCATTATTGAATTCAATTAAGATTAAAGGAATAGGGCTATTTGAAGTAGGTAGGTGAAATTAACTTTTAATATTGTATTGGAGCAACAAACATTGGTATAATTCATCCCTTTGGTAATTACATTAATTATTAGTTTAATGTGATTACCAATTTTAACCAAAAACCATATCCCTATAATCATGCCATCAAGTTTAGAGACATTATAACAAATAAAATTGGAATGCGCTGAGAGGATAAAATAAAGCACAATCATGTATGCCAGAGCAGGCCTTCCAATAGAAAGAAGAGCAATTGATTTGATTACTTTCTGTAAAAGTTTTAAAAATCTTAAAAATGATACCGGAAGGAGCAGCGAGAAAACTTTTGGACCTTAAAAGTGAAGAGAAGAAGATTATAGCTCATCACAATTCTTTTGTTCTTGAAAATTGGGTCTTTTACAAAAGTTAAAAACTCGAATGTCAAAGTCTATTTGTTAGAGATACCTGAATTTAACCCTAGAAATACTACCCATCACCGGTCATAGTTTTCTCTATCCAGTTCTTGATTTATGTTATTGTAAATTATAGTATGTAAGGAGTCAACTACAATGTCAGCTGTTAACTTTTCGATGACAACTATACATGCAATTAACATTTTGTTAACTTTGTTACCCATCTTTACATGACCTAAATTTACAATCATTATATAGAAAATGATATCCAGAAATCTACAATCATCACAAAGAAAAGAATATCAAAAAATATTACATAAATCTACAAAGCATAGAGAAAGGCAGAATAAGAAAAATATTACATAAATCTATAAAGCATAGAGAAAGGCAGAATAAGAGGAATTTTTTTATATATATGATTATTTGATTGTTGGGTTTATTTTTATTTTTTTAAATGAGAAGTTATGATTTGAATAGAAAAATATTATTAAACTTAAAATAATATTAAAAAATATATATTTGAAAAGTAATTATAATACTTAAAATTAATTTGTTCTCGTCGTATAAAGCATAGAGAAAGGCAGAATAAGAGGAATTTTTATATATATATGATTATTTGATTGTTGGGTTTATTTTTATTTTTTTAAATGAGAAGTTATGATTTGAATAGAAAAATATTATTAAACTTAAAATAATATTAAAAAATATATATTTGAAAAGTAATTATAATACTTAAAATTAATTTGTTCTCGTCGTATAAAGCATAGAGAAAGGCAGAATAAGAGGAATTTTTWTATATATATGATTATTTGATTGTTGGGTTTATTTTTATTTTTTTAAATGAGAAGTTATGATTTGAATAGAAAAATATTATTAAACTTAAAATAATATTAAAAAATATATATTTGAAAAGTAATTATAATACTTAAAATTAATTTGTTCTCGTCGTATAAAGTGATTGTGAAGGAGTACACTGTTAAAACACTTTGTAAGTAAAGTCGCCATCACCAGTTCGAAACCTCTAGAAACACGTCAAAATCCAACCACCTTAAATAGCTAATGTCGTAATGTAAAATTTTGTGAGTGATGTTTAGGGCATAAGGGCATCAACACCGAAAATCAATCACATAAAATTCTCAAATAATAATATAATATAATTTAGCTGAACTCTCATGGCAGAATCTCAGCACCTGAAAAAAAATTAGAAAACCCACGGTCCCCAGTCTTCCGTCAGCTGGAAGAGAATCCCAAAATCCTCCATTGACACATCCCAGAAAGGAATATCCTCTACATTTAGAGACCCGTCACTCTCCAGACTTCCAAGTGGTATTGAATCCCGAAATGCCGGACCCTGCTCCGCCGTAATCTGTTGGCCGTCAATGTTGCATTCCACCTCCAAACCGGACGATGAGGATGCCGCGCCGTTTTCCGAAGGCAGACGGAATTCCTCTGTGGCGAACTTGGCCGCCGCGGCTTGAATTTGCGACGGCGATAGAGACAAARCGCAGGGAACTTTCGGCGGAGAATGGGGAAAATTGAGCTTGGCCTTGGATCCTCTAAGGCAGTACACGGCGAAGTCGTATGCGCGGGCCGCCTTTTCCGGGGTGTCGTAGGAGCCCAGCCAAATTCTGCCACTGCACTTGGGCATTCGAATTTCCGACACCCATTTTCCCCATTTTCTCTTTCGGATTCCCTTGAACTGCCCCGACTTCAGTGAGTGGCTTTCGGGACTGCTGTGGCGGTTCTGGTTTTGCGAGGGTTTAGCCATGTCGGGATTTTGCAGGGTATCAAACTGAGGACGTGCTGGTGAAAGTTTGAAGTCTCTAAAGGGACGGATTGTTATGGTGAGAGAATTTGAAGTCTGGATTCGTAGAGGTGCTAGTAGCTACTACACTTCTGGAACTGAATATCTGCGGGAACGGATGAGAATGCGAGTGTTCGCTGCAAGACAGCAGATATATATAGACGGAAAACGTTTTTCGAGTGCATGTGAATTTTTTTACGATTTATTAAATTAGATTCGAGAAGGTTGACGTACACACAGAAACCCACAAACGAATGAAGACAAAATCTGACTCTGACAAAGTAGCCTACCTCATCTCTAAGTATCTCTGATCCTTTATAATAACGAAAGTTCGATTAAGAAAGTTGGTTCCTTCTCGAAGATCATTTTAATTCATTGGCCCCTTTCTTCTAGAATACTCTTTCAGTTCACTTTGCATTGGAATTGGTGCCCTTCGTTGAGCTTGACTTTGCAAAGGCAACCAGAACTCAACACGCCATTTCCACAACGGAGGGGCGTGTCCCACAACGGAGGGGCGTGTCATTCTGCAAGAGGGGAGTGTGCCGATCCTGTGGATGATTGAATCTCACTATTTTGTTGCTTTGTGGAGTGGTATTTTTATATTGTGGGCGCCTTCCTTGTGGGGAAGAATGGTCTTGCAAGAGTGGTTTCTCCACCTCTCCGAATTTGCTCCTAGGTTGATGTTTCTTTCGGGGCCTCTCGTAATCCTCGAATTCAACGCAACGAGCGTCTTGAGTTCAGCTAGTGTTCCCGTGATAATGGTACTATCAAAATGTTGAAAGGGTGTGGACGAAGAATTTTGCGATGGAGACTTCGGTCAACAATCCAACTGTATGGCTTGGGTCAGTGATCAAGTTTGAAGGGTGGGTTTTAATTTCAGTGAGAAGGGTAAATACTTATTCAGCCTTTCCACAATAAAAAGTTTTTGGAAAAATTACATTTTAATAGACAACAATAAATTAAATATACACTTCAAAAAAAATATGTTAAATAAAGTATTACATTTCCAATCAAATTTATCTTTAATAGAGAAATCAGTAAATCCAAAATTATTAGTGTCTTAAAAGTATTAGTGTTAAAACTTAAATGGCTATCTATCTAGAAAATGATTTTATAGATGATCCTAAAAAAATGAACATAAATAATGTAGCAAATAAAATATAGCACATAAACAAGAAAATTTAAAAACTCTTCTATTTTTTTTAATAAAATATAGCACATATTCTTAAGGACATCTAAGTGTAGTAGAGTGTGGAATAAATGAGAAATACCTCTAATAAGATTACTTCAGAGTTTATTTGATAGTACTTTTTCTTTACAGACTACCTAGCCTTCACCAATGCTCCTCCACAATATTTCTACATCTACAGGCACATAGATATATTAAACCACATAATTCAACAAACACACATGCAATTGCGGAATAAATAAACCTCTTTCAATCACTGCACTTCATGTGGAAAGTCCATAAACAATAAAAAAAAATCAAAATTTAAAAAATCAAAATTTAAAAACAGGTTGCAAGCAAAGAAAAATTAGAGCATGGCCATAAACAATAGTAGAATAAATAGCAATTAGAGAAATTAGAAAAAGAACAACATAGTTCTCTGCTCTTCTTTTTTTGACTGCCTTCCACTTTATCACAATGCAAGCGACACACCTTACCCCATTTGGGAGAGAGTGCAACCAACAACGTTCTAATTGGATTCCTTAGGATATGAGGTTGCGAGAGCGGGGGGTTATAGATTCCACCAAAAATGCCTAAGATTTGAACCTAGTCCCCACTGTTTTGGTGTACCTTACCCTCTTTGGGAAAGAGTGCAACTAACAACGTTCAAATTCGATTCCTTCAATTAAGAGGTTGTAAGTGGGGTATCTATTCTACCAAAGATACTTAGAACTTGCACCTGGTCCCAATCATTGTTGTGTGCCATACCCCATCTACAACATTAAAATTGGATTTCTTCGACTAAGAGGTTGAGAGTGAGGTATCTATTCCACCAAAGACGCCTAGGATTTGCACTTGGCCCCAAACATTGTTGCATGCATTGGCACATCCAAAACTGTGAGCGCCAACATGCCATTGGTGAAACTTGAACCCTGGTGGGGGCAATATTAGCACCCTACTTTCAAAGACCTGGAAAAACACCGTTGACCAATTTATTCATTCTCAATAATTGAAGAGAATTTCATAAAAATATATCACTATCAATTAAATACAAACCTGAAACATAATTTGTATGGAACACGCACATGAACTTGGTAATAAGAGAAAATGGCTTTGAGAGAAGCCTTTCAGCTTACAAATTAAGCTAGATTTGGATGATGGTGAAAGACCCAAATAATTTTGCAAATGACAAGAAGGAAAATTCCCATTAGCTAGAAACAATAAATTCCAGCCCTGCCTGGCCATCTTATGTCGACCCAACAAGTTTGTTCCCTTCAATCCTTGTCTCACAAGACCAATGAAATATTTCAAAAGGTACAGAGCACAACAAGGGATGTATTAATCCTGCAACTTACATTTAAAGTCTCAAAGCCAAGCTCAACCTACCGCCTTATTTTATGTCTCAGAACGCTGCAACAAACTGGTCGATCAAAATCAAGATTTTAGGTATATACTATCCGGCCAATTACAAGAAAATATCATTTTGAATACCAATTAGAAAACAAGCCCAAAACAAAATACGTACTTGGGCCTCTAGATGAAAATATAATCAATAAAAAAATATTACAATTCTTAAAAAAAAAAAAGGATAAAAAACTATTTATATGGTGATGGATGACAAAATAACTCAACATCAAGTTTCCATTGTTGTAGCTGTAAATTCTTATTAGGGTTTGGCCAAAACAGCACAATTTTACCACTGTAAAAAAAAATCGAGACTTATATTTCATACTATACATAAAACTTAACTTCAGTGAACTAAACCATACAAACAGAATTGGAAAATGAGTTTAGAATTTTACAGGAAGAAAACCCCAACCAAACGAGAAAAACGTTAATAAATAACATAAAACCCTGTTATATATGAAATTGATGTTTACCTTAGTCTTGAAAGTAACTTTCGGAGGCTTGAAGGGGTAATCAGGAGGGAAATGGATGACGATGAAGAAAACTCCCCCGGCATATGGGTTGTCCACTGGACCCATAATCGTGGCCTGCCAGTGAAAGAGATCATCCCCCACTGGTCCGGTGCTGCATGAAATGGGGGGATCCCTCTGCAATTCCTGAAGCTAGTTCGTTATACGCTTGGCCACCATTGTTGTTCAACTTCAAAACCCTCTTCTTTAAAACCCTAAATTTAGTCCCAATTCAATCCCAACTGCAGAACTCGAATCCAAATTCTGCACTTTCAACACCATCCACCAAATGAATTCTCGAATAAAGGCCTTGGGAGTACACCCCGAACCCATAGGTTATTCGTGACTTGGGAGTCGGGAATATTTGAGATTCCTGAGAGTCTAGTCTTCAACAAATTAAATGGCGGGCACTTCAAACTTTTGACCCTTCAAGTGAAATTTTAAAGTTTATTTTACATTTCTCAAATAATTAGCAAAAACAAAAACAAACATTTTTTCTGACGGGTATATTTTCAATCCTACTTCTAGGACGTGTTGGAAGGCCTTTGACGGGCTCTGATGTGTTCAATTTTGAACGATGCTTGGGGTGTCCAGCCCGAGTGCAAGTCCCTTTACCGTAGGTTGAGACAAACGAGTCGGGCAAGGCATAGCACTTAGTTCGGTTCAAGGAAATGAAGGCCTTCTTATAAGGCAAGGTTGGGTTTCCTTGGGCATGTCATGCTAAGGAACAACCTCACCAAAGGTTGCTTGACGAAGACATAAACCTAAGGTGGGCGCTCCATTGAAGTGTTGGGTACCCCACTGAACAGAGACTGACTAGGACGTCCGCTGAGTGCTCTGACAAGCAAGATGTCAGTCCAACGAACATAAAACAACTTGAGCGACTAGCGTGCCAAGAAGAGCGACTAAGGAGACGTGCGACGGACGCTAGCCAACAAAGAGATGAACAATTGGCCAAGGCACAACTTGAGCGCCCAAAATAGAAATGAAGAGTCGGCTAGGTGACAAGGGGCGTGCTTGAGTGAGTTGGACGACTCACCCAAGGGACATACGCTCACTTAGGCGCAAGTCGGCCCTAAAACTAATGTGGACAAACTCCCAAACGGATGTGTTGGCTCCAAGTAAGGGTGCACACCATCTTCTGATGGGCACCTATAAAGGCACGGTGGAGAAGAGCATTTGAACAAGAAGGGAAAAGTTGTGTAAAAGGGAGTGATCTGAAATTCGCTTAAGTGTTGGGGAGTGTAGGTCGCTCTAATTTGAGGCAAAGGAAACAAGATTTTCAATGATGAAGTAGGACAAAGAGAGCTTTCGTTCTGACTTCTGAACGAGGCAATAAAGGAAGGGTGCACATGGTGACTCGTTGAAGAAGAGTAATGGTGTTTTCGTAACATGTTTCTTTGTGTAAACTGAACAGAAGCTCCCCGTTGTAAACTTTTCTTGCGTGGCACAAGTTGAGCTCGACACACTATTGTTTTGTATTAAGATTTGGGTGTTAGGCCGGGTTGGCTACCCAGTTTCACATTTCATTTTACTGTGTATGAATGCTCTCTTTAATTGTTGGAATGTTCTAAGCAATAAGATGCACACATAACTTAAGTAATAAACGAAACGAAGTGAAGGCGTAGTCTGGGCCAAGTATATCGGTGTGGCTTTGCCACCAAGTCAAAAAACATTGATGTTGCAGAGTGTTGGGAACATTGGGTGATTCTACCATCCAACCAAGGGTTTCCCAGTAGCCTGACAGGTGGTACTAGAGAAGACGAATATCAGAGCACACAACTCAAGCAATCAAGCAGGGTCAATTTGGGTTCGTTTTGAAAATAGTTTGGCAGGTGATATCATTCCAACGAATCACACATCAGGGCAAACTGTGGATGATTTGACCGTCGTCGTCACAACAAGAGATTTTATGATCACTTTGTCATTCAAACGGTACAGTTGTAATAGCCGAATAAATTTACGTCAATTAATTCTACAAACAAAACAGTAACTGCTACTTGATTTCAGAAAATTCAATAATTCCTTTTAATTTAGCACATACGCAAGTTAAATTTAACAACGAATATTAATTTTATAACAGAATAAAACAAATACATAATTTTAAATACCTGGGTCTGATGCTAACCCTCCGTTTTCCGCTTGTCCTGTTGACCTTCCTGTTGTTGCCTTGTCCAGCTCGAATCCAAAGACCAACTCTGCCCAAAACCGAGTATCCACCCTGCCAACTAGGACAACTACCTAGCTCCAGGATACCATATGGATATCCTGGCCCCCGTGCCCAAAACCCCCAGCAAATCGGTGCCCCCTATACTAACCCTTCCTGACTACAGAACTCAAAGTCTCCTCTGTGCAATCCAAGAGAAACCTTCCCCAAAATAAAATTTTCCGTAGAATGATCCCCCTCCTTCCTTCGTAAACCTCCCCTCATATTGCCCCTTCACCGACTTCCCCCTCCTTCATTACTTTCCTTATCCATTTATTAATTATCTTATCATTTCGTAGTTAATGCTCCTTATCCCATTATTCATGTTCCCTTATCCGTTTATTAATGCCCCTTATCCCTTCCTTATACGTAACCTTTTTTTTTATATATATAAACAATATAATTTATTAATCCCTTTAATTCTTTACTTAATTAATTAATGAGTCAATTAATAATTAATTAATCCTTGACAATCATGAACAAGTAATTAATAATAATTAATTAGTTAATGTTATTTAAGAAATAATTATTGTTTAGCTAACTTTTAGGATAGTTAGATCATTAAATTAATTATAATTAATAATCCTATACATCTATTTAAGCAGGGTCGTTACATACACCCACCCTTCAGGAAACTTCGTCCCGAAGTTAAGGTATCTTATGGTACAAAGGAAAAGAAACATGGTTCACACATTCATAACAAGTAACCGACATTATTAGTAAGTAAGTCGAGAAAACTCATGCATACTAGTGTATATGTACAAGAAATGCATGTGTAGCTAGTACATGCAAGTCTCGTGCATGTACTGATAATCAAAACTACCATCCTTTAGTAATTTATGTATGCATCCAATCCAGTCAGCAAGACTATTCTTTTATAAAAGACAACAACCAATCAATTGTTTGAGAAATTCTTTAATTACAATTATCCGTTTCAACAATTTTATTTAGACAACTGTGGTTTAGTTACGAAATTATGAATATTCATATATACACATTTCTTGTTTTTTGAAGGGAAAACATTAAATTCCACCACAAGACAGATCTCCATACCGTCTCAACTATTACTACTCATCCTTCCTCCCTAACCTACTTCCATCTCCATTCCTATCCTTCCTCTGCTAGACTATCTTGGAGCATCAACTATATTGACCTAACTCCAAATAGAACCCGTAAGCAGAAGTGTCGCTACCTCGACCAAGCTTCCCTAGCAGGCATCTGACAGTCATCATCACACGTCTTGGGGAGCGTGAATTAACACCGTCCTCCCATGACTTCAGGTTTCAGAGGATACACGGTGGGAAATGCCTCCACCCCTCCTAACAGGACCAGGGTCCACACCCTACAATGGAGGATACACGGTGGGAAATGCCTCCACCCCTCCTAACAGGACTAGGGTCCACACCCTATAATGGAATACACAGTGGCACCGTGCTGCTGGGGGTTTTGTCAT
>JASDQU010735980.1:122245-154359 GCA_032191745.1 Picea mariana | reverse complement strand
CCTTAGCAGTTTGAAGATGCATCACCTTCACAAACTCAGCTTCTGCAAGTCCATTCAAGATAGCATTCATTCCCTTAGCATTAAAGCTAAATTCTAACTTATCATCCATGGAATCTAGTACAACAGGCTTTATGTATCCAGTCTCTACTACATCCCATACATCAGCTCCTAAGGCCATTAGGTATGTTCTCATTCTAACCTTCCAGAAGGAAAAATTCGTTCCATCAAATAGAGGAGGCCTAGTGATTGAAGTCCCTTCATGGCTTGTCATGTTTAAGCTCTAGGATCTACCGTTAGATAAAAAGGGGGTCGGCTCTGATACCAATTGTTGGACAACTAAGAGGGGGGGGGTGAATCGGTTGTTACTATGCTTAAACAATTATGCTTCTTTTAAACTCTTTGCAGAAACACTGAATGATGATCACATTAATGCAGGGAAATAAACAATGGCACATTCAACATCAGTCACACATATATGAGAAACACAGAGACAGATATTTCCCGAGGAAACCCATACAGGGTAAAAACCTCTTTTTCTTTATATGATAAGCAATAGTTACATTCTTTACATTATCATACATATGAGCACCAACTCATAATGAGGCTACAACCTCTGTTTTGCAAGATGCTACTTGCTGAGAGCACCAACTCTCTGTTTTCTCTAGCACCCACTAGAAGGAAGCACCAACTCCCTGGTTTCTCTGGCACCAACTAGAAGGAAGCACCAACTCCCTGGTTTCTCTAGCACCAACTAGAAGGAAGCACCAACTCCCTGAGTGTTTCCAACACCAACTGGATGGAAGCACCAACTTCCAATCATACAAGCACCAACCTGTATAACAGAGAACAAGAGCTCTCCCTTGCACCACCCTGCCACCCTGGTTTCTCTAGCTGCAACCAGATGGAAGCTACAACTCCCTGTGTTCAAGCACCCACTTGAACCTATGAGGACAACAGTCCTCCCTAGCACCTCCCAACCACCCTGGAAAATAAATCTTTGCTTCCGAAACTTATTACAGTGATATGATGTTCAACAATGGCTTACCAGACTCATCATTGTTCTGCTGCATTTCGTTGCTCTGTCTGCCTCATTGCCTTTCTGCACACATGACTTGCAATGTCTGTTCTTTAGCTTTTTATGCTCTGTGCGCCATGTCCATTCACTGCACAGTTCCTCTTCTGTGAAATTCAGCTGCTGCACTCTCCTCCTTCTTCACACATGAATCACCTTCACCAACAACAACCAAAGCAAACTCCAATAGCGACAGTAACCCCTCTCTTCTCTGTACCGTGTATATATAGCTTCTGTGCATCTTGTGCATGCCATATTCACCATTTCTCTGCATGCTTATACCGCGCCAATCTCCTCCACCTCTCGAGTGCTCTGCGTGATCATCATCGTAACTCTTCAGCTTCTCTGGCCATTTTCCCACGCGTTCAGCATCACTGGATGTTATGTTGAGATTCCTCAGCCTCTCTGGCAGTTGAGACTCTTTGTCTTCTCTGTGACAGTCGAGCTCACCTTCTCTGTTTTAGTTACAGGCTTCCATGCTCATCCATCTGTCAATCCCTTCTAAGAATAGTGTTCCTTCACTTGGACAAAGCTTGGAGACTCTTCATCTCCTCTGGCGATCACACTGGGGTCTCTTCGAATTCTCTAACAGACGCCATCAATGGTTTCTGGTAGTTTCATTGTGTCGTGCATCAGTAGCCCTCCGATCAACACTTGATCTAACGGTTCAGATTAGATCGCGATTTCACATATCGCGATATCGGGATTCCTGATGTCAATAATCTTTGACATGTTCAACTCTCGATCCCCGAAACTCCAACAAGGACTGGAATCAACGGTCCAAATTCAACCTTAATCTGACGGCTCAGATTACATCGCGATTTCACATATCGCGATATCGGGATTCTTGATGTCAATAATCTTTGACATGTCCAACTCTCAATCCCCAAACTTCGACAAGGAATGGAATCAATAGTCCAGATTCAACCTTAATCTGACGGCTCAGATTACATCGCGATTTCACATATCGCGATATCGGGATTCCTGATGTCAATAATTTTTGACATGTCCAACTCTCAATCCCCGAAACTCCGACAAGGACTGGAATCAATGGTCCAGATTTGATCTTGATTCAATGGCTGCGATTTAAGTCGGGATTTTGCATATCGCGAAATCGGGATTCCTGTTGCATTGTTTCTTTGACATTTCCAACACGCGATCCTTGAAACTTTGACATGGTGTAAGTCTGCTGACATCACATGTGTTAAATAACTGCCACGTGTCACCCTGATTCGTGACTTACATGTGCTTGGCATGTTGAATCAGTCTGACACTTGTCATTACCTGGTTGTGCCACGTGTTCCTAGCTAACGTGGTTTGCTGACGTGAGTCAGATTGACGGTCCAGATGTGATCTTGATTTGACAGCTCAGATTACGTCGCGATTTTGCATATCGCGAAATTGAAATTTCTGTGGATGATATTACTTGTCATGTCCAACTCTCGATCCCCGAAACTCTGACAGGGAGTCAGATCAACGGTCCACATAACCCCCTGAGATGGACGGTCCTCCTACTTTCGGGATTTGTGAGCCCTCTACTCCTTGCACTTTTAAAGATCATGCAGGTTTTCCTCGATCCAACGGTGGTCGGACCCTGCGCTCAGATCTGATGCCTGAGATCTATCCTCCTCTTCAGCGCACTCTTCCTGTCTTTATTCAGATCTAACGACCCTCATGCTGTCGGGATTTGTGAGCCCTCTACTCCTTTCACTTTAAAGAACGTGCAGGTTCTCCTCGATCCAACGGTGGTCGGACCCTGTGCTCGGATCTAACGCCCGAGATCTATCCTCCATATCTGCGTGCTCCTCTTGTCTACATTGAGATCTGACGGTCATCGGGAATTCAATATGGGATCCAACGATCACCGATGCTTCTCCTCCAAGCTTACACATCCTTCTTACTTGGTAGAATTTCTAAGTGTCAAAGGCCTCGACCTTTGATACGCCTGTGATCCTAAGTACGCTATCTCCCTTGAGATTTAGTCATGAGTTAACCTCATCCCTGGTGCACACCTACACACTGCATTCGACTTTGCGCTAATTCCTCCTGAGCTTATGTTGTTCCTATTTTTCCATCGATGCACACTCTGATCCTGCCATCTTCACCGTTGTACTTGCCAGCGTTGCCTTCGATCATTCGATCTTCCTGGACTTATCTTCTATTTTCCTGTTGATCATCGGTGCTGTACTCAAGCCATCATTACTGTTGTACTTGCCATCAACGACAAGCTTACGCTGCCTGTAAAACATACCAAACATCCTCTGCACTATCTCTTCTGATCTTATCGAGCTTGCTCTGCAGCTTCTTCCCAAAATACTTCTGGTGCCCGTCTGTTACATTCTTCCTATATTCATGCCATCTTCATTGCTATAATTGCCATCAATGACAAGCATATGCTA
Source organism: Picea mariana (assembly GCA_032191745.1). Lineage (NCBI taxonomy): Eukaryota > Viridiplantae > Streptophyta > Pinopsida > Pinales > Pinaceae > Picea > Picea mariana. The sequence goes on along the minus strand of JASDQU010735980.1, from coordinate 150,888 downwards.
CCTGTTAAACAATTCCAACACACTGCATCACTGGATGGATGAATGTGAGTGTTTTTAGTATTGTTAGTAAAGCTAAAATCATAGTTAGCACTAGAGATGAATTAACAGGATTTAGGGTTGTCCAACATACGCGAAAGGAAATGAGATGAATTAACTGGATTTAGGGTTGTCCTAGGGCTGTCCAACATAACCGAAAGGAAATGAGACGAATTAACAGGATTTAGGGTTGTCCAACATAAGCGGAAAGAAAATTCTAGAAATTTGCTTAGTGAAGAATGTGTTTTTTTGTCTTTTTCTTTTTCTTTGGTTTTTTTAATTTGTTTCCTCACTTTTTGAGCGAGAGGAACTGAAAGTTGAAACCAAATTATCTGATTATTTGGGAACCATATTCTCACTGTGGCTTGAGAGGTCCACATAAAAGTTTGAAGATTATTTGGGAACCATATTCTCACTGTAGCTTGAGAGGTCCACATAAAGTTTAAAAGTTGCATTGATCTTCTTATTTAGTCATGCTTAGATTTGAACATAACAAAATTCTTTGGCATATTGTAGTAGGAAGTTCAAATTTATGGATCTATTGTTAATTACATTAGAAGAAGCAATGTAAAATTTCCATTATTGTAAACTTTTTTATAATACTCTCAATTCCTTTTATGTTTACAATGAAAGACCCCATATATTTTGGGGAAGATATATTTAGGAAATATTGGATAATATATGTAACAACCCTAGTTGCTTGTTTTACTTTGGTAAATTTGTTTTTACATTTTCAATTCGTATTGCATTTATTTTTATATTTCTGTTAAAATTTCTGTGTTTGGTTTGCAGGTTAGGCGTAGCTGGAGTTAGAGCTTGGAGTTTTGGCCCTCAGGCCCAGATTTCAAACAAAAGCTCTGATACCATGTGTAATAACTGAATAAATTTACGTCAATTAATTCTACAAACAAAACAGTAACTGCTACTTGATTTCAGAAAATTCAATAATTCCTTTTAATTTAGCACATACGCAAGTTAAATTTAACAATGAATATTAATTTTATAATAGAATAAAACAAATACATAATTTTAAATACCTGGGTCTGATGCTAACCCTCCGTTTTCCGCTTGTCCTATTGACCTTCCTGCTGCTGTCTTGCCCAGCTCGAATCCACAGACCAACTCTGCCCAAAACTGAGTATCCACCCTGCCAACTAGGACAACTACCTAGCTCCAGGATACCATATGGATATCCTGGCCCCCGTGCCCAAAACCCCCAGCAAACCGATGCCCCCTGTACTAACCCTTCCTGACTACAGAACTCAAACTCTCCTCTGTGCAATCCAACAGAAACCTTCCCCAAAATAAAATTTTCCGTAGAATGATCCCCCTCCTTCCTTCGTAAACCTCCCCTCATATTGCCCCTTCAACGACTTCCCCCTCCTTAATTACTTTCCTTATCCATTTATTAATTATCTTTTCCTTTCGTAGTTAATGCCCCTTATCCCATTATTCATGTTCCCTTATCCGTTTATTAATGCCCCTTATCCCTTCCTTATACGTAACCTTTTTTTTTTATATAAACAATATAATTTATTAATCCCTTTAATTCTTTACTTAATTAATTAACGAGTCAATTAATAATTAATTAATCCTTGACAGTCATGAACAAGTAATTAATAATAATTAATTATTTAATGTTATTTAAGAAATAATTAGTTTTTAGCTAACTTTTAGGATAGTTAGATCATTAAATTAATTATAATTAATAATCCTATACATCTATTTAAGCAGGGTCGTTACAACAATGAAGACATCTGTGATGGTGGTGAAGGACATGAAACATTGCAAATTTCAGTTAAATGTTCCAATAGCGAAATTATGGTGAAATCCTACTTACCAAAGACATGGGTAGACTGTAACTAAGACAATGGCAAGAAAAAAAATGCAGGTTCAACACCAATGGATAGTCTAGAAGGAGTCCAATGGGCAGAAAATGTGCGATGAACAAAATAAATGACGAATGTTTGGTAGAGGAGAGATCCAACAAAACAAAGACGCCAAATATTGAAGAAGAACTTGGCAGACGAACATGAAGCCAGTGGATCAAAGCCTAAAGAAGCTCAAAGGGATCGATACACAATGGGATTCGTGGGAATATTGAATGAAGAATGACGAAAGTTGCCAAGTCACAAAGACAAACTTGTCCATGAAGGATTCCATGCCCACTGACATCCACATCTTGGCTGAACGAGATCTGTTCATGGACATCCACTCCATCATCTACAACATTTTTCAAAAGAATCACTTCACCAAGTATTACTCGAAGAAGGCAAGGGAGGTCGAGATGAGTTGGGCAAGTTCAACCAAGGCCAGGTCAGGGCTGAAGCAAGACCCACTCCCATCAAAGACTTTGGCAAGAACAAAGGAGACAATTTTGTGTTCATCACCAAGTGCACCCATGGAGGAGGTGGAAACTCGGTGCGAACCAAGTGATATCGGTGCAATGGAGAAGAAACAAATAGAGGATGTGGATGTTGCAGAAGTTCTTTGTACGGTGACCCATGGTGCAAGTGATTATCAGAAGAGACGAAGGCAAAGAGGTTGGTCCCACTGAACGAAGCTCCACATGGAACAAATGAAGGGAAGCCTGAAATTTCAGTGGAACCAATCCAGCCTCAAAAACCCTCAAACAAAGCATTGAAGGCGTTGAGCACACTGATGGATTTCATGAGAGACAGATAAAGGAGTGGTGATACTCCACAAAACAGAGACAAGGAATGGCTTCTTTTTGTGGATCCAATGATATTAGGACTAAAGGTTGCAATGCTCATTAACACTGGCTCAACACATAGTTTCATTGGAGAAGGGGCTTCTAGGTCATTTCACTGTGAAACGAAGGCCGACACCAAGGTAGTGAACTCTACAGTGAAGCAAGCAGCAAGGTTGATTCATTCGACACCTGTGAGAATAGGAGGATGGTTTGGAAACTTGGATTTGGTGGTTGTCGTGCTAGACGGTTGTGCAATGATCTTGGGACAAGAAGGATGCCCAAGCAATCCTCATGATTTGTGAAAACCACTTGGTATTTTTTAACGAAGTCGAAACATCAAGTGTACCTATAAAGAGAAAGAGCAAGCTTGGACGAGGCCAAGGATTTTAATGACCAAAATGATAGAGGAGATCAAGGAAGAAGATGCTCCCCCTCATGCAACACGATAGTCGGAGAAGGATTTGTGCAAGCTTGTTTTGGGAGGCACAGGTGAGGCGAGACAAGGATTGGTAAAAATAGAAACAATAGAAAGGGTCATTATTGGAAGGATGGGACAAAGGAAGGTTCAAAAGACACCACATGAGAGAAAAGTGGCATGAACCATTTCCACTCTTCTGGAGAAGGACAAATCATGCATTCAATTGGAACCACTAGAAGATAAGGAGTATTGTGGAAGATAGTCCAAATTCTTACTTGGATCACTTGAACCAAGGAAAATAGTTGAGCAGGGAGCCAAGCCAACCAATAGATCTGACTTGGAAGATGAAGCAGAAGAAGCAGGAAGAGAGGAGGGAGATCTTGCAACAATCATCAATTTTTTCAAGAAGGCCATGGGTATTTATGACTTTCAATGGACAATAGAGCATCTCAAGAAATTAATATGTTCACCAAAGGAAGTTAGATTGACCTTGAGGTATCTTCAAAATGAGCATAATTCAGACACAACGTTTTCCCATAGCCTTGGAGGCATTTGTTGGGTTTACACTGTGTACTAGTCCCAAGAGGCATGGGTGCGTTTCCATGAATAGGAAACATGTCCCTATGTGCCATGAAAATGGCACAAACGAAAAAGAGATTAATAGTTGGAAGAGGACATGAAGACAAAAGCGTAGACATAAAATATCATTTTGAACATGAGGAAAAACATTCTCATGAGTTGGGAGCGATGGTTGGACTAGCTACCCAATTAGTCCAAGGCATGGGGGATATTAGTGTGCAAAGATGTGAATGAATTGAATGAAGCATGGATGTGATAGTATTTCATGGAGAGTTTGACTCCTAGACGAAGATCACTCTGCATAATGAACATAATTGGTAATCACAACAGACGAAGTAATGTTGGGGTTGTCAGGACGACAACGACTTGGAGAGGGGGAGGATGTAAGGCTTGGGCCATCCATCCCAAGCACACACCCCTCCACCATAGGTCGATGCAAATAAGTTGAGAAAGGAAGAGTGCTTGGTTCAGTTCAAGGAAACAAAGGTCTTCTTATAAGGCAAGGTTGGGGTTCCTTGAGCATGCTATTTCAAGGAACAACCTCACTGAAGGTTGCTTGACAAAGATGAAATCCTAAGGTGGGTGCTCCACAAAAGTATTGGGCGCCCCACCGAAGAGATGTCGACCAAGACGTCAGTTGAGTACTCCAGCATGAAAGACATTGGTCCAACGAACGAAAGACAACTCAAGCAACTGACGTGCCAAAGAGAGATACTAAGGAGACGTGTGATAGACGTTGACCAACGAAGAGGCAAACGATCAATCAAGGCACGACTTGGGCACCCAAACAGAAATGAAGAGTCGGTAAGGTGACAAGGGGCATGCTTGAGTGAGTCGAACAACTCACCCAAGGGACGTGCACTCACTTAGGCTCAAGTCACCCCCAAAATGAATGTGGACAAACTCCCAATTAGATGCATCGGCTCCAAGCAAGGGCATGCACCATCTTAGGATGGGTACCTATAAAGGCATGGTGGAGAAGAGAATTTGAGCAAGAAGGGGAAAGTTGTGTAAGAGGAAGTGATATGAAATTCGCCTAAGCCTTGGGAATTGTAGGCCGCTCCAATGTGAGGCAAAGGAAACAAGATTTTCGGTGATGAAGTAGGGCGGAGAGAGCTTTCGTTATGAATTCTAACTGAGGAAACGAAGGAAGGGCGCACATGTTGACTCACCGAAGAAGAGTCGTGGTGTTTTTATAACAATTTTCTTTGTGTAAACTGAGCGAAAGCTTCCCTTTGTAAACTTTCTTTATGTGACACAAGTTGAGCTCGACATACTATGGTTTTGTATTAAGATTTGGGTGTTATGCCAATTTGGCCACCCACTTGCATATTTTGTTTTACTGTGTAAGAATGCTCTATTTACTTGTTGGAATATTCTAAGTAATAAGATGCACACATAACTTAAGTAATAAATGAAATGAAGCGAAGGCATAGTCCGGGACAAATAGACCGATGTGACTTCGTCTTCGAGTCAAAAAGCATCGATGCTTTAGAACATTGGGAACATTGGTTGATTCCACCATCTAATCAAGGGTTCCCCAATGCCCTAACAACAACACTCTCAAATTAATCAATGCCAAGCCTGGACTCAAAAGCACCCAAGTGTTAAAGAAAATATGTAATTGATCCCAACAATAACTCTCAAATTAAACAATGCCAAGCTTGGACTCAAAAGCACCCAAGTGTTAAAGAAAATATGCAATTGATCCCAACAATCTTAATTGACTTAGTTACTAATTATTTCCTAGCTCAACAAGCATTAGTATTCCAGGTTTAAAATGATGTTTCCATATGCTAAACCTAAAGAACAAAAGATACTTAGTATAATTCATCTAATAATGTTAATCTTATAAATATTTTGATTATAAATTTCATGATTGATTTACAAGAACGGTTTATAATGAATATTTAGAATTTCATGATCTCCATTTAAAAATTAAAAATTACAAAATAACTTAGTACGAAAATGATTCAATAGTTATAATTGATATAATATTTTGCACTTGGATATTTATTTTATAAAAATGAATTATAAAATAAATGTTTTAATTCAATAGTGATTAGTTTCTATATTTTTTTAGAATTGTGAATAGTGATTAGTTTTTATAATTTTTTTAGAATTGTGAATTAATTGAAATGAGAGTTAAAATCAAATAAGTGTTTGATACAATGATTTCAATTAATTTAATGATCCATGTTCTTATGTAAAATTTAATTGTGGAATATAACACCATAATTATAATAATAATAATAATAATCTATTTTTAAGGTCACAGCCAAGCTACACCAAATTGGTGTATGAGACCCCTTTGTTTGTGGGACAAGAGACTTCTACAGAGGCATACATACCCTACTCCCCTCTGGATTTGAACTTGTAACCTCTTAAGAGGAAACACATGTTCTTAACCATTAGGCCCACTCAGGCTGTATTAAATAAGCTCAAATCATGATATATATCCAATATTTGTACAATGATAGTGATGGTTAATATTTACTCAAACTAAATTTTGTCTATTGTTCCTTTAAAAGAAGGGTGAGGAATTATTTGTTTTTCTTAAAAAAAATGTGCTAAAAAAACATTTATAAATCATCATAGTTTTGATGACATAAAAGGTTAACAAGATCAATATTGTAATTATGCCGAAGACATATTTTAGGATAGATTTTCAATCTTTTCAAGAAAACATGTGAACCAGTTGACAGGTTTTCAAAAACAACCATTTTTATTCACCATTCCATCTTTGTTAAATTATTATCATCTTTGTTCAACTATTACTACTGTACATCAATACCACCCACCCATCATGTCCACTTGAACTTATCTACTCCACAATTCCAATTTTCAATTGTCATTGTCAGGGGAAGAACTCCTCCTCCATACCTTCACTTCCCACAACTCTCACATGAAGTCCTGGACAACCTCCACTCACACCAATAGTCACCCAAACCATCTTGTATCTGTGTACCTCCAGGTATCAATTTTTTTTCATCTGACTTCGTACAAGTTTTGACCTCCGCCTTCACCTGTCCTCGAAAAAATCGTTTCCTCTATATATTGTCTCACCGCCTCATCCAACCGCCTCATCATAGCCACCTCCTTCATCGCTTTCGATCGATTTAGTAAGCCAATTAACAATTATGCTTTGAGAACCTCTCAACAGAAGGTTCATCCTCTCCTTCATATAATTTATGTTGTGAATTGCAGAGGAATCAGGCTCAATAATTCAGTGACCAGGGCCCTGGAGTTTCAAGCCTCTCCATTAGAAAAGCGCCCAAGAGGTTAGCAGAATACCAATTTTCAACCAGAACTGGTGCCTGAGATTTGATTTATGTTGCCTCCCTCGCGAAGTTCCTCAATGAGTTCGCCTCGTGACTACGACTGCCTTATCTATTATGGCGGGCATGGTTAGCTCATTGTAGGTTGTTTCCCACCCGTTTGTAGATTTGTTAGTCGTGCAAATTCAAAGCCATTACAGTGAGGGAGAGGGAGACAATTATTTTTTTCCACCTTTTCTCTATCATAGCTTCAAATGATTGAAATAAAAAATTCATAGATTATTGGATAAAGATATTTCCCCCAGATAGAGAGATGCAAGTCTCTGATGGGCACAAATATGAGAATAATCAAGCCAAATTGCCTACTAGGATTCTTGGATTGCCTCGACTGGACTACCAAGTCCTATCAATGCAACAATTTTATTATTGTGATACAGGGCATGTCCAGGAGATAAATAAATCGCCCTATCATACAAAAACAATACCTCGACAAAGTGCCCTTTCCTGTTTCTTACTAGGGATCTACATGACACAGGCTTCAGGTTTCCTGAACCTGCACCAGTGATTACACTGCTTCCTAAAGGTGCCATGGATTTAATAATGTTTCTTGTTTTAACACCATTGTGTGCCATTGCAAACCCATTTGTAAGAACATTTCCTACACTTAAAGACCTTCCTCTGCTTTCAGCAGTTCAAATACAAAATAAAATTGGTGGTGTTGAGCTCTGTGTAATGGATAGGATGAAGAATCCTTCTTATATCTATGCACCCTGAACTCTCTGAGCAAAGTGAGGCATTGCTGGAGAATCATGACCTTTCCCACGTTTCTTGGCAAGGGGAGACACAATAGCTCAACTATTATTATTTTCCTACCTAGCAATTTACATCCTCTGCAATTTCATGATTGTATTTTAAATTTTTCATTTCAAATGCACGATAGTTGACACACAAAGCCTACCTGGTCGAATTCTGATTTCTTAGACCTGATCAGTGAACCAACAAATCTTGATATTCTTTCAATAAAAAAATCTTTAAAAAAAAGTACTTTTTAATTTTTTGGGGATCCTAAGCTATCGATTACCTTGAGATCTTTAAACAAAGTACTTTCTAATTTTTTTGGGGATCCTAAGCTATTGATTACCTTAAGATATTCAATTGTGATATGGGCGTTCTCAATTCTTCCCTAGAAGTATTAATTTCCTCTGGAATCTCTTGAACAATAGTGTTGGCGTTCTTACATATGTCAGGCCTTAGAGATAAGAACACTAATGCTACTTTGTCTTATATGGAAAAAGACAAAGCAAGCAAGGTGTGATTCCTCAGTAAAATGACAGATGTTAGAGGAATGTCCAAACCCTTCGGGTTCATCTCGACTAATCCCAATGAAATAGTGATAGGGTTATCTGGGGCCCGAGAAACTGGTCCACCCACCACGATGCCCGAAACCGATGCTCCACCCGATTCCATACCAATCTGGCCAAAAACAAAGGATGCACGGAGAATCTGCCTTCCAAGCAGAACCCGAACCAAACCCCAAAGAAAATGGTTCTGCCTCGAGTCCCCTATCGAAATTCACCGCCCTCACCCGTTCCCGTCCAAGGAAGACTAGAAGTCGGATCCCTACCCAACTACCAACCGCCAGGACCGACCTCCACCTCTACCTGAAGCCCTAACCGACCACCATTGTTTCAAAACCTCAAGCTCGACCCTCACCATGAGCCCGTTTCAGGCCTCATATCTTATTTCCAAAAAACAATTACGCAGTTGTATGCACTTTTGCCTCATATAAAGCCTGTGAGAGTGTGTTCTTATTTTAGTAATGTTGAATTTTTCCATTAAGATAGTCAAAACAAAGAGATATTTTTAATGTGTTATTTTATGGTTGATCACCTCCTTCTAGTATCTTAATTTTCTTTTTTCCTCTTATATTTTATCGCACCACAATTTCTCCTTAAATTTATATGTAGTAATATTTTTTATATTATTGTTATTCTGCAAAGTGACCTCTTCGTTTATTTCCCGGTGATTTAGACAAGACTGACATCTTTATGTGAACACTTCTTGAGCCACGAGTGGTTTTGACTAAAGTTTGAAGCAATCTTAAGAATCCTATTGTCTTCCATGTTGTTTATTGTGTTCTTGTACAGTAGGTACCTAGTCATAGCCATGCTCTTTATGGGGGAAAGACTTGATTCTATGAGGAGAATAAGATACAGTGTATTGCCTTTAATTTTGAGATTATGAGTAATAAATCACTTTTGGATTTGTTCTATCGATATCCACGATTCTCTAGAGATGTTACAGCCCCAAAATTCACATCCATATACAATAATAGAAGTGACAAGAGTCTCAAAGAGGAGTTTCTTCTTATCTCATAATGAAATGTTTGTTGATTTACAATTGTTTTCAAGTCCCTAATAAAATTTCCACCCTCCATTTATCATTTTCTCAATGCATTCTAAGATATTTATTATTAGGATATTTAGACACTTATGAGTTAGTTAAGATCAACTTGGTCTAATGTGTCTTCAGATAAAAGTGTGTTTCTTTAGTATGCATTTGTAGTTATGTAATCTGGTATTCGTGACATGTTCTATACATAAAGTTATCAAACTATTCATATTATCCTCGATACTAACAACTATATTGATCTATGGATTAACACCAAATGGTCCATGATCCCTATTTAAAGAGCATGAAGGGCCATTCACAAAATATTGATTGTGAGAAATTTGTATGTATAATATTTTTCTTTTGCATTAATATATTTCCTTAGGTGGTCGCGTTGGATGAGGCCATGGATGGTTTCTCTCTTTGAGGGTTTTAACCATGTAATATACTTGTGTACTAATATTTGATTTAGTTGTGTGAGAAGTTGCTTAAAGGTGTTTATCCTATGTGGAAATAGCATGTTTTTTCAAACATGGTATCAAATCCCATTTGAAGAGTCACACTCGTTGTTGATCGAGATCCTAATATATGTTGTCGCATGCATCAAAATATTTCTAAGTTATGTTATTTTTGTGCATTTATGGACTGTGTGGGTTGTTCCACTATGCCTTGAACATTTCTTTCAATTGGAAACAGTTTTCATTTCACTCAAAATGATTTTTGTTTTCCCAAGATATGACTTATTTTTTCAGATCCAAAAGTATAAAGTTTCATTACACCTTTTATTTATTTTTAATATGTTAACATTTCATTTTTATATAATTTATTTCCAAGTTGGTACCCTTTCCAGTTTGTGTATGTTCTTTTCCATGCACTCTATGTGATCTTGACAAATAAAAAATAGAGTGGAAAGTATTTTGTTTTCATAAACTCTTTGCTCTATGTGATTTTAGAAAAGCAGAAACAAAGATAATTTTTTTGTGTTTTTCAGTGAGGTTAACCAAGATCTATCACCAATATTGTTACATTTTGAAAAAAAAAAAATCTTTGAAATTTTGTTTATTTTTATGTGCGACCATGTTGAAGTTTTTTGTCGGAAAAAACAAGGGTTTTGGGGTAAACACACACTTTGTGGCAAAGAGAGAGAGAAAAAAAACCCTCCTTCTTAACATTTGATATATATTTTGCATTAACTCACTTGGTTGAAAGCTATTTTATTTAATAATAGGTCTTTGATATATATGTTGCATCAACTCACTTAATTAAAAGTTACTTTATTTAACAAGTCTGCGTAGCATACACAATCACTGCTGAAAGTAATATGAAATTGAACAAGTTATGGAAGATGTAAGTTACATAAATAATTGTAATCAGAAACACATTCAACCTGGTTTGTGGATAGGACCACAGGTCTCCGGTTATTAATTGCCGAGTAGACCCATTCCAATCAGAATTAAACACATTAAAAATAGCATACCAACATGCCACCCAACCACGTCTACATATTTGCATTTATGACCCGCCGCCTCTTTGGCAATAAAATATTCAATTGAGTAGCCAATCAAATCGTCTCAAAATGTTTTTAAATAATTTTGAAAAATAAAAAAATCATTTGAAATGTTTTACCTTGCAAAAACCTGGCAATTTTTTGGCCAAAGGTTGGATTAATATGCAATCAACTGCATACCAATCAATATATACCATGCCACGACATGTATAATAACTAGTCTCATGCAACATTAATGTCAAAAAGCTATACAAGGAGTGTTCACATGAAGTATCGAAATTATGATACAATATAATACTACATATTTCTGAACAATATATGTTTAACTATTAAAACTCACACAACTTTATACATACTATGAATGAGCTTTATCTTCAACATTAAAATTAAAACAAAAAAGCCAACAAATTAATAAATCTTACAAATATAAACATAATTCTTTTATTTTCAAATATATGTGTGTGTCTGTGTGTGTGTGTGGAGCCTTACTTGAAAATGTTTCTTCATTTTCAAGTATGTTATAAAAAATTTCACTAAAATTGGTCTTGTTATCCCCGATTTCATGGGATAACTAGGAGATCGTGTCTTGAGGCCCGCAGGTCCTAGACATGGAGTACCGAGAGCAGGATTGACCTGAGCATGGCCCTAGAAGGCCCATCCTTTTCTTCTTTTATCAGATTTGTCTTGTCAGTAGCAACAACATCCATCACCATCGGCTTGGTCTTATATCGGAGAAGGCTCTTGCTCCATGAGGTAATTGGTCTAGGTATCATGGTATGTGTCACTTTTGATCATTATTACCTTTAGATATATGCATCTCACTCCTTTTATCTCTGACGACTGCTTGGATCTTACATTAACCCACTTGACCATGATTGGGGGGATTGACAGGGCGTCCTAGCAAGCCTGTACCCATAGGTTTTGGTTTTCCACCGGGGGGATTTCTGAAGAGCCATCATCCGCTCCCATCATATCATCACTTTTTCATCTTATCTCCCACTCATCTGTCCCATAGTTCAGGCATTAGGATGATCTGTTTGTGGGGTTGCACCTTATCTCGTGGGAAGAAGGGGCTAAAGGCTAAGAAGGTAAAAGCAGTTGGTAAAAGATAAAAGCCATAAATTGAAACCTAGAGATGCCTCGCCCAGGGATCCTCGAGAAGGAAATAAAAAGCCTCTCAGCAAGAAACAAGAGGGACCCGAAGAAAACTAACAAAACAAGACCTGGACAAGAGGATAGGGGGTCTCATCACGAGCCAGCCTATTATGTTCATGGGTACCTAACAACATGACATTGCCATTATCTAGTTACCACGCCAGGGCAGTGACCTTTGGTTGCATAGCCAAAGGAAAGGGGGTCTCATCACGAGCCAACCTTATCATCTTTGTGAAAGTTCTTATGGGTAACACTGTCAGCTCTGGTCACCACGCCAAGGCAGTGTCCTCTAGTTAGTCTTTGAAATAAAAAAAAGAAAAAGAAAAGAAAGAATAAAGGCAAGAAAGGGCTTGGAAAAAATTGCACCCATGACGGGTACAGCTCTCCTTCTACAAAGGCACCCACAGGTAATATCATGCATCCCTGGCTCTCACTCTACCCATATGTTTGGACATCCCTTATCCACACCGCCTCTTTTTACATGGCTTGGATGATACCCCTTGGAGACTTTCCTTTCCTTATGGATNCTTTGAAATAAAAAAAAGAAAAAGAAAAGAAAGAAAAGAAAGAATAAAGGCAAGAAAGGGCTTGGAAAAAATTGCACCCATGACGGGTACAGCTCTCCTTCTACAAAGGCACCCACAGGTAATATCATGCATCCCTGGCTCTCACTCTACCCATATGTTTGGACATCCCTTATCCACACCACCTCTTTTTACATGGCTTGGATGATACCCCTTGGAGACTTTCCTTTCCTTATGGATGCTAGCCCAATAGGGTGTCTTGTCTTTTTATTCAACCTTGTATTGTAGGTCTTTGTAATGTCTTTGAGCTATTGGATGATATATTAGGGTTTTTATGCATATGTTTGATAATATTAATGATGAAACGTGATTAACATTGCTATGATCCCTGTGACTAATGAGCCCATGGAGGGAGAATTTTTTTATGTGCAGGACCATGCCCAACAGACAGGTACCAGTTGGATTGGTACACATGGGGAGATGATTAGCTTGGACCTCCATGGGGCTGAAGAGCCCATCAGATGGTTGCTAAGACCCATTAGAGAGGCAGAGACATGATAGTGCTTAATTTATCTTTTGCACCAAAGAAGAAGAGGATGTCCCATCCGGGGCACTTTGGCTGAGCCACACCTAGGGGGATTGACCCACTTGCAGTGGAACGTTGGCCCTAGATGGCCCAGGACGTCACCAGGAGGATTGTGATGTCATCATGAGCATATGGCAGATAGGCAGGGTTGTTGGCACGTGTGGCAGTTTGGAAGAACCCAAAGAGGGCTAACGTTTGGCTTTTGGATGCTGCTCTGGCCCCAAAAAGGCCTAACGTCACCCTCAGGAGGGCTTGACGTCTCACTTTTTGCTCATTTAGGGTTTCAAAAGAACATTTAATGTAAAAATAGTATTATTTTGGTTTAAAGCCTTGTCGGCTAATTTTTATGACCTAAAATTAATTAAAGGTCATGATACAATATATATTGAGGAGTTTTATCCTCATTTTGACATAAGACATCACTCACTCTCCTAGTGAGGTCTGAGTTTTGCACCCTATTAGGGTTATTGGCCATTTTGAAGAAGGTGCACTTGTTTGGAGAGGATATTTTTGGCAACTTATGGTGTTTTTCTTGAAGGAAGGTTTACAACTGGGGTTTGCAAGTTATTTTCTTGATGATTTGTTAGTATTTTTCTACAAAACTTCTTGATTGAATGGTTGTAGTTTAATTTCTTGCATCTATTTATATATATACGTTGTTGAATCAAAACCCTAGGGGACAAACACACAAGTAGGTCGTTGTCTCATGTCCCCAGATAGAAAAACCTTTTAATCCATTGAAGAAGAAGAAGAGAGCCTAGCCAATGCTACACTCCTTCTATCTTCTTCCCATAAGCTAGCCGTACTTTAAACTTCAAGAGGAAGAGGACATCCCAGGCCTAGGTTATCTACACCTAGGGCTGTTTTTCTTTTAGGGTTTGATGAAAGAGCCTTGCCTTTGCAACACTCTCCCTCTTCAAACTCTCTTGTCTTGATTTTACTTGTCTTTGAGCTAGTCGTTTGCCGGGAAGGAGGAGAGAGCACGAGGCCTTGCTTAAGTAACATCGGAGTGAGCCTCTCTCCCCTAGGGTTTTGTCTTCAAGTATCTGCCATTGCAGCACCTTGAAACATTTCCCTCTTGTCCTTTAAATCTCATCCCCTTCAACTTGTGCGTCCTTCACCTTTTGACTCCATAACCCTAGGCACTGATCTCTAGCCTCCAACGTTGAAGTGAAAGTGATTGAAACAACTCTTAAAACTCTTATAAATTGAAACCCTAACTAACTACTAACCCTAATAAGGTTGACGTCATCTTTGGTTATTCCATATTGACACAACATTTTCTGTTGATAAGCAATTAGATGGTGTTTTAAAGCATTTATTGAGTAAGGGATTAATTAAATACATTGTTGGCTACATCATCTCAATATTTATTGATGAATTGATATTGTTCCACTGCTATATTGATAAACATTGATCTCATCGATATCTATTGTTATAATTTCTCATATATTGATATCAGATAGTTATATGAAGTACTAATCCATTGAATCATAGCCTGCATATATTGTTTTGTTGTTGCTTTGTTCCGGGCAGGTGTTTTCATTTAGGGCTACACTTCATCATTGGTTGTTTAGACGGACTCTCTGATCTTGGTGGTAACCTATGAGGAGGGAATTTTATCTTGACCTTTTTACCTTGGCCTCTTCAAAACCCTAGGTTATCAGGGACATCTCCCCTGGGCCTAACCTCCCTGAATAGAAAGAACCTCCCCATTGTGGTGACATTGGGTGGGGTGGGTTCTTATTACGCCAGTTTGGCCTCTATCTTCTAGCCATTTGACCTAGCTACAAACTGTGCGATAACATTTTGGCGTCGTTTTCGGGGACATTGAGTTAATTCTCCTCAAACGACAAATCTTTTTGGTAAGCCTTGCCTCAAATACCTTTTCTTACAATATTACCTGGCGACTCCACTAGAGTGTTTTTCCCCTTTTCTTTGGTAGTTTCAAGTAAACTATCTGGTGACTCCACAAACTAGAAGGAGATTCAACAATCCTCCTTTATCTTTCAGAAGGAAGACTCCCTTAAACTCTCTTGTTGTCAAATCACTTTTCATGAAGAGCCTTCCTTTAAGAATCATGTCTACCTCTCAGACCGTTACAATGAACCCAGACAACAATCAAAGACAATGGTCATCTACCCTTTTTAGGCCGTTAGACATGTCAGCCATACCAGGCTACCCTAGGTAAATGCCACCCAGTATGAGAAGTGGTTGCCTAAATTCACCGGTACTGACGTAATCAATGCCGAAGAGCATATGAGAAACTTTTGGGCATTCTTTTAGCTTCACCCCATCAGTGATGATGCTGAAAATTTGGTCATGAAGTTGTTCTCCGCTACTCTCTATGATGCCTCAAGGCGTTGGTACCTCAGTCTTCCTGACGGAAGCATCAAAACCATGGACAGACTTGAAGAAGCTTTTCTCAAAAGATGGAGTATCAAATAAGACCCTAATATGCTTCTCACTCGACTAAATAGCCTTTCTAAGTATGAAAATGAGTCCATTCGAGAGTTTCACACCAAATTCGAGACATTGCTACAAAGAATTCCCGCAAGCCATCACCCGATAGATGATTACCTTGTCCATATTTACACCAGATCTTTCAATGGCCAACTAGGGTATCATCTTAGAGACAAAAAACCCCAGTCCATTCAAGAAGCCCAAGAGCTCGCCACCAACATAGAAGGGAACCTCCTTTCATCTAAAATTGAGCCTTTTTCTAACCCGAGGGGGAGAATAGACACCAAGCAGAAAATAGTACACAATGTTGAGCCTACTTCAGATCTATGTACCAGTATCAAAAAAATACAAGCCTCCATGGATGGAATCATAAAGAATCAAGAAGAAATGATAAGCAGGATTGTCAGACTTGAAAAATCCCAGATCCAAGCACCCAGGGCCTCGTTCAAAGGACAATTCCAGAAAGGCAACCAATTTTACAAGCCAAAGAATGAGCACGAAGTTCCAAATACCTTGGCCCCTGCGAACGTTGTTGATGAAAATCCTTGGTGCCTGGAGTGCAGTGAAGAACATTGGGAGCATGAATGTCCTTATAACGCTGACCATCAACAAGTCAACAACATGGATTGCTTCATGGGTTTCCCTCAGATAAATATCACAAATATAGAACATCAAGAATTCGTAAGGAAAGTAGCCAGAGCAGCAAGGATGGCAGTAATAAACAACCTGGATCAGGAATCACGAGAAAAGATAAAGAAACAAGAAGTTCAAGTATACAGAAGGAAGAACTTGAAACAATCTATTGTTGATCAAGCAAAACCCCCACCCATGGAGGTGCTTCTTCCTAAGACATCCAAGACTGGTAAGGTTGATCTTAATTTTGACTTTGAAGGGGCGTTATCAAAGATGCATGTAAATGTTCCCCTAAGAGAATCAATCAAGATCCCACCCATCAAAGAACGCTTCGATACTTTCTTTTCGGGATCATATGAACCTATGGACCCCCCTATTATGTTGCAAGATGATCATTTTAGGGTCCAATATGGTGAAAACCCTCCTTTCTTCATGACTTTGACAATGAACAACAAAAATCTCAACAATTGCATGCTAGATATAGGTGTTGGTGCTAACATGATGTCTCTTAAAGTCATGCAACAAGTGGGTTTGAAGGTCACTAGGCCTTACAGGAATGCGTGTGGTTTCAAATCTAAAGAAATACCCACACATGGGGTGGTTGAAAATGTTGAAGTACGCTTGAAGGAGTATCCAGAGAAGACAGCCCACATTGACATTGTGGTGGTTGATGTCCCAGACGTGTGGGGAATGTTATTATCTAGGAAGTTTGGCACAATGATAGGCAGTTCCCTTGAGATTGACCTCACCTTTTTGCGATTACCTTTGAAAGATGGAACGGTGGGACGTCTACTTAATGTGCCAATAACTGGGGACCATGTGCAGGATATTGTTCATCCTGTAAATAATGACAAAACACAGAACGATATGATACAAACTCTTCAGAAATATTCTCCAGAAGACATGCCCTTTGCAACGGAAGAAGACTTTGATTAGATCAAATGGCCCAAGAAAAAAGAATACCAACAAATCCTAGATGAATTCAAGAACAAAGAAGTTGGGACGGTGAAGATATTAAAGAAAAATGAAGATGACGTACAAATCCGCCCATCCCAACAAGAAGTCTTTACAGCAAAAGCCCACCCACCTCCCTCAGTACAATACACCAGGGTTGTCCAGGGAACAACCAAATCCAAAGTCAGAAAGTATAAGGAGGGAGAAATGGTATGAATGTGGGATACTAAAAAAGGAGAGCCAACTAATGTAAAAGGAAGCACACAATCATGGCTCAGACCCTTCAAAGTTGGAATGGAATTAGTTGATAACTCATACTACTTGTCAACTTTGGAAGGAAGAAGGCGCCCATTACCTATCAACAGGCACCTCCTTAAACCCCACCAAGGTGGGGGAACCTGACTTCACAGGTAAGTAAAGGTAAGTAGGCATTCTTCGTGTATTATACCATTTGCATTTCATGTTAGTTTGTTTTCACATTTGCATATTGATTGTTTTATTTCAGTTATATATATATATATATGTATGTATGTATGTATGTATGTATGTATGTATGTATGTATGTATATATATGTATATATATGCAAGGTTTCAATACCACCCCATCTTTGTTACTGATGCCCCTATCAAGTTGAGCAGGTCTGCAGGTTATGCCAGAGATATTGAGGTTCTCATGCACTCTACAATGAGCACATGTCCCCGAGTTGGAGCCAGGTGTTATCCTCGATTTCATGGGATAACTAGGAGATCATGTCTCAAGGCCCGCAGGTCCTAGACATGGAGTACCGAGAGAAGGATTGACCTGAGCATGGCCCTAGAAGGCCCATCTTTTTCTTCTTTCGTCAGATTCGTCTTGTCAGCAACAACAACCTCCATCACCATCGGCTTGGTCTTGTATCGGAGAAGGCTCTTGCTCCATGAGGTAATTGGTCCAGGTATCATGGTATGTGTCACTTTTGATCATTATAGCCTTTAGATATATGCATCTTACTCCTTTTATTTTTGATGACTGCTTGGATCTTACATTGACCCACTTGACCATTATTGGGGGGATTGACAGGGCGTCCTAGCAAGCCTGTACCCTTAGGTTTTGGTTTGCCACCAGGGGGATTTCTGAAGAGCCATCGTCCGCTCTCATCATATCATCACTTTTTCATCTTATCTCCCACTCATCTGTCCCATTTCCCTAGTCCGGGCATTAGGATGATCTATTTGTGGGGTTGCACCTTATCTCGTGGGAAGAAGGTGCTAAAGGCCTAGAAGATAAAAGTTGCTGGTAAAAGATAAAAGCCATAAATTGAAACCTAGAGATGCCTCACCCAGGGATCCCCGAGAAGGCAATAAAAAGCCTCTCAGTAAGAAACAAGAGGGACCCAAAGAAAAATAACAAAACAAGACCTGACCAAGAGGATAGGGGGTCTCATCACGAGCTAGCCTATTATGTTCATGGGTACCTAACAAGATGACATTGCCATTGTCTGGTTACCACACCAGGGCAGTGACCTTTGGTTGCATAGCCAAGGGAAAGGGGGTCTCATCACGAGCCAGCCTTATCATCTCTGTGAAAGTGCTTGTGGGTAACACTGTCAGCTCTGGTCACCACGCCAAGGCAGTGTCTTCTAGTTAGTCTTTGAAATAAAAAAAAAGAAAAAGAAAATAAAGAAAAGAAAGAATAAAGGCAAGAAANAAAAAAAAAGAAAAAGAAAAGAAAGAAAAGAAAGAATAAAGGCAAGAAAGGGCTTGGAAAAAATTGCATCCATGACGGGTACAGCTTGCCTTCTACAAAGGCACCCACAGGTAATATCATGCATCCCTGGCTCTCACTCTACCCATATGTCTAGACATCCCTTATCCACACCACCTCATTTTACATGGCTTGGATGATACCCCTTGGAGACTTTCCTTTCCTTATGGATGCTAGCCCAATAGGGTGTCTTGTCTTTTTCTTCAACCTTGTATTGTAGGTCTTTGTAATGTCTTTGAGATATTGGATGATATATCAGGGTTTTTATGCATATGTTTGATAATATTAATGATGAAACGTGATTAACATTGCTATGATCCCTATGACTAATGAGCCCATGGAGGGAGAAGTTTTTGATGTGCAGGACCATGCCCGACGGACAGGTACCAGTTGGACCGGTACACATGGGGATATGATTAGCTCGAACCTCCATGGGGCTAAAGATCCCATCAGATTGTTGCTAAGACCCATCAGAAGGGCAGAGATAGGACATTGCTTGATTGAGCTTTTGCACCAGAGAAGAAGAGGATTTTCCATTAGGGGCACTTTGGCTGAGCCACACCTAGGGGGATTGACCCACTTGCAGTGGAACTTTGGCCCCAGATGGCCCAGGACGTCACCAGGAGGCTTGTGATGTCATCATGAGCATATGGCAGATGGGCAGGGTTGTTGGCACATGTGGCAGTTTGGAAGAGCCCAAAGAGGGCTAAGGTTTGGCTTCTGGATGCTGCTCTAGCCCCAAAAAGGCCTAATGTCTCCCTCAGGAGCGCTTGACGTCTCACTTTTTGCTCATTTAGGGTTTTAAAAGAACTTTAATGTAAAAATAGTATGATTTTGGTCTAAAGCCTTGTCGGCTAATTTTTATGACCTAAAATTAATTAAAGGTCATGATACAGTATATATTGAGGAGTTTTATCCTCATTTTGACATAAGACATCACTCACTCTCCTAGTGAGGTCTGATTTTTGCACCCTATTAGGGTTAATCGCTATTTTGAGGAAGGCACACTTGTTTGGAGAGGAGATTTTTGGCAACTTATGGTGTTTTTCTTGAAGGAAGGTTTACAACTAGGGTTTGCATGCTATTTTCTTGATGATTTGTAAGTATTTTTCTGCAAAACTTCTTGATTGAATGGTTGTAGTTTAATTTCTTGCATCTATTTATATATATATATATACGTTGTTGAATCAAAACCCTAGGGGACAAACACACAAGTAGGTTGTTGTCTCATGTCCCCCAATAGAAAAACCTTTTAAGCCATTGAAGAAGAAGAAGAGAGCCTAGCCATTGCTACACTCCTTCTATCTTCTTCCAATAAGCTAGTCGTACTTTAAACTTCAAGAGGAAGAGGATGTCCCAGGCCTAGGTTATCTACACCTAGGGCCGTTTTGCTTTTAGGGTTTGATAAAAGAGCCTTGCCTTTGCAACACTCTCCCTCTTCAAACTCTCTTGTCTTGATTTTACTTGTCTTTGAGCTGGTCGTTTGTCGGGAAGGAGGAGAGAGCATGAGGCCTTGCTTAAGAAACACCGGAGTGAGCCTCTCTCCCCTAGGGTTCTATCTTCAAGACCCTGCCATTGCAGCACCTTGAAACCTTTCCCTCTTGTCCTTTAAATCTCATCCCCTTCAACTTGTGCGTCCTTCACCTTTTGACTCCATAACCCTAGGCATTGATCTCTAGCCTCCAACGTTGAAGTGAAAGTGATTGAAACAACTCTTAAAACTCTTATAAATTGAAACCCTAACTAACTACTAACCCTAATAAGGTTGACGTCATCTTTGGTTATTCCATCTTGACGCAACATTTTCTGTTGATAAGCAATTAGATGGTGTTTTAAAGCATTTATTGAGTAAGGGATTGATTAAATACATTGTTGGCTACATCATCTCAATATTTATTGATGAATTGATATTGTTCCACTGCTATATTGATAAACACTAATCTCATCAATATCTATTGTTATAATTGCTCATATATTGATATCAAATAGTTATATGAAGTACTAACCCATTGACTCATAGCCTGCATATATTGTTTTGTTGTTGCTTTATTCCGGCAGGTGTTTTCATTTAGGGCTACAATTCATCATTGGTTGTTTGGTCGAACTATCTAATCTTGGTGGTAACCTGTGAGGAGGGACTTTTACCTTGCCCTTTTTACCTTGGCCTCTTCAAAACCCCAGGTTACCAAGGAGGTCTCCCCTGAGCCTAACCTCCCTGAATAGAAAGAACCTCCCCATTGTGGTGACATTGGTGGGGGTAGATTCCCGTTACACCAGTTTGGCCTCTATCTTCTAGCCATTTGACCCAGCTACAAACTGTGCGATAACAAGTCTCACTCATGTCATAAATACATTGTATTTGTCATAAATACATTGTATTGAGAGATTCTTCAAATTACATGGTCAAAACAAAACATTTTAAAATTGTTTGATGTGATTGATAGAGTTTAATCAAAAAATATTAAATTTAATAAATTATGTCAAATTAATTTATAAATTTTCGGTTTTATTTGAAGTATTAAGAAAAATAATTATTTAAAAAAAAACAAAATTTATAAAAAATAATTATTTTTACTTTTAAATAAAATAATAATAAAAATAATTATTTTAAAAAGTTAGCATTCTTTAAAAACTAATAATTATTTAATAAAGTAAAAAAAACAACTATTTTAGAAAGTTAAAAATTAATAAAACACAATTATTTTAAAAGTAAGAGAAAAGGTTTATTTAAATTGTATTTACTTTAAGAGACCAATACAAAAAAATGTTTATTTAAAGTGTATTCGTTACATACATATATGAGTGAGCATCTTTATCCCACCACATATAGTCCAAGGAATAAATTAAAAAGTGCCCCACAATAAGGGGTCGAATTCTGTAGACAATCAAATGTTAAATAAATAATTTTAAATAATTAAAAAAAATTATATACATAATCGATTTGTAATATAATTTTTTTAGAAAATTTTAAGAATTTTTGGTCAAAATTTGGATTAATAGATGGTCAAAGACGGACTGTGCAACACATATAATAAGAAACATTGAGTTTAAATCATCATTGTCATTAAGTTACTTTTTWAAAAAGTTCATGTAATTTTGAGATATTTCATAGTTTTAGTGTAAAGTGTGTTTCAATTTTAATATTGTTCTTTTAAATTACTTTTTTCATGTGAATTTAATTTATTATTATAAAATTGATTCTTACTTATTTAATAAAARTGAGTCACTTCTTAAGTAACTTATTTATAAAAGTGAAATTATAAGTAAAACTTCTATCATTTAAAATAATTTTTTCTAAGTACTTGGTAATAAAAAAAAAAATCAAAATTTGGGAGTATTGGATTCAGAGGTTTCCATTAGCTCAAATCTATGACTTAAAATGAATAAAGGAGTGGTTGCAAACTCACGAAATTCATACATTCTTTAATTTATCTTGGTGAGATTAGTTTGAATCTAGTAGTTGGAAGGGATGGAAAGTTTTATCCCCATTGGATCCACTCACGACTTAGTGATTTTCCCTCTTCAATCATTTGTGAGGGGTTTCTCCTCTCAATAGATCTATTTAGCATTGTAGAGTTTGGGGTCATCATGGATGAGGTTTTCCGGTCAAGCAAAGCTATGCTATGAAGTTATTTGAGAAAAATCTATCTCTTCAATTTGTTATTTGGAAAAATGTTTGGGAATGAGATTGTTTTCCCAAAGTGAGAATATTCTATTGGTGAATGGTGCATGGTAGAGTGTTGACTACAAAGAAATTGAAGAAATGTGGAATTTAAGGTTCCTTAAGATGTCCACTATGTTGCATGGAGGAAGATATATCTAGGCATCTCTTTATGGAGTGTGAGTGAGGTATGGCCCCTTAGCTTTGCAGAACTTGGAAGAAACATTAATATTCCCTAGGATTGGTGAGAAATGTTCCAATTGTGGCATAAAAACTACTAAGGAAATTTTATGAATGAGCAACTATTAAAAATGTTTTTGCGGGCAATGCCAAAACTCCTTACCTAGAAGGATTGGCTTGCAAGAAATAGAAAAATCTTTAAGCAAGAACTCCTTCCTTTGAGAGTAACAACCTTTTAATCATTGGGACTTTTCCATAAAATGATCCTCTCAAAGGGTGTGAAGTGGAGCAATGTCATTGTGATAGACATGGAGGAATGGTTGTGGATTAAGGATTGTTGATGGGGGAAATATCTTGTCCTAGATTGCAAATGGGTAAATATCAAAGACTCACTCCATGATATCTCTAGTTTGAGGATGGATAGTTCCAACAATGGAAATCATAGAAGAAGCATCGTATTATATTCTTTTACAAAGCTTCAAAAGGCAACCCAAGGGAGGTAGGTGCAAGGGGGACATCTTAGATCCCCCAAAAAATAGGATTTATGTTTTAAATGGGGGATCAATGTCACCACCAATAATGAAGTTGAGACCATGGAATTATATCATGGGTTATCTTTGCTCAAGTTCAGTGGGATAGACCATATCATAGTGGTGGGAGAATCTACAATTATTAATAAAACGTATGCACATCCATTCGACCCCCCAAGGTATTAATCTCGGTCAGCTCATTTACAAGTCTCAAACACTAGAGAAGAATGAAAGCATTAATTTATTTTAGGTTTTGCAAGCTTATAACTCCTTAGAAAACTTGAAAGACAATGAAGTGGTTTAAATAGAGGTTGGAAGGATTATGATAAATTGGGGGTATTGGTCTTGTCCCACCACCCATAAATTATATCCCAATATCCAAAGTTCTCATGCATTCAATGGAGAGTTACAAGTAGAAAAGTTTTTTCTTGGAAAATTGATGGAAATTAAAGAGCCAATGGGTTGGGGTACTTCCCTATTCGCTCCCATACATGTTAGGATCTAATATGATAGAGAGGGTGGGGTAGAGGTTTAAATGTGGTTTTAATATTTTAGATATTGGGTTTTGCTTAAAATCATATTCTTAGGGATTATTGTTGGTCGAAGGGGGGGAGGACAAGTTCAAAGATAAGATCTAAAGGAATCTTGGAGGATGTACTATTTTACCCAAAGAAAACACTGGGTTTTGTGGAATATAGCTTGGGTAATTTAAGTTTTATAAGTTGGGAGGAGTTTGAATTCAAAGATGGAGGCATTCAAAATGATGGTATTAGAGCCATGGCTATTCTCCATTGTCTCTCTAAACATTTTGCACTTTGTGAGACTACATATTTGAGAAGGGATGCGAGGAGAGGTGAACACTAGGTGTTTGAGGTTTAGGATGCATTATCTCTCTTACTGAGAAAGTGGAAATGATGGAAAGAATATTGGGACTACAAATCAACTTTTTTGTCACGTACCCAACTCCTTTGTTGGGCCAGGTTACTACTAAAATTGACTAACATATCGATTCAAATGCCGAAAATACCTACAACATGACATATAGGCATGCTATTATCATTAATTCATAAAAATGGGAATGCAAATGTTTTAAACATGCACAATAGCAATTAAACACACCCAACAACATTCATAGAGAGTGATTGTAGCATTCAATCATATCATTAAAACTGTAAATGAAATAGTGATTAAAATACTTATCTTTTAAAATGTTTTACACAAAATAGAGAGTTATTGTAGCATTCAATCATATCATTAAAACTGTGATTAAAACACTTATTTTTTAAAATGTTTTGCACAACCGATTGTAGACTAAGGACGTTCTTCCCAATGATAGACTCTATTGCACTAATTCTCTCTGCAACAAGCCACCCTAGAGGTGGGGATATGATTCCACAATGATAGATAGGCTCCTACAAGTAAAAGTTCAAATCTCACTAAAAACATAGTGAGAGGACTCCTACAACACTTCCAACCACCCAAATCTCTTCCCCATCAGTTTGCACAACCTCAGGGATTATATTTCCTTCTTTTCACTACATTGCCTTAGGAAATCTCCATCTCTCCATCCCTTTCCAGGCTCAAACACAAACCCTCCAGAAAACACAACCACCTCCTTCATCGCTTCCGATCGATTTAGCTTCATCGCCAATTAACAATTATGCTCTAAGAACCTCCCAGTAGAAGGTTCATCCTCTCCTTCATATAATTTATGTTGTGAATTGCAAAGGAATCAGGCTCAATAATTCAGTGGCCAGAGCCCTGGAGTTTCGAGCCTCTCCATTAGAAAAATGCTCGAGAGGTTAGCAGAATACCAATTTTCAACCAGAACTGGTGCCTGAGATTTGATTTTTGTTGCCTCCCTCGCAAATTTCCTCGATGAGTTCGCCTCATGACTACGACTGCCTTATCTATTATGGCAGGCATGGTTAGCTCGTTGTAGGTTGTTTCCCACCCGTTTGTGAATTTGTTAGTCGTGCAAATTCAAAGCCATTACAGTGAGGGAGAGGGAGAGGGAGATGCTTATTCTTTTCCACCTTTTCTCTATCATAGCTTCAAATGATTGAAATAAAAAATCTAGAGATTGTTGGATAAAGATATTTCCCTCAAATAGAGAGATGCAAGTCTCTGATGGGCACAAATATGAGAATGATCAAGTCAAATTGCCTACTGGGATTCCTGGATTGCCTCAGCAGGACGACCAAGTCCTGTTAGTGCAGCAATTTTATTGTTGTGATACAGAGCATGTTCAAGAGATAAATAAATCGCCCTATCATAGAAAAACAATGCATCGACAAAGTGCCCTTTCCTGTTGCTTACTAGGGCTCTGCGTGACACAGGCTTCAGGTTGCCTGAACCTGCGCCAGTGATCATACCGCTCCGTAAAGGTGCCCTGTAGTTAATAATGTTTCATGTTTTAACATCGTTGTGTGCCCTTGCAAACCCATTTCTAAGAACATTTCCTACACTTGAAGACCTTCCTCTACTTTCAACAGTTCAAATACAGAATAAAATTGGTGGTGTTGAGCTCTGTGTAATGGCTAGAATGAAGAATCCTTCTTGTAGCTCTGCACTCCGAACTCTCTGAGCTAAGTGAGGTGTTACCGGAGAATTGTGACCTTTCCCACGTTTCTTGACGAGGGGAGACGTAGTAGCTCAACTCTTATTATTTTCCTACCTAGGAATTTACATCCTCTGCATTTTCATGATTGTATTTGAAATTTGTCATTTCAAATGCACGATAGTTGACACGCAAAGCCTACCCAGTCAAATTCTGTTTTCTTAGACCTGATCAGTGAACCAACAAATCTTGATATTCTTTCAATAAAAAAATCTTAAAAAAAAAAAGTGGATCCTAAGCTATTGATTACCTTAAGATCTTTAAAAAAAAGTACTTTCTAATTTTTTCTGGGATCCTAAGCTATTGATTACCTAAGATCTTCAATTGTGATATGGGTGTTCTCAATTCTTCCCTAGAAGTATTAATTTCCTCTGGAATCTCTTGAACAGTAGCGTTGGCGTTCTTACATAAAAAAAAAAAAAATGATGGATTGCACACGACTCACATGAAGTGGAGTGTTTGGATTTTAGAAGTGGATTGTTTGGATTTTAGAAAGAGATAAGCATGTGAAATGCATAATATTTATCTAAACAGAGCACCAACATTGACCACCCTTTCCTTATTTTTCTTTTTGATGTTTGTGGGGATCCATAAATTTCCAGCCATTTTTGTGTTGAGTTGACTCACCGTATGTGTAAATTTTCTCCATAAATACAAATAAATTAGAGTGGAAGAAATTAAAGAGTGGAGGGATAACAAACCATACCAAACTTGTGAATTGATAAATCCGAAAGGTCCTGGAGAAAGGTCCTGGAGTTGGACGCATTCTCGATGTTTTGGGGCAAAGGGATTTAGAAAATAGGGAAAATAATCGAAAGAGCATAAATGTGTCAGGTTAGTAGTACTTGAACTTTCTTGTTCGTTAGAGCTTCTAGATTGGCCAAATATAGCAAAACACACATTTCAAACTACATTATTTGATGTTTTCAATTAGAAAACTCGATTAGCCCAATAAGAAAAAGAACAATTTTATCGTTTGAGACTATCTGAACTTTCTAATTTTATTAAGTTGTGAAACTCTTCCCTCGAAAGTTGCAAATTAAAGATAAACATGGTAGATCTGAGAGAAAAGATAAAGGTTATTTATGTTTGTTTGCTTAATAAAAACCATATGGTAAGATCATAATTGGCCTTAAAAGAAGAATAAAAAAAATGTTTTTTAACATTGAATTGTATTGTTTGGTGATCGAGTGTATTTATAATATGTTGTCGAGCAATGCATATGATGGTCACTTTTTGTGAAGTATAATGATCATTTTTTTTAAGAGTTTTTCAACGAAACATTTAATCAAACATATTATTATACGGTTAGAGATCTTTTTTATTCTTACTAAAATTTGAAACTAGCCACACTTTCAATGCAAAAGTCCGACATGGAAAAATGGTCTATGTTGCAAAAAAAAGTTTAATAATAATAAATTAAACCATTAGGATAACGATCATCAACTTCATGAGGTATTGAAATGTTTCAAGTAATTAGCATGTAATGTTCTGTAAATGAAGAGAGCTATTGCATGAATTGTGTGAAGATTTATTTCTTATGTGAATAATTGAAGATTTTTTCAATTATTTTTTCATAAGTATATGTATTACATGTATAGTATTCAGTAACTTACAAAAACAAATATAATAATAAAAATTAACATGTTTTTGTTATTTATGTAAATTATTTATTTATTTTTGATAAAAAATATATATGTACATAAATATCTTTTTTTTAAATTTGTTTTCTTATTATTTTACTATGAGATTTAATTAGCTATTATTTTACTATGAGATTTAGCTAACTACTATTTTTAACTTAAGGTTAGAAAATAAATTCATTTTTAATATGTTTTATGTTTATTAGGGTTTTCATTGATTTGAAATTAATTATAATTTCATTTGAGTTTGCAGACATTATCTTTTAAGAAGATATTTGGTTATAACTTTCCTTGTTTCTATGCTTTTATAATTAGTCCGCTTTTATAGTTGAGTAATTATTGGCCAATGGAGGGAATGTTACATTGCAAGTTTCACTTTGACCAACCTTTCTAAGGACAGCTTTTAAAAGGACTTTAAGTCGTGCAAAAACAATTTTAAAAAGGACTTAAGTCGTAAGAGATCTATGTTGAGAATCCTAAGAATAGTAATGGATAATGTGTATGATTTTTTTTTTATTCATAATTATTAAAATTTATTTATTGTATCTTTATTTTTTGTTCAAACATGTTTCATCTTTTCTCAGAGAAAGATCAAGAAAAGTAATTGACATGACAATTTTTAAAGTATATTGTATTTTTATTTTTTTTTGTTCAAAACATGCTCCATCTCTTCTAAGAGAAAAATCAAGAAAAGTAATTAACAATTTTTAAAGTATGTATATACATATAAGATATTATTGAATGTTTTGATAGATTATGCTTATATTTTAAAGTATGTATACATATTTCATAACCGTTAAGATACATTTATTGTAACTTTATTTTGTGACATGCCCCATTTCTTTTGATAATTTTTTAAGGTATATATATATATATATATATATATGTTATGTTTATATTTATATTTAAAGGGAAACATTTGATCAATATATTATGGTCTTTAAATAATATATTTAATTATGCTTAGCATAGAATAATTATATATATATAACAATTATGTGAAGGTCTTAAACTTGGTATAATATTTT
>JASDQU010735980.1:104902-122109 GCA_032191745.1 Picea mariana | reverse complement strand
TATATATATATATATATATATATATATATATATATATATATCCCGTTTTTAAAATGTGTTGGGTTCTTAAATCTACTAAAATATATTTTGATTTTAAAATGTATTAGGTTTTATGTCTTTTTTCAAAATGTATATGTGCATGTTTATCAAAATAGTGGTTTAATTCTCAAATAAGATATTTCTAATTGTCAATTTTTTTATAGTTATGGTGAACAACATTATTATGAAAAAATTTCTTGATTTACTTCGGCATTTCCATTAGCCTTTTTAGGGGGTATGATAGTAAATATTTTGAAATTGAGATCTAATGTGGTTGTAGCCAAGACATTTTAGGAATTGTCCAACACCCTATTTCACTATGGAGTTTGTGAGAGTTTGTTCTTATTTTAGTAATGTTGATTTTTTCCCTTAAGCTAGTCAAAACAAAGAGATATTTTTAATCTGTTATTTTATGGTTGATCACCTCCTTCTAGTTTCTTAATTTTCTTTTATCCTCTTGTATTTTATCGCACCACAATTTCTCCTTAAATTTATATGTAGTAATATTTTTAATATTATTGTTATTCTGCAAAGTGACCTCTTCTTTTATTTCCCAGTGATTTAGACAAGACTAACATTTTTATGTGAACCCTTCTTGAGCCGCATGTGGTTTTGACTAAAGTTTGAAGAAATCTTAAGAATCCTATTGTCTTCCATGTTGTTTATTGTGTTCTTGTACATTAGGTACCTAGTCATCGTCGTGCTCTTGATGGGGGAAAGACTTGCTTCTATGAGGAGAATAGGATAGGGTGTACTGCCTTTAATTTTGAGATTATGAGTTATAAAGAACTTTTGGATTTGTTCTATCAATATCCACGATTCTCTAGAGATGTTACAGCCCCAAAATTCATATCCATATATGATAATAGAAGTGACAAGAGTCTCAAAGAGGAGTTTCTTCTTATCTCATAATGAAATGTTTGTTATTTACAATTGTTTTCAAGTCCCTTTTAAAATTTCCACCCTCCATTTATCATTTTCTCAATGCATTCTAAGATATTTATTATTAGGATATTTAGACGCTTATGAGTTAGTTAACATCAACTTGGTCTAATGTGTCTTCAGGTAAAAGTGTGTTTCTTTAGTATGCATTTGTAGTTATGTAATCTGACATTCGTGACATGTTCTATACATAAAGTGATCAAACGATTCATATTATCCTCGATACTAACAACTATATTGATCTATGGATTAACACCAAATGGTCTGTGATCCCTATTTAAAGAGCATGAAGGGTCATTCATAGAAGATTGATTGTGAGAAATTTGTATGTATAATATTTTTCTTTTGCAATAATATATTTCCTTAGGTGGTCGCATTGGATGGGGCTATGGATGGTTTCTCTCTTTGAGGGTTTTAACCACGTAATATACTTGTGTACTAATATTTGATTTAGTTGTGTGAGAAGTTGCTTAAAGGTGTTTATCCTATGTGGAAATAGCCTGTTTTGTCAAACATGGTATCAAAGCCCATTTGGAGAGTCACTCTTGTTGTTGATCGAGATCCTAAATCTATGTTGTCGCATTTATGGATTGAGTGGGTTGTTCAATTGTGCCTTGAACATTTCTTTCAATTGAAAACACTTTTCATTTCACTCAAAATGATTTTTGTTTTCCCAAGATATGACTTATTTTTTCAGATCCAAAAGTATAAAGTTTCATTACACCTTTTATTTATTTTTAATATGTTAACATTTCATTTTTCTATAAATTATTTCCAAGTTGGTACCCTTTCTAGTTTGTCTATGCTCTTTTCCATGCACTCTATGTGATCTTGACAAATACAAAATAGAGTGGAAAGTGTTTTTTTGCATAAACTATGTGCTCTATGTGATTTTAGAAAAGCAGAAACAAAGATAATTTTTTTGTATTTTTCAGTCAAGCTAATCAAGATCTAACACCAATATTGTTACATTTTGAAAAAAAAAATCTTTGAAATTTTGTTTATTTCTATGTGCGACCATGTTGAAGTTTTTGGTAGGAAGAAACAAGGGTTTTGGGGTAAACACACACTTTGTGGCAAAGAGAGAAAAAAAACGAAAAGAAAAATCCCTCCTTCTTAACATTTGATATATATTTTGCATTAACTCACTTGGTTGAAAGCTATTTTATTTAATAATAGATCTTTGATATATATGTTGCATCAACTCACTTAATTGAAAGTTACTTTATTTAACAAGTCTACGTAGCATACACAATACCTGCCGAAAGCAACATGAAATTGAACAAGTTATGGAAGATGTATGTTACATAAATAATTATAATCAGAAACACATTCAACCTGGTTTGTGGATAGGATCACAGGTCTCCAGTTATTAATTTCTGAGTAGACCCATTCCAATCAGAATTAAACACATTAAAAATAACAGACCAACACGCCACCCAACCAGATTTTTTAATCTTTTCATTTATACGCCTACATATTTGCATTTATGATCTGCTGCCTCTTTGGAAATAAGAGATTCAATTGAGTAGCCAATCAAATCGTCTCAAAATGTTTTTAAATAATTTTAAAAAATCAAAAAATCAAAATCAAAACCTAGCAATTTTTTTATCAAAGATTGGATTAATATGCAATCAACTACATATCGATCGTTGTATACCATGCCATGACATGTGTAATAACTAGTCCCATGCAACATTAATGCCAAAAAACTATATAAAGAATATTCACATGAAGTATCGACATTATAATACAATATAATACTACATATTCCTTAACAATATATATTTAACTATTAAAACTCACACAACTTTATACATACTATGAATGAGCTTTATCTTCAACATTAAAATTAAAATAACAAAGCCAACAAATTAATAAATCTTAAAAATATAAACATAATTTTTTTATTTTCAAATATATATTGTAACAATTTTTTAAAACATACTTTAAAATGAAATATATATATGTGTGTGTGTTCATTTTAAAGTATATTTTAAAAAACTGTCACTAAAATTGGTCTCACTCATATCATAAATACATTGTATTCGTCATAATCAGATTACATGGTCAAAACAAAACATTTTAAAATTATATGATGTGATTGATAAAGTTTAATCAAAGAAATATTAAATTTAATAAATTATGTAAAATTAATTTATAAATTTTTATTTTTAAGTTATGTATTAATAAAAATAATTATTTAAAAAAATGAGAATTTATAAAAAATAATTATTTTTACTTTTAAATAAAATAATAATAAAAATAATTATTTAAAAAAATGAGCATTCTTTAAAAAATAATAATTATTTAATAAAGTAAAAAAAACAACTATTTTAGAAAATTAAAAAGTAATAAAGACACGATTATTTAAAAAATAAAAGAAAAAAATTATTTAAATTGTATATACTTAAAGAAAAGTAAGAGACCAATACAGAAAAGGTTTATTAGTCCCTGCCGGAGGGACTATAGCGTTCGATACGCTGTTGACTTCTTATTAATCCAGTGGCTGACCAAAAATTTTGAGGATTTGTTAATGTGTGACATTACAAATAGTATTTTTTTTATTTTTTTCAATTTTTTGAAAATATTTTTTGATGATCCTATTCGTGGTTGAAATGAACTTCTTATTGCCCAAACGACGGCGATTCATAAATGTGGGTGTGTAGAGGGAACGATGGTCCATAAATGTCGGTGGATTATTGGGCCGGGGCAGGTGGGTTATTGGGCCAAGGCAATGCTAGTGGAGGTTCATAAATGTGGGTGTGCAGAGGGGACGACGGTCCATAAATGTCGTTGGATTATTGGGCCAAGGCAGGTGGGTTATTGGGCATAGGTGGTCATTCATAAATGTTGGTGGGTTATTGGGTTTAAGGAGAATGAGTAGACAAAGCACACTCATTCTTGCACTGCTCTTTCTGTGTTATTGTGGCTTTACATGTACCTTTGTTATTGTGGCTTTACCTGTAATATTGGGTTTCCAAAGCCTTTGTTATTTTGGATTTACCTGTAGCATTGGGTTTCCAAAGCCTTTGTTTTACTGTATATGTTCCAGTTGTGAGGTACATTCGGGATATGTAAGTACGGGTTTCATGATTAGAAGATCCAAATTGCAATGTGCATTCTTGTGAGCTTCAGGTTTGCCTTGCATATCCTTCTCGGGCGCCCATTAGAGTGGATAGTGTGGTTTCCCCTTCATAAAAGCTTGAAGTATATGTTTTGTTCATAGCACACCTTAGAATGCACTCCCTTTCAGGTTGTCTTTTCTACTAACGAAGTAGGGACAAAGTTGTATGAGCCTTTCAATATCCAGAGACAATCCAAATGAGCATGTCCGTGGGAAAATGTGCAAGTAGAACAAAAACTACAGTTGCGCATGCCCCTGCATGAAACAGGTATAGAGCTTGGTTTACTGCTTAATATCTTAATAGATCTTGGCTAAGATACCATATTATACAAAGAATATGATTTAACAAATGCAAGAATTAAAAAAAAAAACGTTTTTGTGAGGCTGAAAGTAGTTTTCGAAGTGAAATTTTTTAGTTGTAAATAGTTAGAACAGAGGATGGAAATCGGCACAGCACGGAAAACAAATTGTTTTCCCAGCTCTTCCATGTGTAGGATCATCTCCTAGATATGCCATGCTTATATCAAGGCCTGCGCTTTTACAAGCTTCGAAATCTTGTGCAAACCAAAACAATCAAAATTCAAAAATCTGTAAAAATACGCACATGATGCTCTCAGAGCTAAAACTAAAACCTCAAACCCAACCTTGAGAATAATATTCATGGCTCCTACAGAATCATCATGGGGGAAAAGGTAGACATCAAGTAGACAGAAATGGTAGTCAATTTACTCTTCCTTGATCATGTTCTTTACAATGTCGAACATGATCCATACCTGTAGGCTATTGCATATCTAGTCATTGCATTCATGAAAGGCTTTATGCAGCCCTGCAACGGAAATGTAAATAATAAGTTCAGGGTTCACTCATCAACCGAAACTGATTGTGCTAATTCCATATTGCGTTAATGACCGGAAGGGTAGGGGAGGGAATTGAATTGTGAAACATGCACAGAGATGCGTTGCTATTTATAGAGATTTTCCACCTAAAATATCATTCTTAATCAATTTGTTACAGTTGCATTTAGGAGGAGTTGTTTCAGTTAATTAATCCGAAGGCCAATAGGTGAATGAATGATTCATATATACTTATGAAATGAACTTAGATATTTAAGGATATTTGGCCTAAAAAGAAGAGAGGTCTCATATTGCTAATGACTCAAAGTGACTAAATTGCATCAATACTTGGAAATATCTTATTTGAAAATTTTAGAATATATGGGTTTTATCCAGGGTTTGTTCATTTTTTATAATTTTAGATAATTTCTTTTGGTAATATGCATTAACTAATGCTCTATTCAATGGGTATATGTGATGGACTATACATCGGATGTGTGAGTGTTACATAGCATATGTTTTATAATGTCGCATATCGCATATTCAAAATAACAGACACTAATTTTCTTGACTTACATAAAAAAAACTTCAATGCTTGACTTAAATTGAAGGGGTTAAAAAATTTCTTGAAAGGCGAATCAAGATCACCCATGAGAATAGTGGTGCACTGTATACTTTAGGAACCACCCCCATATTCATATATTAGTCAAGATCCTTATGTTATTAAATTGTAATTATCTATTTCGTCTTATTCAGATAAATATGTAATTATCTATTTGAATTAGACTTAAAAATTAAAATAATAAAATAAAATAATTGTTTGCAATATTCTTTCTGGTAGAAAATGGGGTTCAGGTTATTCAGATGATGGAGTTCATTCTGTATTTTTTGTTGTACATCTGAGATTAATTTTATTTTGATACTGGTGTTACTACCACCAGTATCGGGAATGTGAAGGTCTTAAATCAATAAGTCACGGTAACTTTTGTTTGTTGAGTAGAGTAGGGTGTGTCCAGTCTGAAGATATGAAAGGTTTACCCTCTCCCACATAAACTTTTATCAGATGAAGATAAACCTTTAAATTGTGGGCGTAAGCAGGATGGATGTGTTTGAAAACGAAAGAGTCATCGTTGTCCAATAGAATTTGCACGGCTACGTCAAAATATGTCCAAGGAAGCCAATCCAACATTTTTATCAGCCATCCATATGAATTCTGGTTGAGGATAATTCCTGGAAATTTGGGAACAACATCGTTCTTATTCACCAACTGCAACAGCTTTACTCCAATCTCCTCCATTTTCACGGAAAATGCTCTATTCCCTACTCGCGGGCTTGCAAATGTAAACACAGTCACAGGTATATGACGTGCCAATGAATGTGTGTTCAACATCTACTTAATGTCATATGAACTTAAGGTTGCGAGGGAAGATCCTAAGATGTGCCCAATCAAATTTATGCTCACACTTTCGTCCTTGTATTCATCCACTAGTCTTATAATTTCAGAACAAACAGTTTCTCTGGCACATATTGAATCCTCTCCTACAGAAATATAGCAGTGAAAAAGCCCCTTCTCTACTTGGACATCCTTGTGTTTGAGAACTAAAATATCTGTAATATCCTGTATCCATTCGTGAGTTCTCTGGGTTCCTCTCCATGTGATTACAATATCCTGTCGCCCTAATCTTAGTATCTCTTTAGGGTTTGTGCAGACTACAATGAAACCAATCCAAGAAGATTGTTTTATGTGCGTCTAAAATACAATATAAGTTTCCACATACAAATACTTTGTCATTTTATAACCTTTACAGTATACGGGTGAATCAACAACTATTTCACAACTATCAAACAATTTATCAAAGTTGTACTTACACCCACCATTATCATGATTGGAATGTTCACTATCGAAAGCATCATAGCATAGCTATGCAAAATGACCATTTCTTAGGATCTTCACTTTCAAAAATGGATTCATGGAATCTAATAACAAATTCCATGAATTTGCTCCCTGAATATCTTGCCACATATCGACAAGTGATTTCTTTTCGTAAGAGAATGTTTTTTGGGTTGTGAGAGTGTCATTGAAGCTTGACACCCTCATCCTTTGTGAATATAGCTGCTAAAAGATCCCACAAAAATTGTGAATTTCCACCCTCATCAGTAGATCTAAGATTCAGAATATGAATATGTGAATTTCAACCCTCATCTTTTGTACCGAAAATAGTTGATCTAGGATTCGACTGATGAAATTGTTAATTTCAAAGACGTTGTGAGGTGAATGAGCGGATAAGTAGGTAAGGACAACTTACTCAGTTGTATGCAGGTTAGTTGAATCTCTCTTATGTGAAATCCCAATATACAAGGGATACATTGGTCATGTGTAGACAGTCAATCCATTTGCAGTAGCGGGGAGGGATACGCATATAGATAGTCAATCCATTTGCAGCAACAATATTTCTCAAGAATCTAATTCGAATATTTCCAATACATTGAAAGCGTGATGCATGTATGGATATGCTACATGATGGTTTGGATGGTTTGGGGTTCTTGTTGCGCACACGTGACTGCGGCCTAGTTGGAATTGGGAACTTTATTTAATGTGACTGATGCATGGTGTTTTATCTTTCTGGTAAGCTCAGGCATGATGGTATGGTTCTATCTTATCCTTCAACAATACTTGCCTCATGACTTGCTAAACGTTCCATCCCATTCCCTATCTGTGCTTGAAAATACTTGGGGCAAGAAATGAGTTCTTTCCATCTCTCTACCCAATAAATTAACCATTCGGGTCTAGACCACAGTAGTATTGGTAGTCTACTAGAACTGCTACCTCGAGTGGATTCATCTCAAAGACTTGGAGTTCTTGCTATTAGTACTATTAGAAAAAGTGACATTCGTTCGCGCGTTATTAGACTCTGATTATAGATATTTAAACCAATTTATATTAAATATTGATTACTTGTGTTGCATTCCCAGTAGGTTTGTGAGTACCATTTTCTTGGCCATGTGGTGGTAGTCTTCATAATCGCTCATGGCTACCGTAGTCTTCTCCCTGGTTTGGATTTGTAGAGCATTTGATAATTTCGTGTTTGATATGGTGCCTGTCAATTCAGATTTCATGTAGTCCATTCAAAATATTAAATAAAGAATGAGATGATCTATGACACTAAGAAAACATTGCAATTTTACAAACACAGATACATTTTCTGCTCTGCCTTATATTGATCTTGCACATTACATTTTATATTAGTTTCCATCTTACTTTTAGTTAATTTCGTAGCCATGAGCCCTCTGTTGTGTCTTATCTTGATCTTGCACATTGCATTTTATATTATTTTCCATCTTACTTTTACTTAATTTAGTAGCCATGAGCCCTCTAACAAGGACAACTAATGGGACAACCAATAAGTGGACATGTACAACATGGGAGCTTAGTACATTACTCTGTCAGGACCAAGTAGCCATGCAACCCTGGTTACTTATGCAGATAATTATATAATAAGTTTAATTATTCATTATATATTTTCAAACTTTATTGGCAGGGACTAAGCTGCCATACAACCCTTGTTTAAAGTGTATTCGCTACATACATATATGAGTGAGCATCCTTATCCCACCGCATATAGTCCAAGGAATAAACTAAAAAGTGATTTTAAACAATAACATTAAAATTGCATTGATTTCTATACATCCACCGCCAGCCCCGCAATAAGGGAAAATGTTAAATAAATAATTATATATATATATATATATATATATATATATATATATATATATATATATATATATATATAATCGATTTGTAATGTTATTTTTTAGAAAAGTTCAAGATTTTTTTTTATCAAAGTTTGGATTAATAGACGGTCAAAGACTAGGCACATTTAATAAGAGGCATTGAGTTCAAGTCATTAAGTTACTTTTTGAAAAAGTTCATGCAATTTTGAGTTATCTCATAGTTTTGGTGTAAAGTGTGTTTCACTTAAATTATAAAAGTAAATTACTATAAAGTAATTTTAATATTCTTCTTTTAAGTTACTTTTTGCATGTGACTTTAATTTATTATTACAAAATTGATTCTCACTTATTTAATAAAAGTGAGTCACTTCTTAAATAACTTATTTATAAAAGTGAAATTATAGGCAAAACCTCTATTATTCAAAATAATTTTTCCTAGGTAATAAAAAACAAATCAAAATTTGGGAGTATTGGATCCTAGGGAGGTTTCCATTATCTCAAATCTATTAGTTAAAAAGAATAAAGGAGTGGTTGCAAACTCAAGAAATTCATACATTCTTTAATTTATCTCGGTGAGATTAGTTCGAATTTGGTAGTTGGAAGGGATGGAAAGTTTTATCCCCACTGGATCCACTCAAGACTTAGTGATTTTCCCTCTTCAATCATTTGTGAGGGGTTTCTCCTCTCAATAGATATATTTAGCACTGTAGAGTTTGGGGTCATCATGGAGGAGGTTTTCCAGTCAATCAAAGATATGCTATGAAGTTATTTGAGAAAAATCTATCTCTTCAATCTGCTATTTGGAAAAATGTTTGGGAATGAGATTGTTTTCCCAAAGTGAGAATATTCTATTGGTGAATGGTGCATGGTAGAGTGTTGACTACAAAGAAATTGAAGAAATGTGGAATTGAAGGTTCCTTAAGATGTCCACTATGTTGCATGGAGGAAGATGTATCTAGGCACCTCTTTATGGAGTGTGATGAGGTATGGCCCCTTAGCTTTGCAAAACTTGGAAGAAACATTAATATTCCCTAGGATTGGTGAGAAATGTTCCAATTGTGGCATAAGAACTACCAAGGAAATTTTATGAATGGGCAACTATTAAGAAAGGTTTTGCAGGCAATGCCAAAACTCCTTACCTATAAGGATTGACTTGCAAGAAATAGAAAAATCTTCAAGCAAGAACTCCTTCCCTTGAGAGTAACAACCTTTTAATCATTGGGACTTTTCCATAAAATAATCCTCTCAAAGGGTGTTAAGTGGAGCAATGTCATTGTGATAGACGTGGAGGAATGGCTGTCGATTAAGGATTATTGATGGGGGGAATATCCTGTCCTAGATTGAAAATGGGTAAATATCAAAGACTCACTCCATGATATCTCTAGTTTGAGGATGGATAGTTCCAACAATGGAAATCATAGAAGAAGCATCGTATTATATTTTTTACAAAGCTTCAAAAGGAAACCCAAGGGAGGCAGGTGCAAGGGGGACATCTTAATTCCAAAAATAATTAGGATTTATGTTTTAAATGGGGGATCAATGTCACCACCAATAATGAGGTTGAGGCCATGGAATTATATCAGGGGTTATCTTTGCTCAAGTTCGGTGGGATAGACCATATCACGGTGGTGGGAGACTCTATAATTATTAATAAAATGCATGCACATCCATTCGACCCCCCAAGGTATTAATCTCGGTAAGCTCATTTACAGGTCTCAAACACTAGAGAAAAATTATGAAAGCATTAATTTATTTTAGGGTTTTCAAGCTTATAACTCCTTAGAAAACTTAAAAGACAATGAAGTGATTTAAATAGAGGTTGGAAGGATTATGATAAATTGGGGGTATTGGTCTTGTCCCACCACCCATAAATTATATCCCAATATCCAAAGTTCTCATGCATTCAATGGAGAGCTACAAGTAGAAAAGTTTTTTCTTGGAAAATTGATGGAAATTAAAGAGCCAATGGGTTGGGGTACTTCCCTATTTGCTCCCATGCATGTTAGGATTTAATATGATAGAGAGGGTGGGGTAGAGGTTTGAATGTGGTTTTAATATTTTAGATATTGGGTTTTGCTTAAAATCATATTCTTAGGGACTATTGTTGGTTGAAGGGGGGAAGTTATGGTGGAATATCTTCCTACAAGTTCAACGACAACATCTAAAGGAATCTTGGAGGATGTACTATTTCACCCAAACCAAAAATCATTGTTGGTCTTCTTATCCACCACGAAGAAAACATCGGGTTTTTTGGAATATAGCTTGGGTAATTTAAGTCTTCTAAGTTGGGAATAGTTTGAATTCAAAGATGGGGGCATTCAAAATGATGGTATTAGAGCCATGGCTATTTTCCATTGTCTCTCTAAACACTTCGCACTTTGTGAGACTACATATTTGAGAAGGGATACAAGGAGAGGTGAACACTAGGTGTTTGAGGTTTAGGATGCATTATCTCTCTTACTGAGAAAGTGGAAATGATGGAAAGAATATTGGGAGTACAAGTCAACTTTTGTGTAACGTACCCAACTCCTTTGTTGGGCCATGTTACTACTAAAATTGACTAACATATAGTTTCAAATACGGAAAATACCTACAACATGACATATAGGCATGCTATTATCATTATTTCATAAAAACGAGAATGCAAATGTTTTAAACATGCACAATAGCAATTAAACACAACCAACAACATTCATAGAGAGTGATTGTAGCATTCAATCATATCATTAAAACTGTAAATGAAATAGTGATTAAAACACTTATCTTTTAAAATGTTTTACACAAAATAGAGAGTGATTGTAGCATTCAATCATATCATTAAAACTGTAAATGAAATAATGATTAAAACACTTATGAAATTATGGGAATGAGAGGAAGTTCCAGCTTCGGTATGCAGAGGTGGGTCAAATAAAGGGGGATCTGTAGGGATATGCAGCTTGGTGCAGATCATTGAAGCAACATATTCAAGTTGGGTATTTATGTCTTGTTTGAGGTCTTCTTTGAGTTCTGCGATTGAGGTGGAGATAGAAGAATGCATGGTTTTATTGATGGTGGCAATATTGACACTGAACTGTCTCACTTCTTGTTGGGTCTCTGTGAAATTAGATTGCAAAGTATTGATGCGAGCTTCCAAGTGTTGGCTATGGGTATGGGACATGATGACGAGGGAACCAAAAAGGGGCGGGTGGGGTCAAAAATTTGCTGAAAAATGATAGGTATGAATGTGATAAGGGTGAAGAGATAAATCCAATGGAATAGGTCTCAAATAATGGTGCAACAAAATCCAGACTTATACTCCGGTCTAAAGAATACTACAATGATAAAATGCCCAAATGCTTAACCAGGAAGAAATGTGTAGTGATTTGGCAACTCGAACATGGTTGTGTGGCAATAGATACTGTCTGTTTTATTTTTTGTTTCCGTCCCCAAGGGTTAGGTATTCAAGGGTTCTACAGACAAGGGTTTTCCCTGTGCTATAGCTCTCCGATATACGTGTGGGGTCCAACAATAGTACTCGGCCCAACATCTCAGGGCACCAACTAAGGAGGCTAGACCGTGCCCTTAGCCATACTACCCGACTACCCAGGTACTAGAGAGTATTGTTGTTCTCGGTGACACTATAGCAGTCAGGCAGCTGATCAGTTTATCTAAAGAGGGCTTCAGGAAATCTAGGCATGTCCATATACAGATGTTGTCTGATGCTCTACCACTCGAAGGGGTACCAACATGGGTTACAAGGGTGGCCAATAGATGTGCGCTTAAGTAACACTTGTATTTCCTACGTGTATGAATCCCTCAACCGCGGGTTTATGCACATAATGACATATCTTTGTAGCTTCAAGACGTCGGAATACGTCTCTACCCTGAAAAAAAATTTACCCACAATTTTCTGCTGAGGAAAGTGCTTTGATACCACTTGTAATATTTCGAGATATAAAAAGTATGCAGAACATAAATAAAATGCTAGAATTGGAAGATGAACAACAATATAACCAGAACAATAACACAATAATACTGAAATGATAATAGAATAACACCAGAAAGAGCACTTCAATTACTGAGAGCAATGTTCACTTGCCTCTTTGAGGGGGCAACCTCCAGTCGAGAAGAGATAAATACAATAATATCCAAGACAACAGTTCTCATACCCTCGACTCCTATTTATACTAAATATGTCTATCAAAAGAACCATCTAGAGGAAGATCCTTCTAGAAGCAGAAGCTTCTATTAGGTCTTCTTAATTTGAATTATTCTTTCTTATTGTTAGGCCTTATTAATATTGACCTTTATTACATTAGAATATATTATTCTACCTACGTGAGGGGTTAGAACAATGATCATGAATATGAACAAAAAACAATTGATTTGAATATTGAGAAGAGGGTTAATAATATCATATGTTCTCTTGAAGTTTCAAATGCTAATGATTTTCCAAAGGATTATATTCCACTTACTGAAAAAGAATGTGCTAGTTTAGCTTCTGATCCATCTCATGATAAACATGGGGCTGATTGTTTTATGTATTCATTTGTAGACAATCAAGAAAATGAATTTGCAAATCAGCTTGTTGAAGAGCAGGTTGATATCCCAAGCTTTTTCCTGTTAGATGACATTGTTGATGTTGTTGATTTGCCTATATATGATGAATATGATGATGATTATGATGTTGACTTCCTAGAAAAACCAGCTGCATGTTCTCTATCAAAAAGTGTTTCTTTTCAGCAGTATAATGAGAGCAATACACCTACATATCACAGTTACAAAGAAGAATACGAAGAAAGTATCAAATCAACTGAAGGAAATTCTTTACCTTTATGATTTTATTCGTTTAAATTGTTGAAAGAATATTTTAAGATCATCATTGAAGAAGAGGAATGTGTGTTGATACAAAATCACACTGATTCACTGGAACAAATTGCCAAAAAATTGCAACAATATTCTCATGTGTTTGATGACCCTATTGCTTGTTATATGGAAGGTTTTTTCAATTCAAAATCACAACCATTGGTCGAAGATGAATCTGAAAATGTAGATGATGATGAGTTGTTATCCAAATACACCATGTCCTTCTTGCCATCAGGGGTTTCATTGAAACAATTTAATACATATCTTCATCCCTTTCATGTCAACCATCAGTTTGAGATTTATGGAAGCAAACATGTAGTTGGAGGGCTGATACAAGATGACAGTCTTGTGCAATCTCCTGAAATCAATTTTATTTATTTTCAAGATCCTTTTGCAACATGTTTGGAAACAACGGATGGACCTAAGTTTTTAAATTTGTTCAATATTGAATTTGATGAGTTTCCATTGAGAGGGATTTCCCTTTCAATATTGATCAAAGACACGCAAGGAATTCATCTTGTGGACAAGACACTTGCATGGTTGCACTAGATTTTTTATTTCACCGAATCAAATATCTCAGAGATTAGCTTAGTGTAGGTATCAGTTTGAATAATCTCAACATGGCGAGCATTTCTTTCATCATTTTTCAGTTTGTATTTTTAGTTTGGGTTTAGTTCAGTTACAGAATAAGTTGGTGGCGAAACAGATTACAGGTTGCAGATCACAGTATATGGCTTGGGAACATCCTAATGGATAAGGCACCTGGGCTACTGTTCTTTGCTACCTCACAGGGAGGATATCATCCCCATTGGAGCCAATTGTTAGCACCATGATTTTCATAGCTAGAGTTAGAGTTTTTTCCAAAGTCTTCAAAGTCATGACATGATCTTTGGAAAATCAAGGCATTCCTAGATGAGTCATATGTTAGGGTGAATATCATGTCAAAAGGTATTATGGTTCATCATCACCTTTCATGAGGTTAGAGAAGAAACAATCATGAAACTCCATGTCATTGGTATCATTGAAAACGTCAAAAGCATACTCGTTGTGCAAGTTCATTGCGCAAAGGCTTTTGCTGCTTTCATTTGTTGCGTGCTCACATAGAGGTTGTTGTTGCGCAGAGAATTTTGTCGCGTAGAGGAGGTTGTTGTGCAGAGGATGTTGTCGCGCAGAGAATTTTTCCGCACAGAGAGTTTTATCGTGCAGAGGATGTTGTCGCGTAGAGGATTTTTTCGTGCAGAGGGTTTTGTCGCGCATAGGAGTTTCCTATGCACAGGCTACAGGGCGCACTGCACAAATGACTGGTTTAGTGGTCAACTTCAAGATCACTTTCTGACCAATTGGAGAGGAATTTTGAAAATCCCCAAGATTTTTTTGTCGAGGACAAAACAAATAATAAAAACCTCTCTTATATTTGAAAAATGTTTCATATTTTTGGAGATTCAAAGGAATCTTTGAGCCCTATTTTTCTGTTTTCATGATTTCTTATCTGAGACATGTTTTTGCAACATGTATTCCGACCAGATGGAGACGCATTTCAAGAAACCGAGAGAGGTTTTTCTTTAGAACGATCTTACCTACAAAAAACATTCTCATATGTTACAAAAATATTACAGTTTGAGAATTACAAGTGGCGTTTTGAAGCCTATTTTTCAGAATTTCACCTCCTGAAAAGAAGGAAATCAGTTAAAAAGTGTCATTTTATGTTTGTAACTGTTTCTATTTTGGGAAAGGGGATGGAGTTCGAAATGGTGTGCTAGAAAGGAACTATAATGCTATATATTTCATGGTACAAGATTAGAGAGTGGGGGATCAAGACTTGTTTATTTCTTTGAAGTTAATGCAAAAGTTTCCTCTTTCTGAAATTTGAGATTCATCACGGTGTTTATGTTCAGTATGTGTTTCTTGTATATCATTTCCATGATTATTTTTTGTGCTAGCATTGTCTGAGAGTAAGTGGTAGGAATTCATCTATGTTTGATGCTCCTTTCACACTGATGATGCTTGTTATGTGTTAATGGTTACTTTTACATAATTCATCTTCATTTGATGCTATGTTTAGTAATTAATATTTGTGTCGTTTCTTCTAAAGCTGCACTAGAGATTCATCCACTGATT
Organism: Picea mariana; assembly: GCA_032191745.1. NCBI lineage: Eukaryota > Viridiplantae > Streptophyta > Pinopsida > Pinales > Pinaceae > Picea > Picea mariana. The sequence goes on along the minus strand of JASDQU010735980.1, from coordinate 106,473 downwards.
GATTCCTGTAGTGTAGTGGGATTTATTCTCCTTTCCATATCTCATCTCATATCATTTATTTGTTGAGCGTAGCGCCTATTTTGCCTCGAAGCTGCAGAAAGAAACCAACGAGTTGTTGACTGTAAAAACATTGAAATTCTGGCCTTGACTCCATTGCCCAATGGTACCTTTCCCTTCTTTGTCCTACCAACCATTTTAAAACAAAAACAAACCTGTCCTATTGCATAATACGACATTTGTGCCTTTATTGATGAAACCCTTGAGTTATTACCAGTCATTAGACATCTGAGAGAGCCCTCTCTGGTTGTATAGGTCATAATACAATCTAAAGTTGGTTGAAATAGTTACCTCAGGGTTTTCTTTGATACAACCCAAAGAAATTTTCGAGTGCTAACATGAAGGGTATGGAATGGCAAGGTAAGGCATGGCATGGGTATATTTTAAGGTAGGGTATACTTTAACAACATTCCAAATATTTTAACAGCAGTCAAAATGAAGCCAAAATTAGTCCTTATACATACCTATTGTCATTCAAGTAGACCATCGAGATCACTTCTAATAATGACAGTCTCCATTAACTTCTCGTGCTCAGAGTAAGGGAAGAAGTATTGTACCTTTGATGAGTTATTTCTTGGAATTGTTTGTAGTTGGAGGTTTGTACCAATAACTAAGTTTGTAAAGTGGTATACGACTTGACTTGGATTTTGTCTAAAGCTATTGCAGATTTTTTTTGGCCATAAGATAGATGTGGTGGGGTGTTCTTGGCATAAAAAATTGCTTAGTAGGAACACGTGCATGATGCTAGAACGTGTGCGTACTAAAGCGCGTGCCCATTCTATGAATGCACACACGTTCCTCTTGGGCATAAACGACCAACAACTACAACTAAGTCAAGTCATAGGAGTGTGTGCGATCTCTTAATGCAAGAGATATAGCATTTATTATAGACCAAACATCTTTATGAATAAATATGTATAGGTATATGGGGACAACTGATACCTAAGGGGTTAGGATTGAAAGTGTTTTCAAGGATAGAGAAATGGTTAGAGCATCAAGATGTGGGTGATGTGGGTGATGTGGGTGCAAGGGTTGTACACAAGGTATATGCATAGTGCACTCAGTGCTAGAGTGTAGAGGGGGTTAAGGGTTGAGTATAAGTTATTCCTAGGCTTAGATGGAGCAAGTGGGGTCTATGTCATTGTCTACACCAAGCTCTAGGTCATCGTCTAAATCTAGATCTAGATCAATGTCGTGGTGTAGGTCATGGTCTACATCAAGCTATAGGTCATCGTATAAATCTATCTCTAACTTTATGTTGTGGTCTAGGTCATGGTCTAGGTCTATGTCATGATCTACGTCATGGTCATTGTATAGGTCTAGGTCATGCTTCAGGTCTTTCCATGTCTAGGTATTGCTATGTCTAGGTTTAGGTCTAGGTATTAACATGTCTAGGTCAAGGCCATTTCTTTCCTAGTGACGTAGGGAAGGGGGCTGCAGAGAGAGGAAGAAAAAAGAGAGTGTGAGAGGGGGAGAGGGGAAGAAAAAGAGAGTGAGGGACAGGGAGGCAGAGA
>JASDQU010735980.1:42320-55427 GCA_032191745.1 Picea mariana | reverse complement strand
AACTTTACACTCGCCAAGTTCGTAAATACTCGCTCGCGGGAGGAGTCCATCCATCGCAGAGCTGTAATGTCTGACCAGCATCCGTAATGGGTGTTTATGGAGGACTGCCTCCAGCATTTAATCTCCGGCCTAGTGCGAGGCCAGTTGGCGCACCTTCGCCACCTGTCACCCCATATGGGGTTTTTTATATATATTTTTAAATATACAGTTTTAATCACAATAATACGACTCAAAAGTGTGATCTAGTTTGGTTTTTCTTATCAAATTAAAATATATAGGAGTAATTTATATTAGGAAATGAATTTATTGATATAATAATTTTTAACTTAAAAGGCTTACATCTATTGACAATGAGCAGATTTAATAGGGGTTTAGTGTTTAATAAGTTTTCTATGGACATGATTAAATATGACTGGAATATTCTTAGTAGTCACACAAAATAAATGGCTGTGATTTCAATCATTAACTTCCTAACTATTATAAAGACATCCATTTATGTGTTTACTTTTTTACATTTATCTAATCATATTTAAAAATTACTTTGATAGCTAACTGATTGCCACATAAGTGATTAACATAAATTAAAATATTAACACCAGATAAATGAACAATAAAATTTAATATATTCTTTAAAAATTACTTTGATAATTAACTGTTATCAGCGTTTCTGTGTTAACCAACAACTATTTAGCTGCTGTGCTAATACATAGACTTTCATTACATACTCAAATGTTATCAGCCTTTCAGCTTTAACCAGCAGCTATTTAGCTGCTGTGCTAATACATAGACTTTCATTACATACTCAAATAGAAATATATAGGAATAATTTATATTTGGAAATGAATTTATTGATATAATAATTTTTAGATAGATTTTAGTTATATATTTAATTAGAAATTGGAATTATACTCAAATGGAGATATATAGGAATAATTTGTATTTGGAAATGAATTTATTGATATAATAATTTTTAGATAGATTTTAGTTATATATTCAATTAGAAATTAGAAATTGGAATTATAGTATTGATAAAAAAATAAATATAGGGTGGAAAGCTTTTTATGAACTTGAAAATAGTTGTAAATCAATGATTCTAATTTTAAGATAAGAAGATTTTTTTTGATACTATTAACATTCCTATTATCTTATATATGAGTGTGGGCTTTAGGGTTGAGACATCTCTAGAGAATAATGGAGGAAGATAAAGTAAATCTATTTTTTTTTAATAATTTATAGTTTTATAATTAAGAGCAATACACCATATCCCATCCTCCTTGTTAAAGTTAGTCTTTCCCCTATTAAAAACACACTTATGGCTAGGTACTTAATGTACAACAACAAGATAAACAACATGGAAGACAAGAGGCTTCTTAAAATTGCTTCAAAATCTAGGGCTATGACTAAGTACTTGATGTGAAACAACAAGATAAAGTATCTGGAATACAAGATGTTTTTGCTTCAAAATCTACTCAAAATCAACTAGAACTTTGGTAGAGTTGGTATAAAGATGCCAAGTCTTGACTAAATCATTAGGGTATGGAGCAAAAGGCCACTCTATATAACAATAATATTATTAAACATATTATTACATCTAAATTTAAGAAGAAATTGTGGTGCTTTAAAGAATTAGAGGATAAAAAAAAATTAGGATATTAGAAGGAGATAATGAACCATAATCTAGAAGATCAAAAATAATTTCTCTCTTTTAACTAGTGCAAATAAGAAAATCAACATTGCTAAAATAAACAAGCTCTCACAAGCTCCACATTGAAACAGATATTGGAAAATTCCTAAAATGTTGGAGGTTGAAATTTTTTCTCATCTTTATGACACTAATAGAGTTGAAGATGAAAAGGGTATTGGATAATTTCCAAAATTTTGTCTCTTAAAATATGTAAACTAGACATCATCACCATCATCACCACATATTATCTCTTGGTAAATTGTATTAAATATTATAAAATAGATGACAATGAGAAAGATAAATATACAATATCTATTATAAATATAGCTTATATTATATGTAATAATTTTCTTAGTGTATGTGTTTTTTGTTTCCCTAGATTTAGTAGCCCTTATTGAATTTGAACTTGTAATCTTTTAGGAAAAAACACATGTTTTTAACTATTAGACCTACTCAAGTTGTATTACATTGAGTTATTACCAAATATTGTATTACATTGAGTTATTACCAAATATTACAATACTTAGTGATTAAGGTGACTTTCAATTTTGAATTTATGGAAGTTAAAATATGTTCTTAAGTTTATATTTTTATTTATATTTGATTTTATGTTGTTGTCCAAACAAAATATTTTAAGTAGTTATTCCTATTTGGCAATATTTTTTTAGGGGAACATAAGTGTTAGTGTTATGTTTAGGAATAGTTAATCAAAATAAATGCTATGTTTGTTAAAGTATATATGTTTGTTAAAATATATATATTTGTTAATCAAAATGTTATTCCTATTTGGCAATATTTTTTTAGGGGAACATAAGTGTTAGTGTTATGTTTAGGAATAGTTAATCAAAATAAATGCTATGTTTGTTAAAGTATATATGTTTGTTAAAATATATTTGGTTTGTTAGTGTTATGTTTAGGAATAGTTAATCAAAATAAATACTATGTTTGTTAAAGTATATATGTATATATGTTTGTTAAAATATATTTGGTTTTAAATTTGTTTTTTCAATGTATAAGGTGAGTAATGGTTGCATTCCTTTTAAGATGTTTGGAAGGTATTTGCAACTATAACTTATTTGAATATTATATCTTGCGTTAGACTATAGGTTTTCTTTTGGGGGTTATATATATATCCAAAAAATGTTTCAAGAGATGTTTTGAGTAATGGTCTAGATATGAGAATAGGGTATATAGGAAACTATTGTTATTTATTGGCAATTTTTTTTTAAACTGTAATGTTGTATTTTAGAGTTTTAATAAGATGAGGAATTTAAGTTCAATGTCCATGTGTATTTGTTAATTGTCATGCATGTTGGTTCATAGATATTGATAATGTTTAATGATCTTTAAAAAAAAAATAGTTTGCAAATATTGTTGTTTTTTAACACAAAAGTTGTGTTGTAGCATACATATTGTTAGAAAAATAGGATCGCGGAGCAATAAAATAAAAATAAATGTGGAAATAAAACACAAAATATACGCAATACAATAGAGACACAGATATACATGGTTCACCTAGTGTGGGCTACGTTCACAAGAGAAAATTTCAGGTCCTTCCTTTTTATTATCCAACAAATGAAGTGATACAACCTACAACACATTTGTTGTAACTTCCTCTTATTTCTCTCACAGTCTCCTCTCTCAGAATACAATATTCACAATGATGCACAGACGCAAAACATTTCCCTCATAAAAGAGGGTTTCCTTCTAGGGAAAAAAATCCTAACATAACTTCTACCGTCAGATATGTGAACTTATAATGAACGAACCAGATTTACTATGAAATTACAATATACATTTACAAGAAAGTTTTTCCTTCGGGGGCTTTGCACCCAAACCCCCACCGGAGGCCCGCTTGCCCCCGGACCCCCCAGTCGGGGGGATGAGCCCTCCGGACGCCGCAGGGGGGGCAATCCCCCCTGCAACCACCTCGCGTGGAGGGGTGTACATTCTTTATGGGGTATAGACACGAAAAAAAATAAATACCTATGAAAGAGGAAGACAATCAGGAACCACAACCAACAATCTCCCACTTGGAGACTGATCACAACAACTCCACTGTTGTTGTACCTGCTGGACTATACTCCACCTTGGACCTGGAAATTTTCTCATCTTCACCTTCATGCTTGAAGACGAATTGAAATTGAGTAGGAACTCAATTTCTCCCTGGTTACTCCCTTTGTTAACATGTCCGCAGGATTCTGGCTAATGCGTATCTTTTCCAACTTCAAATCTCCATCTTCCAAGACAGATGATATAAAATGGTACCTGAGTTGTATATGCTTAGTCTTCAAATGAAAGGATGATTTATTTTCAAGATGAATGGCACTCTCGTTGTTACAATACAACCTTCTATTCTCTTGCTTCTTTCATAATTCCTCCATAAACCTCTGTAACCAAATCATTTATTTACTAGCCTATGTAGTAGTAACATACTCTGCCTCTGTTGTTGAAAGTGAAACAACCTTTTGCATTTTCGAAATCCAACTTACTGTTGTTCCACCTATAGTAAAAGAATACCCTGTGGTGCTCCTCCCACTATCTTTATCACCTACCATATCTGAATCAACATATCCTTGTAGAATAGTGTCTGAACCTCCAAAACATAATGCATGAGTAGAAATACCTTTCAAATACMTGAGAATCCAATTTATTCTCCCAATATTCTTTACCTATATTTTTCATATACCTATTCAAAACTCCCACTACATGTGCAATATTTGGTCTTGTGCAAACCATCACATACATCAAGCTTCCAATTGTTGATGAATAAGGGATCTTGGACATGTATTATATCTCCTCATGTGTCTTGGGACACATTTCTTTAGTTAATTTGAAATGGTTGGTCAAAGGTGTACTAACTAGTTTTGCATTCTGCATTCTAAACCTCTCCAATACCTTCTCTATGTACTCACCCTGAGACAATCTCAAATTGTGATTTTTCATATCTCTTGTTATTCTCATACCAAGGATTTTCTTTGCCGCACCCAAATCCTTCATCGCAAATGAATTATCTAATTTCTTCTTGAGCACATTTATATCATGCATATTAGACCCTGCAACAAGCATGTCATCTACATACAATAGCAAGATAACATAGCTTCCATTTTTTGTCCTTTTAAAATAAACACAGTGATCAGAATGACATCTACTATAACCTTGTTCTGTCATAAACCTGTCAAACTTCAAATACCACTACCTTGGAGCTTTCTTTAGGACATACAAGCTCTTCTTCAACCTACATACCAAATTTATGTTCCCTTTGATCTCATACCCCTGTGGTTGCTACATATAAATTTATTTCTCCAAATCCCCATGGAGAAAAGTTGTTTTTACATCTAACTGTTCAAGATGTAAATCTTATACTGCCACAAGACTTAAAATAGTCCTAATTGAAGTCATTTTAACAACATGACAAAATATTTCATCAAAATCTATACCTTTCTTTTGTGCAAACCTATTTACACCAAGTCTAGCCTTGTACCACTTTTTGCGTCCATATTCTTCCTTCAACTTGTAAACCCATTTATTATGCAATGTTCTTTTTCCTGCAGGTAACTGAACCAAATCCCAAGTCTAGTTATTTACCAGGGAATCCATTTCCTCTTTCATGCCTTGCTCCCACTTATTTTTAGTGTCTACCTACATTGCCTCTTCATAACATTATGGTTCACCAGAATAGGTCAACAATAAATAATACAATGAAGGAGAGTATCGTTTAGGGGTTCTACTTAATCTAGTAGATATTCTAACAACACTTGCAGGAGTTTGAGGTACTTGTTGCTCCTGTTGTTGTACATTTTGATTTTTTGGTAGCTTTGGAATTTCTTTTTTAGTGATCTCATCAAGCACTGTGTATTCTGGTTTTTCTTTTTCCTGTTTCTTTCCCTTCAATTGACCTTTGTACATGACCTTCTCATTGAATAAGACATCTCTACTTGTAATTATTTTGTAATTTTCATAATCTCATAAGAGATAAACAAAATCATTAACACCGTATCCAATAAAGCTACACTTCTTGGATTTTTCCTCAAGCTTTTTTCTATTTTCTTTATCAATATGGACAAATGCTTCATAACCGAAAGTCTTCAAAAAATAATAGTTTACCTTTTTACCTGTCCATGCCTCGTATGGAATTCTACCATCCAAAGAGATTGAGGGTCCTCTGTTTATTAAGTAAACAATAGTATCTACAACATCTGCCCATAACTGTAAGGGAAAACCAGCATGCAATCTAATACTCCTTGCATGCTCCATGATTGTCTTGTTCATCATTTATGACACACCATTTTCTTGCGGTGTTCCTGGAACTATCTTCTCTCTACGAATCCCATGTTATGAACATTAATCATCAAACTCTTTCTGAAAATATTCACCTCCATTGTTTGATTTGAGACACTTCAACCTTTTTCCTGTCTCATTCTCAACCAAATTTTTCCATTTCTTAAAAGTATCGAAAACATGAGATTTTTGTCGAATGTAATAAACCCAAGTTTTTCTAGTTACATCATCAATAAAAGTAACATAATAACGAGAGACACCAAGAGATGATACATGAGTTGGTCCCCATACATCTGTATGCACAAGCTCTAACATTTCACACTTCTTTTCTTTTCCAACTTTGAGAAATCTGACTCTCTTCTATTTTCCATAAACACAATGCTCATAGAAATCCAAATCAATTTGCTTAAGATATGGCAACAAAATTATTTTGTGAAGTATATGCATCCCCTTCTCGCTCATGTGTCCAAGCCTATGATTCCACAGTGCTATATCCACTCTTTTAGAAGCTAAAGAGATAGAAGAGTCAGTATTACTAGTACATAAATACAATGTGCATACCTTCTCTCCTTTTGCTATCACCAATGATTATTTGGTGACCTTCCACACCTTATCTGTAAATATGGATATACAACCTTCACTTTCCAACTTCCCTGTTGAAATTAGATTTTCCTTAGATCTGGAACATGCCTTACCTCTTTCAACAACTATTTGTTTCCATTCCTTTTCTTTATTTTTACCTTTCCCATTCCAACAATTTTGATGTTGCATCATCACCTAAATGAACCTGTCCAAAATCACCTTGAACATAATCTAGAAAATGTTTCCTATGGGGCGTGGCATGAAATGAAGCCCCTGAATCTACTACCAAAGACTCGGAAATATTATCTATAGAAAGAATCAAAGCATCTTGTAACACATCACCTGTTACATTTGCTTCCTGATTTTTCTCCTGTTGTCCATCTCTTTGTTTCTTTAGAGCTATGTAGTCTTTCTTCAGATATCATTTCTTCCCACAATTCCAACACTCTATCTTTCTTAGTCTGAATTTGGATATGTCCTTCTTGGAATTCCCATGGTTCTCTAGGCCTTTTCCTCTATCCTTTTGTCTTCCCTTGTTCTCCATGTTTAATGCATTACCTGATGTCTCACCTGTACTTTTTCGTCGCATTTCCTCGCTCAGGATAACACCAACAACATCATCAAATTTTAAAGTGTTTGAACCCGAGACAAAGTTACTTACAACCATGACCAAGCCGTTCCAACTTTCTAGCAATGAGCACAAGATTAGAAGAGCCCTGACCTCATCATCGAAGTTCACTTTTAAAGAACTTAGCTGATTAGTAATTGTATTAAATTCATTTAAATGATCTACAACAGACCCACCTTCTAACATCTTCATATTAAATAATCTCTTCATTAGAAATACCTTATTGGACGTCGAGGTTTTTTCATACATTTTAGCCAATGCGTCCATCAACTACTTTGTTGTCTTTTCTTTCGAAATATTGAAAGACACCAACACTTCTAGGCTCAACCGTATCGTTCCTAGTGCCTTTATGTCAAGAAACTCCCATTCTTCGTCCTTCATGGCCGTCGACTTCTTTTCTATTCCACCCAATGGTAGGAATAGATCCTTCTGATATAAATAATCTTCCATCTACATCTTCCATAACTAGTAGTTTTGGTCGTTAAATTTCTCGGCCCTAAACTTTCCATCTTCCGCCATTGCTCCCACTCGAACCAAGAACTGTCTTTTCATGCGAGTTACCTTTCGCTTTGATACCTATTGTTAGAAAAACAGGATGGCAGAGCAATAAAATAAAAACAAATGCGAAAATAAAACACAGAAGATACACAATACAATAGAGACACATATATACGTGGTTCACCCAGTGTGGGCTACGTCCACCAGAGAAATTGTCAGGTCCTTCCTTTTTATTATCCAACAAATGAAGGGATACAACTTAAATCACACTCATTATAACTTACTCTTCTTTATCTCACAATATCCTGTCTCAGAATACAATATTAGCAATGATGCATAGTTGAAATACATTTCCCTCATAAAAGAGGGTTTCCTTCTAAGGAAAAAAACCCTAACATAACTTTTACCGTTAGATTTGTGACCTTATAATGAACGGTCCATATTTACTATGAAATTACAATTTACATTTACAAAGAAATTTTTCCTTCGGGGGATTTCTTTCCCCTGGACCCCGTAGGGGGGGGCAAGCCCCCCCTGCAACCCTCCGCTGCAACCCCCTCGCGTGGAGAGGTGTACATTATTCCAGGGTGTATAGTCTTCATGGGGTATAAACACGGCTGAAAACAAATACCTATGAAACATGAAGATAATCAGGCTCCACAACTAACACATATAGAGAACCAAGTTGCATTCCATTTGTTATCCTATTATTTGCACATTAAGTTTTCTTCTCATAAAGAAGTCACCTTCTCATAAGATAATGAATTTTTACAAGTAACTCATGCATTTCATGAGGTTATCTGGCGGAGGGTTGAAGTCACCATGGAGGCAGCATCAAGAAGTAGTGGACATGGCTAACCATGGGGACTTCAACTTGTTGAACAATATCTTGTCACGCTCATTCATAAAGGGGGTTTTAAAATTGTAAAAAATAAGCTCTATATGTTGTATATATTGAGGGGGGCATGCAAGGTGCAAGGCGGTTTATAGGTATTGGGGGGTATAAACAAGGGTATCTAGTAAAAATAAGGGATATCTAGTAAAACATGGTATTTTTATTATTGGAAAGATGTATTGGGAGGGGGGTTCAACAAAAGAATTTTGGGAGGTATTTATTAATATCTAGTGAAATCGAGGATATTCTTTAATATCCCATGAACACATGTGCTATTTCATAGGTTCATATAGTGAAGACCCCATTGGGATAATGGGGTGGGAAGGGTGCTTATTAAATTGGGTGTTTATACCTTATTAAGTTGGGGTTTTATATCATACCTCCCTGTACAATATTGCACAAAATTTTTGATGATGTTGAATGTATAGGTGCAATATAATAGGGAGGTCAGGAAAATTAGAGACAAATGTCATATCTCTCACTATAATATTGTCCAAAATATCACCAAATTTGTTTGGAGATATTGCATGGGAGGTATGATATAAAACCACAACTTAATAAGGTATAAATAGACAACTTAATAATCCCCCACCCCCTCCACCCAACTATCCCTATCCACTACTTATTGACACTCCCTAAGTAGTGCCTCCCTCCCCCCCCCACCAACCTCTCAATGAATAATCAAGTGGCATCACAACTTCATCAAATTGTTATGAACAAGTTGAGTAGTGCACGTGATTAGAAGAGAATCATCAAGTAGAATGGTTACTTCATTTCTAAATGGAATTCTTTCTCTACATAATATAAATTTTGGATTCCCTCTTCATCATATTCATATCCATCCTCAATCCCTATTTACCTTTCTGCCTCTCCCTATACGCCTCCCATTCTCTCACCCCTTCCTTTGCATTGAAAACCTTAATTACTTAGCATTCATTCTCTCACATTATTATGCTTAATATATTTTGAAATTTCCTTCACACATTTATGAGGTATGCTAGTGTTCTAGCATCTTTTGGCACCATCATGTCTTAGATGCATTGTTTTTTTCCTTTATCCCCTTCACATATCCCTTGCATCTTGGGCACCCCCTGTGTTTTGTAAAAAATCATCCTTTATGATCCACATGTTCTTCCCACTCATTAAAGGAGTGTATGTTCTCTCTTTCCCTTCAGGAAAGGAGTGTCTGCCTTCAAGTATGAATAAAAAATATGAAAAATGTGAAAATTACGCACTCTTGAGTAAGGTTTATGAGAAAATACTTTTGTAACATCCTGAAACCCATGGAAAATGGTCTCAACATTGAATTGGTATAAAAAGGGACCAAATTAAAGGATTTGGATAGAGAGAAAGAAGAATTGATTGTTAACAGAGTTATCATCTCACCTTGAGAAATCAAAACTTGTCATTCCCCTAAGGTTTTTATGACTTTCTTCCCTCGAGAAGCCCTTGTTTCTTGAATATTATCTCCCACTCTTGTTTTGAGGCCCACAACCCCTCATTTGTCTACATACTCACATGGAGAATATTTGTGGAGTTCAAAGAAGTATTAAGTGGCCTTGGGGATGAAGGAACACAAACAAAGGTGACAGACAGTGCCAACAACAAAATCAAGTACAATTCATTGCATTGTTTTTATTTATAATAAAATGAATATCTCCCTTCTTTCTCTCCCATAAATGCTATGATTTTTTTAGTAATTAGATATCCTTTTAGATTTTGTAGAGGAATTGAATTACCTGATAAAGTTAGTTATCATAGTTGTTTTATGTCTATTTATGTTTATTCCAATAGTATGAGGAAGGTTTCTCATTTATGTGTGTGCAGGTCTACAATCTTGGATAGGAATGAGGACAATTGGAGAAAGGACAACCAACAAGTATCGTCTCCAACAGGTCATCTAAACTAGGTAAGGTCCCTCATAACTAACTGGTAGTTATAGAAAGTTCATCATAGGATACCTTAGGAAAATATTTGTCTTGTTCTTTGAATCTGTCCCTGTTATGGTTTTCCCTAGCCATATGATAGTTTAGTTTTCAACATAGTTGGCAACTCAAGTGGGGACAACTCCACGAGTTCTTCTCATTAGGGTGTCTTTGTTGTTTTGAATTTCCTCGAGGTTCTTTGATAGCTCCTATTATGTATACATTGATTTCCTATCTGTAGGTTGGTTTTCAGGTGAATTTGTTAGGTTTTTTAGAAGTTTTTGGTCCAAATTTGAGTCTAGATGTACTTTGTCTTCATAAAAAAAGAGTGTAACTTCCTGTTCCCATTCAAAAGTGTGCGTGCACACATGTTTCGTTCATAGAAGGTGCATGTACTAGGTTCAAGAGAATTTTTGGGTTTTTTTGTGACATTTTTTCCTTCATAAGATCTATACACAACTTTCCTTCACAAAAGGTGAATTTACATGTTCCTTTCCTTCACAAAATGTGTGTGTGTGTGTGTGCACAACTTTCCTTCAAAAAAGGTGCATGTATATGTGTCTTTCCTTCATAAAAGGTGCATGTACATGCGTATTTCTCTCACAAAAGGTGCATGTACATCTTGTAGTAGTGTTTTCACAGTTTTACCTAATTTTCTCCTCTTTTAGTGCAGTTTTTTACTGTTTTGAAGGGTTAGGGCCTACAATAAATAAGGGCTATTTCTTACTTTGTGATTTATTAGGTGCATTTAGGTTCATTTGGAAGAAGAAGAAACTAAAATTATCATTTTTTCTTCTTTTTTTACTTTTGTCACAATTTGGGAAAGAATTGTTCATGCTTTATGCTTACTTGAAACTAAGTACATTGAAGTATAGGTGTGAAGTTTTATTTTCCATAGTTCTTAAAAGTTTATTTGCGCAAGAGTCTCAAAAAAACCAAAAGTTGCACAATAATATCCTTGGGTAATCAAGTACCTTTAAAAATTGAACGCATAACCTAAAATAAACTAGACTTTTCTTTATAGAAAACCAACAATACTCTAGCAAGTAGGGCCTTGGATTAGGATTGGAGAGTAAATTCTCTATGACCAACAAATCAAACTAGTATTGATTTATGAGTGGAAATCCATTAGTAGCAAGAAGCACTTTCTAGGAGAGCACCTCTTACATAGGTGTCAGTCATGAGGTCACACTGGGAGCAAGTGGCAGTGATATCCCTCTTCGCTTGTTTTTGGTGTTTTTTGGATTACTACATGTATAAGGGTTTATAGAAGTGTCAGGTCCTCTAGGTGATATCACTTCTTTTAAGATTTGGGATTTGTTTCCCTGCCCACATGTGTGGTCTTGATCAATGATTGTTATGTCTGATCACCAGTTATGAAGTGGTAACCTTAATGGCCATTCCTAAGATATCTCGCAAGATACTGTGAGTGGGAAGTTCTCGTAGTACATAAGGTAGATGCATAATCACCATTTCATCTCCCCAGGAGGGTACCCATCTTAATAAGGGTACTTGCACCTTGTGTGAATGTTACATGAAAGTTATAGTAACTTTATCTCACACATTCATTAGATTGTCTTGGGATTTAATCAACTCATATTAGTTTCTAGAAGCTCCGCTTGATCAAATCTTCACTATCTTGGACTCAGGGCCTAACCAACCTGGGATGAGCTTTCAAGAGAGTAGTTTGTTTGTTGATTGATCTCAAGACATTTCTAGTTGAGTGTTATTTGTTTGTTTGTTATTTGGCCCTAGGTTGTCTTTGTCCTATTTCCTTTGAATCATTGATTCAAGGTGGCAGATTGACCACTCCATTGATATAGAAAGACACAAGGTCTTTCTCCTAAGAGTGTGGAGCCACCTTGTCAAAATAAAAGGATTGGCCATATTGACACTCCTCTATGAGAGCTAGTCAAAGAGACCAAAGTTGAATTAAACAGTCTCACAAGGGAAGAAATTATGAATAATACCATTATGGCTAAATTTTTTGAGGGTGCCAACCAAGGGAACCCTTGTGAAGTGTTGGTTGTGGAACCTGATTAACTTCATGATTCATAGGTCTTGTTTCAGTCGGATTTGGACACTATTACCCGAACAAGGGGTGTGGGGGGGATTTCCCCCCCACATCTCTTTCCATGGGGTGGCGATAAATTTTGGAGCCCCCCTCCCCTGGAGGGGGTTTGAGGGAAGTGCCCTTGAAGATACATTTTTGGGAAAATTGCCTTGTAAAATATTGTAATTTTGTAGTCAATTTGGATTGTTCATTATAAGGTTGCAGATCTGATAGTATGTTGGCACAGCGGTAGACCCAGGGCTCAACGCTACAACAACGCACCAACAAAACCCTAAATACCGACCCTTTCGGCAACACTTGCAAAGTAGATGAAGTCTCACTCGAGGTAGAGGCATGGGTGGTTGTAGGACTCAAGTGTCTGCAACCTTAGCTGGGACACAGATATGTGATTGTAATACTTAACAGAGCACTTAGCACCGATATTTCACCAATACTTAACCACTATCTACTGCGCAGATGACACAGAGCATCGCATCATTCACTCAGATCAGATGTATCTAAGAACTTATCATAAAGAGGTAGATTAAATCTAGCAGATTC
>JASDQU010735979.1:441077-452448 GCA_032191745.1 Picea mariana | reverse complement strand
GCTTTCAAAACTGGAGCTGCTACAGGCATCAAGTTTAGAGAAAAATTGATGTCTCTCTTCAGAGGTAGTCTATGTACCTCTTGAAATACATCCTTGAACTCTGTGAGTACCTCATGGTCTCCAATATTTGAGACTTTACCTCTGGATGCTTCCTCCACACAGGATGCAAATAATTGACAGCCTTTCCTGTAACACTTCTTCAGCTGTGTGGCTGAGATTTCTCTAACAGCCACAACTCTGGGAATTCCTTGGACTGTTTTATGATTTCCCTCCTCATCCAGGCATGTAAACCTCTTGTTACAACAGTCCAGGAGGGCATGGTGCTGGTCCAACCAGTCCATCCCAATTAAGCAATCATAAGAACCCAAAGGAATAATATTCAATTAAGCCTTCATGTTCAATCCATTCATGTCTACAGAGCAGGACTTAATCAATGCAGTGACCTTCCTCTTGGTTCCTGTAGCCAACTGCACTAACCAAGAATTTTCATGTTTTCTTCTTGATAAATGCAAGCTTTCCACCACCCTAGGATCTGCATAACTATGGCTAGCCTCTGAATCAATTAAAATAATAATTGGTCGGTTGTTAATCATACCTTCCACTTCAATCATGTGCAATTGAAATTTTGCTTGCTTGTTTTCTAGGGCTGCATAGATCCTTGGCATTCTGCTACCAATATACTCCACTATTTCAGCTTGCTGAACATTGTGGACAGTTCTTGTTTTATCTTTTTTGTGAGGGCAATATCGATACCCATGGTTTCCTTTACAGCCCCAACACTCCATAGGTGACGGTCTTGGCATCTGCTCACCCACTTCAGCCTTCCTGGCCTCTCTAAAAGATGATCATCCCTGAGGACTGTTTATGAAAAAGGGAGGCTTGTTTCCTTTCTGCCTATGCTCTTTCCTAAACTTCTTCTAATCATCCCAAGCCTTCCGAAAAGTAGGCCTTTCTCTTTGTTGTTCATATAAGCATTTCGCCCTCCTTATTGTTTCTTCCATAGTCTTAGGATCATCATACTAAATCTTTTCACTAATGGAAGGTGGTAGTCCACTCAGATATCTCTGTATCTTGAAAACCTCATCTTTGATGAATGAAACATACTTCAATAGTTCCAAAAACCTTCGTTCGTATTCATTGATGGTCATGCTGCCCAACTTGATTTCGAAGAACTCCTTCATCTTTTGTCATAGTATCTTTTTGTCAGGTACTTCTTCTCGAAATACTTCTTGAACTCCTTCCAGGTGATATCTTTCTCTCTAATGTGTTGCACCTGCACAAACTGATCCCACCATATTGATGCTTTTCCCTTTAGTTGATACATCACAATTCTTCCTTCTGCATGAGGGGAATAATTCTGCAGTTGGAAATATTTCCTCATGCCAAGAAACCATGTTTCGACATATTCCTCCTTCTTATGTTCTCCATCAAACGTAGGAGGTTTAATCTTGTTCATCTTCCCTTTCAATTCATCCCTTCCAGATCTTCTGTGTTTTCTGGTAGGGGACGGTCTTGAACTACTGTGTGCTTCCTTGCTAGAATGCTTTGGGAAGCGACGATGCTGTCTGCTACCAATCCTCGATCTTCTTTTCCCCTCAGGGGTCCTGCGACTCTCTATCCTGCTTGAGTCACTCCCCTTCCCTAATTTCCTTTCTATTCTTTCCAGGCTCTTCAACATTTTAAAGTTGAATTCACCCTACTGATCCCTGATCCTCATGAGATTTTGGCTATCAGCTCGATGAGCCTAGGCATCTTTCTGCATCTTTCAATGAGTTTCATCATATGTCCTTCCTTATCCAATTCTCTTCCGTGCCCATTGGATTTTGATCCTTCGACTCTCAGGTTGACATCCCTTCCTTCCCATTCGTCCTCTTTTTCAGAGGCAATTTGCACCTCTTCCATTTGTATACTCGACTGTCCTGACACCCGTTCAACTCTGCACACACAATGTGCAGTCAATCGAAGTTTTTCAGGCCTTATCCCTTTGTAAAAACCACAACATTCAATAACCAACGTGAATATGAAAATGTTTCAAATCCACTAAGTTTTTCTGAGCTCTGTTTGGCTCTGCGTTTTTTGGGACTTCTGGTTTTTGGGATCTCGGTCCATGAGACTCTCATACTTGCTTTCAGGTTTCAGGGTTTTAGTCTATGAGGATCCAATAGTTAAATCCTCGACGGTTCTTATGTCCTTCAGAAATTTCGGGACTTCGGGTTTCGTGGTTTCGGGTTTCGGGGTTTTGGTCCTCGAAGGTTCTCGCACTCGCTACCCTCTCCAACTCCCGACTCCCAAACTTCCAACCTCTCTTTCCCTGGGCCCACAACACAGTCGTCACCTACTACGGTAGAGATTTCAGGACTCAACACTTCGGGTTTTCGGGTCTTCGTTACCTGGGAGTTCAAGATGCAGTGACTCCCAACTTCTTGTCGCTACAATCCCCGAAATTCGATACACTGGTTCTTGTACGGGATCCAACGATCCCCGATGAGTTGGATCTAACGGTCCAGGTCTTTTCGAAATTTCGTGAACTGGATGTTCACGATGCAACGACTCCCAATCTTTGTTGCTTCAATCCCTGAATTCCAAAAATTCGGTTTCCTTACTCTCTGGGTCCACAGCATAACTGTCGCCCTCAAAATATGCTACGGTTCTTCCATCTCCGAAGATTTCGGGACTTCAGGTTTCAGGGTTTCAGTCCTTGAGACTTCCAGACTTGCTTTCCTCTCCAACCCCTGACTTTCGAAATCTCGATTTACTTTACCCTTCGGGCCCACATAGCACAGTTGTCGCCCACAACCACGGTGGCACGTGGCACGTTCATGAGGGTCCACATCACCTTCGGTGATGTCATCGGGTCTCACCACTCTCTCCTGTCCTCTCGACTCCCTGGCCTGTGGTACACATCCTTGCGCCCATGTCTATTCCAAGTGAAACCCAATGGTTATACTTCTTCCCAGATCTACGACGTAGATCTTTTTGGTGTTTTGAGCATCGAGAGTTTGTGCATCCACACATCTCGAACTTCCATTTGTCGAAATCCTGAAATTACGGTCTAATCCTCCACTTGATTCGATGGTCAATTCCTCTCTTACGATCTATGGTGTATATCGTTTCGGGATTTTGGGTTTCGCTATTTCGTGACTTGAGAAAACAAGGGTTCTTTCCCTTGGGTTTCTCGGGGGCTGAAACGCTGTCCTGTAGCCACGTTTTCCCCGATGGATGGTCCTGACGAATTCAGGATTTCACGTATCGCGATTTCCTCGTTCCTGTGCAACTCAAAAGGGTTTTAAGACCTGCGCACGTTTTCCAGATCTGACGGTCACGAGGGTTCTCCTTTCCTCCCGAATATATCCCACGGCTCCAACACTTCTGGTGTGGATTCCTCTCTCCTTGTGGCCATATACCACACTGGCTATGGTTTCATAACACCGCTACACCTCCTGAGCTTTGTAAGCACGATCAATTAACTCCTTGACACTGAGGAGCATTTAAAGGTTTGAAGTTGGTCCTCCAGACACAATTTCTCCTCAAACCCTCAGTCCAAAGGCCACTCAACTGGCCCATCTAGGCTCAACGTCGAAACCTTGGCACTGATACCATTCTGTAACACCCCCTTTCAGGGTCGGGAAGGCGTTACTTCGTGGAATAACAATCTCATACTTAATTATATATATATGACATGCATTTAAGCAAATGAAACACATTTAAACTCAGAGTAAACATAAGAATTACTGCTGTTATAAATAATCAATGGCATTAACATTAATTCGTATGCATAACATAATACATAATAAATATAAATACACAGACATGCAGAAACGTAATTTAAAAACATCATCTGGTACCTATCTTTGAAACAGTGGTAATTCCACCAACCAGGTGCAGGCCTTCCACGAACCTCCCAGCCTTAGACCACACTGCTCATCAAGCTTAGCAGTGGGTCACCCCCAAGATGGGACTAAGATCCACCCCAGGGCAAGGAATCCTAGGCTAGGCTGAGGTTACAGGGAAAACACACGGTCACAAGGAAGGAATTCTCTCCCAGGAACCACTCATACTCACTGCCCACACACTCTCCTTCCCCACATGTCTGTTCCACCCCAGAAGTATACACCTTCTCTGTCACCTAGATAGTCGTTCGACTGCTAACCTCCCGTGCCTTGGGTTTCAGCAACAGACCAAACTGGAAGTCTCCAAGCTCTATGGTAGCTACAGGGTTCCTTCCAGGAGTTCTCTCCTTCCTCTGCGGACTCTCTCTCCTAGAGAGAGTCGCTCACAGGCCAAGCAACCTATTCTTCCAACTTCAACCACCTCTCTCACCTAGAGAGAGTGTTATACAACTGGCCAATAATCCACACAGGGTCAAACACTACACGTCCACCACAATCGACGGGAATCCAGACACAAACACCCCCAGGGCAGTAACAAACAAGTGCAACAACATAACTAGGCTTAGCAGGAACGAGACACTTCCGTTTTCTCAATCTAGCAACACGGGATAGACTCACGCTCTGGTTCTCAGGGATGTGTGACGAGTTGTCCACGCAGGGTTGACTCAGAATCCACGGTTTAGAACAGAGGAGGGTATACTGGATTTCCAGAACAACACAGACCACATCCCTTAATAAAAACCACAACATTCAATAACCAATGTGAATACGAAAATGTTTCAAATCCACTAAGTTTTTCTGAGCTCTGTTTGGCTCTGTGATTTTCGAGACTTCTGGTTTTTGGGGTTTTGGTCCACGAGACTCTCATACTTTCTTTTGGGTTTCGGGGTTTTGGTCTACGAGGATCCAATAGTTAAATCCTCGATGGTTCTTATGTCCTTCGAAAATTTCAGGACTTCGGGTTTCGGGGTTTTGGTCCCCGAAGGTTCTCGCACTCGCTATCCTCTCCAACTCCCGACTCCCGAACTTCCAACCTCTCTTCCCCTGGGCCCACAGAACAATTTTCGGCTACCACAATAGAGATTTTAGGACTCAGCACTTCGACTTTTTGGGTCTTCGGTACCCGGGAGTTCACAATGCAGTGACTCCCAACTTCTTGTCATTACAATCCCCGAAATCCGATACACAGGTTCTTGTACAGGATCCAATGATCCCCGATGAGTTGGATCTAACGGTCCAGATCTTTTCAGAATTTCATGAACCGAAATTTGACAATGCAACGACTCCCAATCTTTGTCACTTTAATCCCTGAATTCTGAAAATTTATTTCCTTACTCTCTGAGACCACAACACAGTTGTCGCCCTCAAAATATACTATGGTTCTTCCGTCGCCGAATATTTTGGGACTTTGAGACTTCGGGTTTCTGGGTTTCGGTCCTTGAGACTTCCAAACTTGCTTTCCTTTCCAACCCCCGACTTCCAAAATCCCGATTTACTTTACCCTCTGGACCCACATAGCACAGTTTTTGCCCACAACCACGGTGGCATGTGGCACATTCAGGAGGGTCCACGTCACCTTCGGTTACGTCATCGGGTCACACCACTCTCACCCATCTTCTTGACTCGCTGGCACGTGGTACACATCCATGCGCCCACATCCATTCCAAGTGCAACCCAATGGTTAGACTTCTTCTCAGATCTACGATGCAGATATTTTTGATGTTTCGAGGTTTCGGGCATTGGGATTTCATGCATCCACACATCTCGACTTTTGTTTGCCGAAATCCCTAAATTACAATCTAATCCTCCACTTGATCCAACGGTCAATTCCTCTCTTACGATCTACGGTGTAGATCATTTCAGGATTTCGGGTTTCGCTATTTCATGACTTGCGAAAAAAAGGGTTCTTACCCTTGGGTTTCCCGAGTGTCGAAACACCGTCCAACAACCATGTTTTCCCCTATGGACGGTCCTGACGAATTCAGGATTTCGTGTATCATGATTTCCTCGTTCCTGTGCAACTCAAAAGGGTTTTAATCCTTGTGCATGTTTTCCAAATCTGACGGTCACGAGGGTTCTCTTTTCCTCCCGAACAGATCCCACGGCTCCAACACTTATGGTGCAGAGTCCTCTCTCCCTATGGCCATATACCACACTGGCTGCGGTTTCATAACACCGCTACACCTCCTAAGCTTTGTAAGCATGATCAAGTAACTCCTTGACACTCAAGAGAATTCAAAGGTTCAAAATTGGTCTTGTAGACACAATTTCTCCTCAAACCCTCGGTCCAAAGACCACTCAACTGGCCCATCTAGGCTTAGCGTCGAAACCTCGGCTCTGATACCATTCTGTAACACCCCCTTTTAGGGCCGGGCAGGAGATACTTCACGAAATTACAATCTCATACTTAATTATATATATATGACATGCATTTAAGCAAATGAAACACATTTAAACTCAGAGTAAACATAAGAATTACTGGTGTTATAAATAATCAATGGCATTAACATTAATTTGTATGCATAGCAGAATAAATGATAAATATAAATACACAGACATGCAAAAACGTAATTTAAAAACATCATATGGTACTTATCTTTGAAACGGTGGTAATTCCACCAACCAGGTGCAGGCCTTCCATGAACCTCCCAGCCTTAGACCACACTGCTCATCAAGATCAGCAGTGGGTCACCCCCGAGCTGGGACTAAGCTCCACCCCAGGGCAAGGAATCCTAGGCTAGGCTGAGGTTACAGGGAAAACACACGGTCACAAGGAAGGAATTCTCTCCCAATAACCACTCATACTCACTACCCATAGACTCTCCTTCCCCACATGTCTATTCCACCCCAAGAGTATACACCTTCTNTCCTCTGCGCACTCTCTCTCCCGGAGAGAGTTGCTCACAGGCCAAGCAACTTGTTCTTCCAACTTCAACCACCTCTCTCACCTGGAGAGATTGTTGTACAACTGGCCAACAAGCCACATAGGGTCAAACACTACACGTCTACCATAATCGACGGGAATCCAGACACGAACATCCTCAGGGAAGCAACAGACAGGTGCAACAACATAACCAGGCTTAGAAGAAACGAGACACTTCCGTTTTCTCAATCTGGCAACACAGGATAGACTCACGCTCTGGTTCTCAGGGATGTGTGATGAGTTGTCTACGCAGGGTCGAATCATACTCCACGGTTTAAAATAGAGGGGGCTATACTGGATTTCTAGAACAACAGAGACTTTTCCTCGAAATCAATATAGGCTTCTGGTTCAGAGGATGTACGGGGTCTCTTGCAGAGGTCGGACCGATTCACACTCAGACGGTCGGGTAGAATGGAGGAGGAACCCCAACACGACTCATCTCAGCCGTTTTATTTGCATGGGCTTGGGTTGACACTTGTGACCCGTGAAGCTGCATGCTTCCATCAATGTGCGTTCCTCCCACCATTTGGAAGTCACCTGTCATTCCAAAAGAACTTAGGATAAAAACATATTATTCACATGTCTTTTGGAATAATATTAAAATATTATTCCCAAGGACTTAAGCCCTTAGGCTTAACCCCTAGGCTCAACACTTAGCCCCTTTTTCCACCTTCTAGTCCCTAATCCCTTGCCCAGTCTATGTATGCTTAGTCCCCCATCACTCATTCATCGTTTCGGCCTACACGCGATGGTGTTTATATTTTTATTAATGTTCTGCATAGATACATGTACAAAATCAGGCTCTTGGCCTTCAACTCTTAGGCTCTCGGGCCTAACAATCACATAAGCCCACTAGCTTATATAAACTCAGCTCACCAGCTTATAAAACATATTACAATTCATTTCATAAACAAGGTTTACAACGGGGCTCAGCCTTGGGGACATTACATGTAGCATCTCTCTGATCTATGGATTCCTGAGGTGGTAGAGGATCTGATGTCATCATGCCCATCTTTCATGGTTCATTACTCAGAAATTTTCTGTCTTCTTTCTCCTCATCACCACATAAATCCTTTTGTATGATTCTCGGAGGGTGATTCTCAATGCTAACATTAATGGCGTCATTGTCGGGGACATAAGTGAAGATATATTCCATGGGAGAACAACAATGAAAAGATCATGTTTTAGATGGTGAAATGAAGTTGGACACATTGTTCTGACTGCTCATCTTTCACCATGGAGACTCCATTGTTCGAAAATCTATTGGCGACTCCACTGGTTTGAAATGGACAAGATTTTAGCTCAGAGGTATGCTTTCTGTGATTTTTCAAATATATTTGGTTTCCCTAATCCAGTGCCTAGTAGCGATGAATGGGAAAATAGCCTTCCTAAATTTCAAGGAGAAGATTGGGAGGAACCATTTGAACACTTGCTGGATTTTCATGATTTTATTCATCAACTTTGTATCGTGCACGAAGATGTTCAGATAAAGATTTTCAGGTATTCATTGGAGGGGATTGCTCGCGATTGGTGTAGGTCTCTTCCAGTTGCAACTATCAACTCTTTGACATGCTTTCATGCAACTTTCAATTCCTTTTGTGAAGAATATTTATAGCTGAACGTATTTTTGAGGGATATTGTAATGATTTTTCTTTGCTCCATAAATATTCTGCTAGTCATTAAAGCCCGATTTGTGATGAAGTATTTATTGTAGAATAAAAAATTTACCATGAAGATCATGAGGTGTTGAATTATATTCATTATGGTAGCAATAACACATAAACACCTGGCATCATATCAGATGTATCTGTTGTTTTAAATATTCATGAAGATCAACATATCTCTTTTGAATATTCTGATGACGAAGAGAAAGTGTATTCTGTAGTAGATATTTCTCCTGACTGTAAAGTTGATATAAATGATAAGCTAGTTAAAGAAACTGGGGAAGATTCCTCTTTGTTTTTTCCTAGCTTTTCAAAATTAAAGGCAAATTTTGTTTGCTGCTCTTATGAAGAAAATGCAGAGGATATTCCTGTTCTCGAAACAAATGTTTTTGGGGTTATATATGGAGTTGGGTTTTCTAAAAGCATTGGAGCATGCAATATTATTCATCTGATCATCATTTGGGGGTATTGTCAGTGTTTCAAAACATGTTTTCATTCTGCTGTCATACTTCCCTTACCTTTTGTGGATCATTTGCAGTGAAAAGAAGAATTATATTACCAAACAGTCTGGGTGGCTATGGTGGAAGTTTGCTTTCACCTAACACATTGTAAAAAATAAGTTAGTCTAGGATTGTACATAAATAAGCTCCTTCTGGAGCATATGTGTTTGTTTTCTTTTTGTAAGTAGAATAGTGTACATGTCAGTCTGTTGCCTTCAAAAAAATGTATTTGAGCTTGACTCCACAACCCAACAGATAAGGCGATTGGAATTGCTTGTTCTTGGAAGCTCACAGGGAGCATCCCATCCCCTGTGGAGCCAAATGTTATCAAATAAAGTTGTCAAGGGTTGCAAGACGACCAAGTCCTTTGTTGCACATGAAACATCCAAGCGCAGGACTCAAAAGTAATCCATTTCGGGTTTGAAATACAAGCAGCGGGCAGATTTATTTTTCAATGACAGAGATCCCAGGAGCGGTTCAGATCAACAACTCTTGTGCATTCAAAATGTCAAAGTTGCACGAGGTTTAATGACCAGGTAGAAGCTCCAGAGTTGCAGATCAAGCGTCGTGTGTCCCTCCAGATCAGATGGTCATAATTTACTTCGGGACTTCGGGCTTCAGGAGTTTCGGCTTCTCCACTCACGTTTTCCTCCAAAGAAATTTCTCCCGAAGTCCACAGATCTTTGTCGTGTGTCCTCCTCAAATCAATGGTCGTCTCTCACTTCGGAGCTCCAACATTCATTTCAGGTCACCATGTCACCCAGGCCCGTACTATTCTGAGAGTTATGCCAGCTCTACATGTCTACAATGCCAAAGTACTTGGCACCCATCAGTTCTGACATATGGTGCCCTCATCAGTCATGACACATGGCATCCATTTGGTGCCGACACCTGGCACTCATTCCTGGTCATTTGATTGCATCATTTGCTCATTTCCGTGTGACACAAGTCACCCCTCTTTTCATGACACATCAACATAGTGACATTAGGCCACCACGTCAGCATCAAGAGATCATCCTCTAGGAGGTGTTATTGTTCAGCATCAAAAGTCCCCGAGTGCCAAAGTAGCACCATCTCTAAGCGTAGTTGGAAGGATCCTAGTGTTGGAAGGCGATTAAACTTTAGTGGGGGTGATAAATTAGTAGAGGTGCCCAGATCGCAGATCACGACTAGATCAACGACCATGCTTCATTACGGGGACACAACTTTCTCAAGAGTTAAAATCCTTGAGCGATCCCACAATCGAAATCGTGGTATAGAGAAAGTGTTACGTGGCAGAAGGTGATGAATTGTGGGCTCAAAAGCGGTGTGGATCGAAACCGCCTTTGAAAGCCCCACAATCACATGCTTATATAACATCAAATACGACAACAACATGTGGTTGCCTCATAGGCGTTAAGTCGTGCTTCTATAAATATAAGGCGTGGAAGCTATAGCCGAGGAGATAGAGCTGTTAGCCTAAGGTACCACAATGGACAGTTTCTTCTTGCATACCCATACTGGTCTAAGCTTGTGTTTGACAGGAGAACACACACAGAGTCTGATAGAAGGATGCACAGACAAAAGATTTGAATGAGATGGCCAGGTCACACTCTTGGCATTTGTGGATTGATTTGATTATAAATAGATCAGTTTAAGATTTTGAAAAGGGGGGGGAGGGGGGTTCAGAGGTTGGAGAGCCGAGAGAGTTTTAGGAGCAGGGCTCTGTATTTTTCAGTTGTAAGCCTAAGGGGCTTGGATTGTAAATATTATGTTATTGAATATTCCTTTGAGTTGTTTTTATCAGACTGTTTTCTTAGTTTACATGTTGTTCTATTTTTCTTGTCTGGATGTAATCTCTATGATCTATGAATTCCGGAGGCGGTAGAGGATCTGCTGTCATCATGCCCATCTTTCATGGTTCATCAGACATTTTCTATTTTTGTCGTCTGGATGTAATCTCTCTGATCTATGGATTCTTGAGGCGGTAGAGGATCTGCTGTCATCATGCCCATCTTTCATGGTTCATTAGACATTTTCTGTTTTTCTTCTTGTCTGGATGTAGCATCTCTTTGATCTATAGATTACTGAGGTGATAGAGGATCTGATGTCATCATCCCCATCTTGTTAGAAAAACAGGACCGCAGAGCAATAAATAAAACAAATGCAGAAACAAAACACAGAAGACACACAATACAAGAGAGACACAGATTTACGTGGTTCACCCAGTGCGGGCTACGTCCACCAGAGAAATTGCCAGGTCCTTCTTTTATTATTATCTAGCAAATGAAGGGATACAACCTAAAGCAAAACCCGTTGTAACTTCCTCTTCTTTTTCTCACAGTCTCCTCTCTCAGAATACAATATTCACCATCAACCATAGCCGCGATACATTTCCCTCGGAAAAGAGGGTTG
>JASDQU010735979.1:423162-434526 GCA_032191745.1 Picea mariana | reverse complement strand
GATGCTTCAAGACGTTGGTACCTATGTCTTCCCGATGGTGGTATTAAAACCATGGAAAAACTAGAAGAGGCCTTTCTCAAGAGATGGAGTATCAAATAAGATCCAAACATGCTTCTAACTAGGCTGAATTCCCTTTGGAAACATGATAATGAATCCATTCGAGAATTCCACACCAGGTTTGAAACATTGTTGCAAAAGATCCATGTGAGCCATTATCCGACTGATAATTACCTTGTCTACATCTACACCAAGTCCTTCACAGGTCAACTAGGGTATCTCCTCAGAGACAAAATCCCCCAAACAATCCAAGAAGCTCAAGAATTGGCTACTATAATTGAAGACAACCTCCATTCATCCAAAATTGAGCCTTTCACAAACCCAAGGGGTAAAATGGACACCAAACCAAGGGTTGTCCACAATACCGAGCCTACATCAGACCTTTGCACCAGTATGAAAAAATTACAAGCAACCATGGATGGCACGATAAAAAATCAAGAGCTAATGATGAGTAGAATTGTCAACTTGGAAAGAGCCCAAATCCAAGGACCTAGGGTCCCGTACAAAGGTCAATTCCAAAAGGGGAACCAATTCTATAAACCAAAGAATGATCAAGAGGTCCCGAACACTTTAGCTCCTACCAACGTTGTGGATCAGAACCCTTGGTGTTTACAATGCAGTGAAGCACATTGGGAGCATGAATTTCCTTATAACAATGACGGCCATCAACAAGTGAACAATATAGGCCATATCATAGAAGGCCCTCAAATAAATATCACCGTTGAAGAACATCGGGAGGGCATGAAAGAAGCAGCCAGATTGGATAGGATAGAAATAATAAACAACCTAGACCAGGAATCAAAAGAAAGTTAAAGAAATAAGAGTTCCAGGTGTACAGACAAAAAAATATGATCCAACCCATCACTACCATTCCTGTGGAAGCTCAAACAAAACCTCCTTCCTCAGACATTATCCTCTCTAAAACTTCCAAGACAGAGAAAGTGGACTTGTACTTTGACTTTGAAGGGGCACTATCAAAGATGCATGTAACCATCCCTCTAAAAGAAGTCATTAATGTACCATCTGTCAAAGAACGATTTGACAATTTTTTCAAAGAATCAGATGGACCAATGGACCCCCCTATCATGTTGCAAGCCGATCATTCCAGGGTCTCGTATGATGAGCATCCTCCCTTATTCATTACCTTGATAATGAACAACAAGAGCCTCAACAACTGCATGTTGGATTCAGGGGTCGGTGCTAACATCATTTCCCTCAAGGTAATTCAACAAATAGGATTAAAAGTCACATGACCTTACAATAATGTGTGTGGATTTGAGTCTAAAGCCATACCCACACATGGGGTGATTGAGAATGTCAAATTTTACCTTAAAGAATACCCCAAGAAATTCATTCACATAGACATAGTGGTTGTGGACGTCCCAAATGTATGGGGGATGTTATTGTCTAGGAAGTTTGCTTCAGAACTGGGAGGTACTCTTGAGATGGACCTCACGTATGTGAATATACCTTTTAAGAATGGAACTATTGGTCATCTCTCGAATGTACCTGTGACTACAACTCATGTGCAAGAGCCTAGTGATCCCACCAATGATGACAAAGAACATGACCAGATCATATAAAGTCTTCATGAGTTCTCCACAAATTATATGCCTTTTGCAATGAAAGAAGACTTTGATCAGATTCAATGGCCTAAGAAAGAGGAATACTAGCAACTCCTAGACAAGTATAAAGCCAAGGAAGTTGGGACTGTGAAGCAATTAAAAATAGGATAAAGTGATATACTGATTCAACCATCCCAACAGGAATTTTATACCACATAATACCACCCACCTCCCTCCACACAATACACCAAGGTCATTCAAGGAACAACCAAATACAAGATCAAAAAATACAAGGAAGGGGACATAGTGTGGATGTGGGATACCCAAAAGGGAGAGCCAACTAATGTCAAAGAAATTACTCAATCATGGCTCAAACCTTTCAAAGTCGGAAGAGAATTAGTTGACAACTCTTACTACTTGTCCACTTTGGAAGGAAGAAGGCACCCATTACCAATCAGCGGGCACCTCCTCAAACCGCACCAAGGTGGGGGAACCTGACTTCACAAGTAAGTGCAGGTAAGTAGGTAGGAATTTTTCATTCATTTATTATACCATTTGCATTGCATGTTAGTTTTCTTTCACATTCACACTATTGATTTCTTTATTTCAGTTATATATATATATATATATATATATATATATATATATATGTTGGGGTGGTATCACCACCCCAATCAGTTACTAATTTTTCTATTGAGATCAAGCAGGTAAATAGGTTATGCCAGATATGTTGAGGTTCTAATGTTCTCTACGGTGAGCACATGTCCCCGAGTTGGAGCCAGATGTTATCCCCCAGTTTTAGCGATAACTAGGAGATCATGTCTCGAGGCCCACAGATCCTAGACATGGAGTACCGAGAGTCGGATCAACATTAGCATGGCCCTAGAGGGCCCATCTTTTCTCCCTTTCAGCACCTCTACTTTGTCAGCAGCAACAACATCAACAACATCCATCACCTTCGGTTTGGTCCTATGTCAGAGATGATTCTTTCTCCATGAGGTAATGAGTCTGGGTATCATGGTCTGTGTCACTCTAATCTTCAAAACCTTTGAATATGTGTATTCAATTCCTTTGTTTCTAACAAATGCTTGGATCTTATACTTGTCCACTTGACCATGTATGAGGGGAATGACAGGATGTCCTAGTAAGCCTGTGCCCATAGGTTTTGGTTTTCCACTAGGGGGATTTTTGGAGAGTCATCGTTCACTCCCATCATATTATCACTTTTTCATCTTGCTTCCCACTCATCTTTCCCTCTACACTTGTCCAAGCATTGGGTTGGTCATTCATTTGGGGGTTGCACCTTGCCTTGTGGGAAGAAGGGGCTAAAGGCCCAGAAGGTAAAAGCGATCTAGAAAAAGATAAAAGACTAAAAATAAACCTCGAGATGCTTCGCCCAGGGATCCCTGAGAAAGTGGTAAAAGCCTTCTCAGCAAGAAACAAGAGAGACCCAATAAAAACAATAAAAAAAAATACCTAGTCAGAGGATGGGGGGTTTCATCACGAGCCATCCCATTAGGTCCATGGATACCTAATAGTATGACACTACTAGAAGCTAGTTACCACGCTAGGGTAGTGACTCTTGGTTGCATGGCCAAGAGAAAGGGGGTCTCATCACGAGCCAACCTTCTCATTTCTGTGAAAGTGCTTATGGGTAATGTTGCCACCACTGGTCACCATGCCATGACAGTGTCCCCTGATTAGCCTCTTGAAGAAAAATCAATAAGAATAAAGAATAAAAGGCATGAATGGGCTTGGAAAAAATTCCATCCAAGACAAGTGTAGCTCGCCTTCTACAAAGGCACCCATAGGTAAAGACTTGCATTCTCTTGCTATCACTGCACCCTTTTCAGGACATCCCTTATCCACATCACCCACTTACATGTCTTAGATGCAGTCTTTCTCGAAACTTTCCCTCTCCAGTGGACACTAGCCCAATAGGACACTCTATCACTTTCCCCAAACTTGTATTGCATAATTGTATAACATCTTTGAGCATTTAACTGGGGTAATAGGGGTTTTATGCACATGTTTAATAATATTGATGATGAGATGTGATTGATATTGTTATGATCCCTATGACTTATGATCCCATGGAGGGTGTACCTGTTGATGTCTAGGATCATGCCCGACGGACAGGTACCATGTTGGATAGGTAAACATGGGGAGATGATCAGCTCAAACCTCCATGGGGCTGAAGATCCCACCTGATGGATGCTAAGAACCCAGCAGGGGGAAAAGGCAGGATAGAGGGGTTTGCATAGGAGAGAAGGAGGACTTCTTGTAGAGGCACCCCGACAAAGCATGACCTAGGGGGGTTGTGCCCTTTTTAGTGGAACGTTGGCCTTGGAAAGCCTAGGACTCACCCTTCATTACCATGATGTCACCTAGCAGCATGGATGTTTTGGGAGATAGTTGGGGCAGTTTGGGCACATGTGGCAGGTTGGAGAAGCCCAAGGAAGGCTAACATTTTTCTCCAGGATGTTTCATTTTCCCTAGAACGGGCTAACGTCACCCTAAAAAGGGAATGACTCTATTGCTTTATTAGGGTTTAATTTTAAGAATTTAATGTAAAACAGTGTGATTTTTGTATTTTGGCCTTGTCATCCTTTTTATGACCTAAAAAGTAATTTAGGTCATTGATACACTATATATTGAGGGTTTTAACCTTCATTTTTATCATCATATTTCACTCACTCATCAGCGAGGTCTGAAATTTACGCCACTCTTGGATTTCTTGGCTGAAATTATGAGGCGCACTTGTTGAAGGAAGTCGTTTATTGGCATTTTTGGCATTTCTCTTGGTGGAAGGTGTTACAACTAGGGTTTGCTACTTGATTTCTTGGTTAAATGTAAGTGAATTTCTGCAAAACTTCTTAATTGAATGGTTGTAGTATTGTTTTTCTTGCATTTCTTGTTATAATTTGTTGAATAAACCCTAGGTGACAAGCACACATTGAAGGTCCTTGTCTCATGTCCCTACCAAGGTTTTAATCCATTTTTTGAAGTGAGATAGAGCCTTGCCTTAGCAACACTCTATGCTTCCTCGTCCATCCTAGCCATTTTGTTCTTATTGAAGCTAAGAAGGAGAAAATGCATCAAGGCCTAGTCCCCCTACACCTTGGTGAACCAATTTTCCCTAGGGTTTTCTTAGTAAAGCCTTGCCATAGCAACACGTTACTTGTAAACCTTCTTGTCTTAGTTTTATGCAATCTTTTGAGCTAGTCGGTTTTTCCATTGAGCCTTAGGAAGGAGGAGAGAGCATTGAGGCCTAGTTCCCCTACACCAAAGTGAGCCTCTCTCCCCTAGGGTTTCATCCCTAAGTCCTTTCCATAGAAACACCTCAAGTTTTAACCCTCCCATCCTTAGTCTTACTATTATCCTTTGATCCTTCAACTTCCATCCTCCTTTTGACTCTATTTTCCCTAGGAACGCATTGATCTAAGGCCTAGCGTGTGAGTACTTTTATCAAAGCAACTTCCATTACCCTTGAATAAACCCTAACTATTCTAACCTTAGCCTAGACTAACCCTACTAACCTTATTGTTGTCTCCATCTTCCTTGTGTTATAAACACCCTTGTGCAGCTATCGTTTTACCTTTAAGCAATTGAATGGTTGGTTAAGGCATTATCTAATGAAGTGTTAATTTGTTACATTGAATGCCAAGTTTCTTTATCATGTATTGAAGAAAGTGATATTGTAAATTGTTGTTATTGTACAAACATTGAATTCATCAATATTTATTGCTCAATTGCTTATTATTAGATAGTCATTGATCATATGAAGTACTAACCAAGCGAGTGAGCTTGCATATATATATATTTCTTGTTTCTTTGTCTCGGGTAGGTACATCTCTTTTGGGTTATTACTTCTCTTTATTGGTTGGTTAGCCAAACTATCTGCTCGGTGGTGACTTGTGAGGGGGGAATTTTTCTTTTATCCTATAATCCTTTGCCTTCTTAAAACCCCAGGTCACCGGGGACGTCTCCCCTAGGCCTTACCTCCCTAAACAGAAAGAACATTCCCATCGAGGTGATAGTGGGTGGGATTGATTGATTTACGCCAGTTTGATCTCTTCACATCCATATTTTATCCTAACTACAAATTGTGCGATAACAGGTCCTACAACCCTAAATAGAAAGATGAATCCTATTGACGTGACAGTGATAGGATAACCTCAAGTTATGCCAATTTGCTTTCCTTTTACCTTCTCTTTAATCAAAGTACAAATTGTGCGATAACGGGACAAATTTGGATACTTCTTCAAATACACCCATCACTTCTAGAAGCTTCCAAACTTCTTCTAGAGTTGACATCAATGACAACCAATTTTCCAACAAGTTTTTTTGTTATGTTTTTATGCTATTCCGTTGTGTAAATGTTCTAATATGAATGTTGTTTTTTTTTGTTTGCTTGAATAGTGCATTCATTTTTTAATATTTTTTGTTAGATTCATTTAGAACTGTGATATTAGTCAATTGGTTAAAATATATGTGTGATATGTAGCTAGTAAGCTACAAGAAATTAATTAAGTATAAAATCTTAATTTTTTTAGGCATTTTCTGCACGTAATGTTTCTTATTTGGAGGCTAGGTACGTTACAAAGTGGTATCATAACTTCTAGTTCAAAACTGGACTCATATGCACTAAGAATCAATGCCAATTTGGGTAAAATTCACTATTACAATTTTGTTTATGAGGAATTTGGGGGAAAACAGTGAAAGATTGAAGAGAAATCCACAAATTCGTGGGAAACAAATCGAGTTTAATTGAATTAGAATTGTTTTATAGGTTTAATGGAGTCAATCTACAGAATCACAAAGTTAGATTTGACATGCAAGGTCGAAATTCATGTTTTAATGGGTGATTGTAGTGTTGGATAGAGTTCATGGAATCAACGCCCGAGATCATGCTTGATCTCGAGATCAACAACATAGATTCATGGTGATAAATTTAAAATTTTATAAGGTTTCGATCGTTTAGAAGGTTGAGTAGATCAACAGATGATATTCATTTTCGGTAGTTGGGGAAATAAGACAAATCGATGGTCTATATTCATTTTCAATTGGTGGAAGGATAGAGTTGTTCGACGGTCAAGATCATCTTGTCTTGGAGATTGACGGTTCAGATTCATCATGGATTTTGGTCAAAAATATCTAAGTGTTTAAGTTCAACAACAAAATTTGTCGATGGCTGGTGATCGGATCAACGATATTGGTGAAGAATCGAGCTTGGCCAAAATAAGTCTCTGACAGTCGATGGTCGATGGTCGATGGTCGGGAATCAACAAAGTTGGACAAAGTTTGATAGATCAATCACCAATATCATTTTTGAATGATGGATTGACAGTCCAAATTCATCGAGATTTGGGTCGAAAATTTCTAAGTGTCAAAGTTCATAAAAA
This sequence comes from Picea mariana, assembly GCA_032191745.1. Lineage (NCBI taxonomy): Eukaryota > Viridiplantae > Streptophyta > Pinopsida > Pinales > Pinaceae > Picea > Picea mariana. The sequence continues at coordinate 427,499 of JASDQU010735979.1, read as the reverse complement.
AAAAAATCGATGGTCGATAGTCGATGATCGAGAGAATTTGGTGAGGGTTTCACATGTCCAAAAGGGATTTACAATCATCGATAATCGATGATCAGGGATCAACAGAATTTTTTGAGAGTTTGATTTGACCAAGAGAAATCTTCATTCATTGATGGTTGATGATCAAGCATCGACAGATTTAGCAAGGTGTTTTAAATTCAACCAATAGAAATGGTCAATCGTCAATGAAGGAAAAGAGGATTATGGTGTGTCATTCCATGTCAGTATCCACATGTCATTCCACATCCTCATCTATGTTTTATGCCACATCAAAAAAAATGATACCTTAGGATGGCGTGTCATGCCACATCATCATCTATGTGTCATGCCACATCAACATGTTTTCCATGTCAACAAAGGGATGTGTTAGGGAGTATTAATTTAGAAAGTCAAAACAATTGGTTTTGTTGATTGAGTCTTATGGTCATGTATTGGCTTCTCAAAAACCATGTGTCAAGGTCCTAGGATCAGTGTCCTATGACAATGTTTTTGAGTTCATTCACTTATGAGTCATGTTGGATTTAATTGAGTCATGTCTAGGGGGTTAGAGTTTCATTCCAAGTCATAGTTAAAGTGGTCAGTCTTGTCCCAAGGTTAAGTAAGCTTGTTACATGATCCTTTGTCATCATTAGAGAGGATGAGTTTTAAAATCATTGCACCATGTCATAATAAGGTCATGTGAGAAGGTTTACATGTGTACTAAAAGTGTCATAGCTTTCCCAATCCAATTTGTACCTTTTAAAACATGTAATCAATCAATTTCAAATGCACTGCAAAATATCCTAGCTTTCCGCAGCGACTAAGCCATCATGTCAAATCGCTTTAAAAATTTCCATAACGGTGAGGCAATCGTGGGAATGAGGTCATAAATTTGGTATATTTTTTGTAAATCAAGTTTTATAAGTCATGTGGAGTTTCTGCTTTTAAATTATTGAATTTTTGTTTTGTTGTGAAACTGTGATAGTCGTTGCGAAACTGTAACAGTTACTTCGAAATTCCTTATAGTTGTTGTGAAACTACATGCGCTGGGAAATTTCTTGTCTGCTATGAAATTGCTTGATCGGCTCAACCTGTTTCTAATTCCTAAAAGGCTCGCTTAATCATTGGACACCTTTGAAACTTCATTTTTTGTTGCATATTCCTCAGGTGCTAATACCCTAATCTCCTATCAAATTTATGCCATCTCATTTGCTACAAAATCCATGCTGCTAAAGCCTTATAGAACTATATTCCAAATAAACCCTAATACACCAAGTTTCCACTGCATATTGTTTAAGCTTTGATATCCTCTACACCCACCGTCATCACAATACTCTTCAAAAACAAACATGGAGAAGAAAAAGGAGAAGAAGAAAGTACACAAGGGAGGTGACATAGTGAGATTCAAACCCCAAGGTCTGCAATTACTGTAGTCAAATTCTATTTTCAAATAAGCCTTCCAGGAAGTAGGCTGCCTCACATTTTGCGAAAAGCTACAGGGAGTACACATGGAGGTGGCTAAAAAAAATCCCTAAATTTTGATGGGGTCAAAAAAAAGGTTGGATCACTAGAGATTCAAGTCACTAAACAAACAATTGCCTCAACCATAGGTATACCCATGAAAGGTGAGAGGTGGCTCAAGGGAACACCTCTGGATTCCTCCTATTGCAATGATTATTTCAAAGAAGAATTTCAAAATGAGAACGTGTCAAAATGAGTGTCTAGGAGCTACATGCTAGAACACCATGAAAAGATGTTGAGGGTAATACAAAGATACTTCACATGCGAAGGGTGTTTCAACAAGGTATACATGTACCATATCAAATTGCTCGTGCACTTTACAAGTAAGAAAACCCTAAACCTCCCATATTATCTTTGTAGAATCCTGGGGAAAATGGCTGATAAAGTACAAATTAAATCTAATCAAGTTGATCATAGTTTGTTCCATTTCAGTCTCATTAAATTGTTGGTCCTTGAATAACTTAAGAAAACAAAGAGAGAATGGAATTCTTTTTTGGATGCATCAGGATTTTGTGTTAAAACTACTATTTCCCCACCATCCAAAGGCAATACTCCTTCTACAAGAACTAAATCATTATCTAGTAGTTTGAAAAGGAAAAGAGGAGATGACAAAGAATATCTTATTGTGATTGACCCTTGAGACTGCAACCAAGATCTCTCTTAGCAAAGGATCCATGAAAAGGGGTAAATATCCTTTTCAGGTTGTTGAAATAGTTGTAGACATTGAGGAGACCCATGGAAGTAAAATAAGAAAGATAAGAGGTAAAAAAAACGGTTTCCCTCTTGAAGAAGTAAAAGTGACAAAACCTAGGAAACCATTCACCAGGTATGCAACAAAGAAACAAAATCATGTAGATGAAATTCCTGCAGATGAAATTCCTACATATGAAACATTTCCCTGTCTTGAAACTAAGGATGTTGAAGAATACAAGCCTCCATCAAGCAAAAAAGTGAGGTTTAGTCCATAAGTACTTGACAAAGAAAAGATTGGCATCAACAAGAAAGAAGATCCATGTTGAAGAAACAAAATATGAGACACCTATTCATTGTGCTACTGAGGAATCGGTTGAGGTTCAATATCCTCTAGAAAAGGAAGACATGACAACTAAAATAATAAAGAAACAGTTGGAGCCTCAGGCTGAAATTGTAAAACTAAAGGAAGAAAACAAGAAAATGAAAGAGAGGATAGAAGAACACTTGGACCAATGTGAAGAAGCTTTAGAGAACAACAAAAAAATGGTAAAGAGGTATTTAAACCTATAGAAACAAATAAAAAAACTATACAAGAAGCATAAGGTATTGAAGACAAAGGACACACTGATAAAGGAACAAATGGAAAAAAGGAATCTGGACTTTCTAGCCCAAGTTGCAATGGAATAATTTGATAACACTCAGGATAAGTCATGTTTTTTTTTTGTTTTGTGAAGTTATCTCATGGTTTTGGATAAATTTTGAAGCAATTTTCAACACCAACAAATGAAAAAAAAGATTCACAACAACTTTTGTTGCGAAACTGCTCAAACAGAGATTTCATAGAAAAAAAATTTGATTCCTGCGAAATCACTAGTCAACACATGAAGGAGTATTTTCAGCTACCACATGGGGTGATTTCGATATGCCAGCATCGATATTAGATAATGAAACCATTTTCCATTAAATATATGTAACATAAATGTATTAGGGCATATAAGTCAGTCGGAAACTGAAATCCTAAATTGTAGGAACCAGTGAAAAATTAGTTGGTAATTTGTTAAGAAAGTAGTTTATCAGTTGTAACTTCTTTTTGGGTATGAAACCCTAACTATTTTGACTTCATGGAATCAAGATGAAGGTAATGTTATTTATTGTAATGAAAAATAAAATAGAAAGGTTCGATATTTGAGTAAGAAGACTATTGGTTTTGTAATATTTCCTGAATATTAATGAAAGGTTTATAGACAAACATTTGAAGCTTTTTCTCAAAGATTCCTATGTTCAATTGTTGTAGTCAGTATTCCTAGTGTATGTGATTTCTTTCTTTGTTATCATTAACTGTATTATTTTATGTTTGAATGAGACATTGTTGATGCAGAAATAATTTGCATATGCTCTGTATCTATCTTGTTTCAAATATTCATTTTCATACTGATAGGTTTATGCACAATTCATCTAAGTTGGATGCTTTGTGTGACTTTGAATGTTTTCTTTTTCATCTATCCATCTTTTAAGATTTTATGTGTAGCAATAGTTGGATGTCTAGCCTCTAAGATTAAAAGTTTTTTGCCAAGTTCTAAAAAACTTGAATTGACGTCCCTTATGAATCCATGCCTAATAGATGTTCCTCTCAACCCTACTAACCATTTTATACACTTTTTATTCTCATAGAACCTATCCATTGTATTTACTAAAAAAATGTTAGGAGGGAGCCCTCTTTGGACTGACAGAAGGCTAGATTCTAGTCTAAAAGTAGGTTTTTGGTTACTGTTGCCCCCTATCCTAGGGATAACTAAGGAGATTATGTCTCGAGGCCCACAGGTCCTAGACATGGAGTACCGAGAACCATACGACTTGAGATTGGCCCAAGAGGGCCCATCTTTTCTTCAGTGCATCCCATCTATCAGCAGCAACATCATCCATCCCACCAGCCTGGTCTTGAAGCAGCACTGGGTCTTGCTCTATGAGGTAATGAGTCTAAGTATCATGGTATGTGTCACTCTGATTTTTGAAGCATTTGAATATGTTTCATTGAACTCTCCTTTGTTTCATTACGTTTTCTTGGAAATTATGCTCTTTAACTTGTTCATACTTGGGGGGGGGGG
>JASDQU010735979.1:393145-407051 GCA_032191745.1 Picea mariana | reverse complement strand
TCTGCGTGCTGCTTTGCTTATTTGAGTTGTGAATCCAATGCCTGTAACTCTGGATTTTCGGTGAGGTTCTCATATGTTTGGGCACTCTGGTTACTCAGCTGCTTGCATTCCAAGGAAAGAGATTTTAATCTGTCAACTGCACTGCGGGCAGTTGTTTCTCTTTGGTCCCTTATCTTCTATGGGGTTTCAGGTACTGCGCGGAGCTCTAAGTCAGTGATGCGTTGTTGTAGCTTCTGGATTACTTATTCAAGTTGCACCACCTGATGTGGAACTCACTCTTTGTTCATTACTTCGATGACTATCACAAAGCAAAGTGCTATGTTGACCAGTTCCTTTATTTCAAGTTGCTCGGCGAGCAATTGCTCCTTGATTTGTTGTAGCTCTGTTTTCTATTCATCCCACCTTTCTTGGAGAGCAATCTTTTCTCGTTATGCAACACTAAGTTGCTCGACAAGTACTCCCTGTTCTTGTGTTAAAGCCTAGGTGGCTTGCATTGTTTCTTCTTGTGCTTGTCGAAGGTGAGCTTCGACTGTATCAGCGATTCAGTGGAGTTGAGTTGGCTCATCTCCCAGTTTTGGTGTTCCTACTGTTAGAGGTACAGTGGAGACTACGCGGCTGGACTATAATTCCTGTTGTACTCCTTGGAGCTTGATCTCAATATGATCATACATCTCCTCTTGCTTAGCCTCCTACTTCTCTACTATCGCCAGCAAAGAATCATTCAGGGTGGCTATGATGAAATTAAAATCATCAGAGGTGAGGATGGTCTGCATCTTAGTTACATGGGTTTTTTATCTCTTTCGGGAGGAAGGTTTAGGGGGGGAAACCTTCCTTTCGTTCAGGGACTTGACCTCATATCCTTTCTTCTGCTCAAATTTCTTGTCATCTAACTCTTTGCCATCACCTCCTTCCTCTGGGGTTATGGAAGCAGTTCTTATAGATGCGTTGTCTACATCCTGAACTTCTTCAGTCTTCTTCATCTTGCTAGGTCTGGGTGTATCCTGCATTATTTTTGGACTTTCTATGTCAGATATCTCTGCAGGGTTTGATGGAATAAGGAGGTCTGTTGACCATTCCTTGGTGATCTCCTCGATGTCTTCCTWTGTTATCTTGTAGTATGACTGAAGTTGTTGCTTGTGCTTGTCATCTCACACTGTGATATAAATGAAGTGGYGGTCTGCACTGAACTTAATCAAAGGCCGAAACCTGTGGAGGGTATTTGGGGTCATACGAGGCTCAGACTGGATGGCTACCTTCAACTGGTTGTAATAGGTATGGAATACAGCATTTGACTRCCATTGTTTGTTCATGTCGCTGGAGTACCACAGTGTACTGAACTTCGCAGCTATGGATTCAAAGGGATCGATKTCCAGGAAGGTCACACCTTCTGGCATTTCCCARGCGATGAAAGTGATCAATATCAATAGCCAGCTGAAATGAAACTCGTACCCTTGATCTTGTGCTTCTCTGCAGTCTAGCTCTAATTGATTCACTAGGTACTATGCCCAATTCATTTGTAGGCCCTCTGTGCACTCCCTGCGAGGTCGACTACAAATCTGGTGACTTGGGTCGRTCGATTCTTGTGTACTAAATTTCCTACGATCAATTGACAAGTGAGGYGCATTGCGCCACTTTGGATAGAATCCACCTTGTAGCCTCACATTCCTTTCTCAACATCGCCATAAGTGTCCTTTATCTTCTGGGCGAGAGCGTGATTCGCAATCTTTCCGAGGTAGAAATCTTGTGGTTTAGGGCCTTGCATACTCAAGCCCGTGATCCGGTTGATCAACGTCGGATAAACTATTATGTGACGGTTTTGACACATGCATTCAACTCTTGGTGTCTTCCAAAGTGAGGGATCTTCATGACATTGAGCAGTGTGGACTGCGCAAGGTTCATAGTCCATGATTGAGGGATGATCTTTGATTTCTTTCCCTTCATCTTAGTTAGGTACTTGTATGCAGTGAGCATGTTATAAACCTTCCTATCATTGAGGTTGAAACCACTAAACTTCAATGCTGCAAGTTTATCCTGATCTGCTCAGACTGTGTGTATCCCTTTCGGGAGGTACGCAGTAACTAAGGGGTACTCAAAGTCTCTGGGCACACTGTCTCGGTTTATTGCCCCGCTAAAAGGTGGTAGATAGGTGGGTAATATGCTCGGGGTCAGTTTAGCATTCGCGAGATCATCCCTGTACTTAGTTCACTTTTCATCTACTGGTCGGGATGGTCTGGCTAGAGCAGTTGACAGAGACGCTACCAGTCCTCTCATGGATGATACTTGTACTCTTGTGGATAATCCTCTTTCTGACATGACTCTTTCAGTCATCAGGTCAAGGAGTACTTTTGTCACTGATTCTTCGATTGCGGTGAGCTCGTTGGACATATGCGCTCAGGATTAAAATTATCGGGGTCACGATGAACTTAGACACTGCGCTAGAATAAATAGAAAGAGTTCATTGATCACTGTATACAATTCACTTAGTCAACGGGCTCAAATTCTTAGTTAGCAAAAGTGTTCTTGGTGCTTGGCACGGCAGAATAAATAGGTAATTCGGCAACAGGTTGCTAGCAACGGGTATGAAGGCTTCATTAAATCGTGTTTTGTCCATTATGGTGTGGTCCAACAGTCTGGTGTCGAGCTATAAATGTATTTCTATCCATTTGGAGCATTGGTCGAATGGCTAGAAAGTCCCCAATGGCTATATTGCTTCGCCACGGCGAAGTGCCATGTGTCGTTGTTCTGATATCCCGGCGAAGCTCCAATTCTGCAAGTTTTCTTTCTGTGAAGCCCCCACTGGGACCATCTGTAACTTTTCAATCTTAGCCTTCTTCTTACTTAACTTCGTATCCTTCTTCCTAGTGAGATTTGTCTCAGTATTCCTTTTTCCATTCTGATTCTTATCTTTTTTTGACATAGTCACTGCGCGTTGTTGGGATATGTTCCTAAGATTCAGTAATATTTCTTCTTTATCTGGGACAGATGCTTCAGTCTTCTGTGAGTCCTCTAGTGTTCTTGCAGCTTTTACATCTGGGTCTCTAGTGTTAAATAGCTTCGATCTGTTCTCATGTTCTTCAATCAAGTGTGTGATCCTCCTAGTCATGAAATAGTTTAGCTCTTGTTTCCGCTGCTCCAAAACTTCTTCTTCTTCCTTGTGTCTGGCTTGATCTCTTTCAATCCAAGGTTTCCCTAGTAACATGGTAAACGGGGCGCTATCCTCAATAAATTTAATAATCTCAAAGTCTTCTTCTGTCAAAGTTCCATTGGCATTCATAGATATCTGAGTGATATTTCCACATAAGTTTATTAATTTTCCACTAAATAACCTTATTCCTCCTAATGAAGGGATCATAGCAGGCCTTTTGATAGCTTCCCAAGTTCTCTCTATCATGATATTCACCTGTGTTTCCTCATCCAAAAAACAGTCAATGTCGAAGTCTCCTATTCTTGCTTCAATGCATCCTTTTTCTTTAAATATCTCTGATAATCTAACATGTCAGTGGTCCTTCAATATTTCTTTTATCTGTAGTAATTCCTTCTCTAATTCTTGCTAGGTTTCTTCTATTTTTGGATCTTCCTTGGGGTTTTCTTGATTCAAATTAATTTTTTCAACTTTAGCAATCATTCTAGGGAATTCCAACACTTCATGGTCCGTAGCCTTACAATAGAGGCAACTAGGTCTTCTACCAGGGCATTCCTTAGCTAGATGTCTCAGTCTTCTGCAACTGTAAAAAAGGGTTAATCCTCTCTTCCTCTTAAATGTTCCCCAACTTCATCTGTACTGCGCGCTAGGATTATAGGAGCTAACCTGCAACAAATTCTTTCTAGGATCTTGCTTCCATTTGTTAGTCCAAACATTATTTCTATGCATAGGTATAACATGTCTTTCATTATTCTTATCAGATCTATTCATATCAAATTTTCTTTCATCTATTAGTTCCCTAGTTTTTAAGCTAGGACAGATTCTATCAAATATACCTAGATCCATACTCTAGAAACAAAAATTTCCACTTATCTTACTTTTACAGAGCACAAATCTTTCAGATCTAAAACTTTTTACTATTCTTACCTTTATCAGAGCACAGATCTCTTAGATCTTACCTCTTTTAGTCTTGATTCCACCTTATCAAGGCACAAAGCTCTCAGATATTACCTCTTTTTCTTCATATCTGACCTCTTTTCTTGGCACAAAGCTTCACAGGTCAAGTAAAATGTTGCGCACTAGGGTAACAGATCTATGCATGGAGCTCTCACAATTCCAGATCGGATCTTCGCACAAAGTTTCTTCTTTTTCAGATCCCAGCAATCATAGTTTCAAGTCCCGGCAAAAGAACCATTTGTTGGCACAGGGGCAGACCCGGGGTTCAACGCTACAACAGAGCACCAACAAAACCCTAACTATCGGCCCTTTTGGCAACACCTACAAAGAAGATGAAGTCTCACCCGAGGTAGAGGCAGGGGTGGTTGTAGGACTCAAGTGTCTGCAACCTTAGCTAGGACACATATATGTAATTATACAACTTAATAGAGCACCGTCAGTTCCACAATATGCAATCAATAGCCACTTCACTGATAAAACAGAGCTTCACAACATTCACACTGATCTAGCGTATTCAAGCACTTAGCATAGGTCAAATAGATTAGATATGGTAGATCAAGTACTGAGCATATTCATATATACCAGATCTAACATTCTACACATCATAAGCACTGAGCATAAGAAGATCTATCTAATCATCTCAAGCACTTAGCAAAAGAAGACATAAACACATTAAGATAAGCCCAAAGCAAGACAACACAGTGTTTACGTGGTTCACCCCCACCCTGGGGCTACGTCCACCGACTCTTCTTCTTTATTGTCTTCAGTCAATCGGTTACAATCATAGAGCAATCAAAACCTTACTCCGCGGAGGACAGAATATATGCGCAGCTCGCTAGATCCTTCTTCATTGTGTTACAGCACAAATCCTTCCCCAAATTCTTACAATGACTTTCACTTAGCTCTGCAAATCTCACACAAGCACAAAGCACTTACAAACCCTACTTTCACTTAGCATACATCACTTATATGTCGATAGATGCCTCTTACATACACACCCCTCCTCTTTACATCACCTAGACATCTATTTATACATTACAATATAGGCCTAAGCATGGGTAAACCCATGGGCCGACATCCCAATCCCATTACATAATCCCAAAAAACCAAAAAGGACCTGAAAGTGGGCCGAGATCCCATGATCTCTGCTTTGTCTTGCGCTCTACCTTCGACAKGCTGTCGAAGTCCCAAAATAGGTCAACATGACCAAGAATCTCCCAAAACTTGGTCAAGGGCCAACATTTTGTAACATAAACAAGAATGTTAGTAGATTAGTCTAATTTACGATTAGGAAAGGTTGGAAAATAGCTTGAGGTATAAGATTTAAGGGTTKTTCTCATCAATCAATCAAGTATAAGGTCTAGATCAATGTATTTAGGGATAATGGAGCCATTGTTTGCAGTATAAATCTTGAAGGAAACAAATGACAATATGTGAACTAAGGACAAGAGRGATGATGGTTGAGGTGTTGGTAAYCGAAGGCCTCAATCACCAAACCCTGGAAGGAAAACGACTACTAGGAAGTAGGTAACCATGAAGCAAATGATGTTAGAGTGCTACAATGGTAGGGCTCTAGCACATGCTTCAATGGATAGGTTTTCTAGCAAAATCTAGTAGGTAGATAGCTATTGAGATAAGGACAATAACATGTGCTTGATCTCCTAGGGTTTTATACTAGCAATTTCATGATCTTAGTAAATGTAAAGTAAAGATACTATAATCATTCAAAGAAAAGAATAATTGCATAAGTTCACTTCATTCACCAAGAATAATCTAGAAAATTCCCTAGTTGAAGACTTTCCACCAAGAAAATGCCAAAAAACACCAAGATAAGCCTCCTCCAAGAGTTGTGCACCACTTAATTTCAGCCAATAAGCCTTAAGGAGGACGAATTTCAGACCTCACTTGTGTGAATTAAAGAATGATGAAAAAACACAAGGGACAAATCCCATATTTATACAATACAAATGACCTTTAATTACAAAATTAGGTCAAAAAGGCCGACATGACCAATTACATCAAATATCCAATTTTTACATAAAATTGACAATTTAAACCTAAATTTTATCTTTTTAAGGTATGTCATGCCCCTCGTAGGGTAACGTTAGCCTTCTTGCTGGAACGTTATCCCTCCAAGTGAAATGTTGGGGCTCAAAACCCCTCGGGATTGCCACAAGCTGGATACCTCAACTAGGTGACGTCAAGGCTCTAAATGATGATGTCAAGGGCCAACATCATGGTGGGAGGGCAAGACCCCCCTGGGTCCAGGCCTACCAAGATGTCTTTGGTGGAACGTCATCCTCTCTCTCTGGTGCAAGCCTCTGGTATATGTCTATCCCTGGCTCGGGTCTCAACATCCATATGGTGGGATTTTATCCCTATGGAAGTCTGTTATAATCATCTCCCCATATATACATGTCCATCGAGCGTGGTCCTGCAGCAACAACAAGTATTCCCTCCATGGGATCATAAGTCATAGGGATCATAGGAATGTCAATCACATCTAATAATCAAGTTACCCAAACATGTGCATAAAACCCCCCTTTCCCAGAGAAGTTCTCAAAGACGTTATGTTATTCTACAAGCCAGTTTTGGAGAGGGTTTTAGAACGTCATATTGGGAAAATTCTCCTTAGTTGTGGGATGTTTCCAGGTGAAGACCGATCTAGGTCATGTAAGTGCATGAGATGGTATGGGGATGTTTGTGCAAGGGGTGCAGTGATGACATGAAATGTAGTTATTACCTCTGGGTGCCTCTAAAGAAGGTGATATGCACCTTGTCATGGATGCAAATGTTTCCTAGCCCATTAAATTCCTCTTTAATTTTTTATCTTATTTCTTTTTCTTTCAAGAGAATAGTTGGGGGACACTACCCTGGCATGGTGAACAGTGGTGACATTGTTACCCACAAGCATTTCATGGAGATCAAAATGTTGCCTCATGATGTGACCCCCTTTCTCTTGGCTATGCCACCAAGAGCCACTACCCTGGCGTGGTTACCATATGAATAGTAGTTTCATACCACTACATGCCCATGGACCTAATAGGTTGGCTCGTGATGAGACCCCCTATCCACCAACTAGGTCTTGAGTTTTATCTTTTTATGGGTCCCCCCTTTTTTCTTATTGAGAAGCCTTTTATTTCTTTCTCGGGGATCCCTGGGTGAAGCATTTCAAGGATTGATATTTTGTCTTTTATCTTTTTCTAGCTACTTTTACCCTTTGGGCCTTTATCCCCTTCTTCCCACAAGGAAAGGTACAACCATTTACTATCTTGGCAAACCTAATGCATGAACTAATGCAGGGGATATATGAGAGGGAAGATGATGAAAAGTGATAAGTATAGTGGGAATGGATGATGGCCTTTCATGAACCCACCCAGTTGCAACTCACTCCTAAGCGAACCAACTTGCTACGGAATTTTTTCATCCCCCCAGGTATGGACAAGTCAAAAGGCATAAATTTCAAGCACACGTCATGAAGCAAAAGAGAATTAAATGCACATATTCAAATATTTTGAGAATCAAAGAGACACATACCATGATACCCAGACTCATTACCTCATGGAGAAAGAACCGTTGCTACTTCAGGACCATGTCGATGGGATGGATGTTGTTGTTGTTGCTAGGCTAGAGGCACTAAAGAAGAAGGATGGGCCCTCCAGGACCAGGCTCAAGTCAATATGGCTCTAAGTACTCCATGTCTAGGACATGTGGGCCTCGAGACATAATCTCCTTAGTTATCCCTAGGCTAGGGGATAACATCTGGCTCCAACTCGAGGACATGTGATCATCGTAGAGTGCATGAGAACCTCAACATATCTAGTATAACCTGGGACCTACTAGATCTCAACAAAAATTGATTAGTAATCATTTTGTATGGTGATATCACCCGTGGTTCATATATGATAATATGAAATATAAGTAAGAAATCATATATACAAATGGAAATACAACTACCCTAGCATGAAATGAAAATGGTATATACAATGAATGCAAAATGCCTACCTACTTACCTGAACTTACATGTCATGTTGTTGGTGGGTACTAACGCTTGATGTGTATAGAGTTCACAGGTAAATTCAAAGCCTCTCCTTCTAAGGTTCCAAAATTGAAAGAGTTTTTTCCTGCGAGACTCATGATCTTGTAGGGACCTATTCATAATCCATCCAACTTCTTGTGCATGCCAGGTTTCTCCCTTCTTTTATCCCATAACAACACTAAATCTCCTTCAGTGAAATCCCTCTTCTTTTCCTTGTGATCAAAGGTGTTCTTGATCTTTTACTGGTTTCTTGCCATTTTCCTTAGTGAAACCCTTCTAGATTCATACAACTCTACTAACTGGTTAATTCGCCCTTGGATTGTCTCTCCATCAGTGGTGTATTGTTGAGAAAAATGGAGGATAAGGATTTGGATATTCAAAGGAAGTTTGGCCTTTAACCCATACACGAGTTCAAAATGGGTCTTTCCTGTTGAGGTATTTTTTTATTCGATCTACCCACAAGGCATACTTAATTTTTCTATCCTATGACTTCTCGTTCTCTCCCACAACCCTCTTGATTATGTTCATAAGGTTCTTATTGCTTGATTTTTCCAACCCGTTGGCTTGTGGATAATAATTGGAGGAATGATATAGAACAATGCCATATTTGAAACAAAATTCTTCTAATGCAAGAGAACTGAAGGCTTTGGAATTGTCAATGGTAATCTTGGATGGGACCCCAAATATTGTTATGATTCTTTCCTCCAAAAAGTACATGACTACTTCCTCAGTGGCTTTCTTTGTGGGAATAGATTCAACCCACCTAGTAAAATAATTTGTGGCTGTCAAAGTCCATCAGTAAACGTTACTTGAATTGTCTTTAAACTCCCCAATAAAGTCTAATCCCCACTGTTAAAAATGAGCTTATACTACCATGGGTTTCAAGGGTTGTACTGGGAGTTTTGGTTTACCAGTAAAGTATTAGCAAGGCTGACATGATCAGACATATTAGTGAGTATCAACAAACAATGTTGGCCAATAATATCCAGCTCTTAATATCTTGTGTGCGGTGGTATGGGAAACGCAATGTCAGCCACAATGTCTGGAGTGTAATTCATTCAATAGTTTATTAGCTTCTTATTGGTTCACACATCTAAGGAGAAATCCATTGGGGACTTTCCAACCAAGGCCATTCTCAGTCAAACATTATTTCATAGCTTTAAGTCTCAAGGCCCTTCTTTTGTAGTCTACTAGATGATCTGGACACAATAAATTCTTAAGGTAGTATATTATGTCAGAATACCATTCATCATGTTCTAACTCACTGACTATCACGTTTATTTGTTCACTTTCTCCCATTTGTATGGCCTCTTGGTTGCTTTTAGTCAGAATTTGGGCTAAACCTTGTCCTTTTACAATCTTGGTGGGTTTTGTCTCTAAATCATACTCTTGGATCTTTGAAACCCACTTACCCCTAGTACCCATACAATCTTGTTGTGATAAGACATCCTTTACTACTACGTAAGGGACATAAGCCTTAATCTTATTATAACCCACGTAGTTTCTAAAGTGCTTAAGGGATTTCACTAAAGCATAAGCTTGCTTCTCAGTGATCGAATAGTTTAGCTCTGAATCCCTAATGACTTTACTCATGAAGGCGATGGGGTGTTCATGGTCATCAACATCTTTCTGCAACAAGACACCTGCAATGGTGTCTTGGGAGGAAAAAGAGAATATTATGAAATCTCATGAATAGTCAAGACTAACCAAAACTGGGGCTTGGGAGATGGCATATTTTATGTCTTCAAAGGATTTAATAGCCTCATCATCCCACTTGAAAACCATATCATTTTTCAGTAATGCACTCATTGGTTTTACTCTTTTGACAAAGTTTGGGACAAATATTCGAATGAAATTTATTTTTTGTTAGTTGGAGAATGTACATCCTTGATAGAATGGATCATTTCTAGGTATATAGAAATTACCCCTTCTGAGGATACGTTTCCTAATAGTTTCCCTTTATCTATCTCGAAGACAGACTTCTTAGGGTTCAAGGAGATACCATACTTTCTACATCTTTCAAAAACAATTCTGAGGTGTTAGATGTGGTCTCTCCTTTCCTTTGATATGACTATGAGATCATCTTGGTAAATTTCTATGATTTTCTAAATGAGATCCCTAAAGGAAAATTCCATTGCTCTCTAAAAGGTTGCACCTGCATTCATAAGGCCGAAAGGCATTCTTAAGTACATGAATGTCCCCCATGGTGTGGTAAAAGTCGTCTTAAGTTGGTCTTCTCTTTTGAGTAACACTTGGTTGTATCCAGAAAATCCATCTAGCATGGACATCGTATCTACCTTAATAACCCTTTGTAACAAATGTTCCATATTTTGGAGGGGGTAGTTGTCTTTCAAGGATAGTTGGTTAAGGTTTCGGAAATCTACACCCAAGCGAATATCACCACTTTTCTTTCGGAAAACTACCAAATCTGACATCCATGATGAGTATCTAATGGGAGATATGATACCAGCATCGACCATCTTTTGGAGTTACTTTTGTATCTGGTTTGTCAACTTCGGGTTAATATGTCTTAACTTTTGTCAGAAAGGTTTGGATCCTTCTATCAAAGGTATAGCATGTTGGATGACATCATCCCTATAAGCCTTTAGCTCATCATAATTCCAAGAAAAGGTATCCTTGAATTCTCTTATGAGGTCTAGTATCTCAATTCTCTCATGTTCAGTGGTACCTTTCCCTATTTTGACCATTCTTGGATCCATCTTGGTGTCGATGTTGAACTCTAAGGCTTCATCTGTTTGTTTGTTAGGGTTTTTTCCTTTGTAAACATCGTGTCTATCAAAGAGGTGTTCTAAACGGACACATCCTTTTGGAAAAGTGTTATTTTGCAGGTTAACCACGTCTAGGTCCATGGAATCAGCTAGGAATTTTACTTGTGAATCAGTGAATTCTCTATTGTTTTCCATGAATCTAAGGATTTGGTCATCATTTTCAAAGACTTGCCAATGTTCCAAGTTATCAGGGATCAATGGTCTTGTTATCACACAATTTGTACTTATTCCAAAGCAAAAGGTTAAGAGAAGGAAAATTGGCATAACATGAGGTTATGTTATCACTGTCACCTCAACAGGATACCTCTTTCTATTTAGGGTTGATGTCCCAAGGGAGATGTCCCCGGTGACCTGGGGGTTTGAGAAGGTAGAGGTTAAAGTGTCGATGAAAACATCCCCTCTCACAAGTCACATTGATCAGAAAATCCCAGGTTTTTAACCAATTAAGTGATGAAGTATTAAGATGCACCTTCCCAGAACAAAGCAACAAGAAAATATATCTTTTGCAAGCACAACTTGTTGTTAGTACTTCATAAAACCATGGACTTTATCAATCAAAGCAATAGTTGATATATGATGAAGCAAACATATTTTTATAACAGAAATCTTTATAAGATAATAGATTCACAATAAATGTCTTAAAATGCCTTCAAAATGACCGAGAATAA
This sequence comes from Picea mariana, assembly GCA_032191745.1. Classification (NCBI taxonomy): domain Eukaryota; kingdom Viridiplantae; phylum Streptophyta; class Pinopsida; order Pinales; family Pinaceae; genus Picea; species Picea mariana. Next base: position 395,456 of record JASDQU010735979.1, on the reverse strand, counting down.
TTACTCAATAATAGCAAAGTAATAGCATTGTTAGAAGCTCATTAAGCGGTGTATTAATCAACTTTTCAAATTGATTTTGGGTGTTTTTAGTGCTGCAATAGATGGTTGTAGCTTGCTTTTGTAACAACAACAAATAGGTTAGTAGATTAGTCTATTCTTGGGTTAGGAATAGTTAGTAGAGAGCTTAAGGTAATAGTTTTGAGGGTGGATTTTATCAATCACTCAATTGTAAGCATTAGATCAGTGCTTTTTAGGTTAAATGGAGTCTCTTTTGGCAACAAAAAAAATGAAGGAATAAATTTATAGCAAGGGAGATAGAGACAAGAAGGTTAATGGTTGAAGTGTTGGCAGCCCAAGGCTTCAATCCCTAGACCTTAAGGGGAAAACGGTTACTAGGAAGTAGGTAACCCTAGGCCCTAGTGGTTTTCCTCCTTCTTTAGCTCAAAGATGAAATAGATGACATCCTGATGAAGAAAAATGTGCTAGGGTGTTGCAATTGCAAGGCCCTTAGCAAAAAGCTTCAAGAAAATCGATTTTCTAGCATAATCTAGTAGGTGAAAGTTATTAAGGCAAGAACAATAACATGTTCTTTAGCCTCCTAGGGTTTTAAGCTAGAAATTTCATAATATTAGAATAATTGAAAGATAAATACAACCATAACCATTCAATGAAGAAGAATTGCAGAAAATTTATTTACATTCACAAAGAATCATCTAGCAAATAGCCTAGTTGAACACTTCCACCAAGAAAAATGCTAAAATACTCTAAATATAGTCGCCTTCAAGAATTGCGCACCACATTTCAGCCAAGAAAACCCAAATTAGGGTGCAAATTTCAGACCTCACTTAAGTGTGAGTGAAAGATCATGAAAAATAAGAGTGATTTTTCCCTTATTTATACAGTTACAATGACCAGAATTAGGTCAAAAAGGCCGACATGGCCAGTTTACATGTAATATCCAGTTTTTACATAAAAATGAAAATTTAAACCCTAAATCAAGCAAAATAGGGTAATTCCCCTTTATGGTGACATTAGGCCTCTCTGGTGAAACGTTGTCTTCCATGAGCAAAACGTCAGGCCTCCCAAGGCCTCTAGATCAAGCCACACATGCCACTTGGCACATAACTGCCTCCAAAGTGTCCATCAAATTTTGGTGATGTGAAGGGTCGCAAAGGTGACATCATGGGAATTTCAAGGCCAACATCATAGTAGGAGGGAAAGAACCCCTTGGGTCCAGGCCTTCCTGACTGTCTTTGGTGGTGTTAGGACTCTGTAAATTTTGTTTGGCTAAAAAGACAAACGACAGAGGTAACTATTTCAACATACTTTAGAGCTGAGGCACTAGCCTACTCAACTCAGAGAGGGCTCTCTCATGTCACTTGATGTTTCTTTAGGAATTGGTGGCTAGATTTGGTTTGTTTTGGGGGGTTTTTATAAATTTGTTGGCAAAGAAGGGGAGGAACACTCAGGGCTATGGAGTCAAAATTCTGAAAGTGAATGAAAACAATGCATCAGCTAATAGAACTCTCCAGAGGATAAAGGCTAAGCAAGGCGATGAATTTGAGTTATTCTTAAATTTAAATAGAATGTAGGAAGAAAAAGGAAACAAATAACCGCATCAGAGCATTACATAAATGAATTCTGAATTAGTTAAGAAGACAATCAAACAGTTTAAATTTCTTAAGCCAAGAGCATCACAAGATGAATTATGGGCCTTTAACTCTCCAATTTAAACAGAAGAAAATGTAAATGAAATGACAGGTCACAAGAAATACATACGATGAAAGGAAACAGAGCTCATATCACCACCCTTTAGAATCTTTTCATAGAGACTTCAAAACCTTCTGCATTTATATTCAATTCAGATTCAAAAAATTTACAAAATAGAGTCTGATACAACCAAAAGGTGCTCTTGCACTTCTGCCAACATTAATTCATTCAAGTATCCCAATACTTATACAATTTGATCAAAATGACTGAAACTGAAGCGTTTCAACTTTCAAAACAGTTTCAACTGACAATTTCGGTATACGAAATGATTTACAATTATTAACAAAAAAAAATTCAAAACTACAAACAATTTCCCTGATTATCTGACTTCTTTCCCACCATCTATCTCGCTCTGGTATTCTGTCAGATCTCCAAATGTGGTGACACATGGGGATCACTTATTGGCTCCAGGGATATTGCACTTTGTCTTACCTAGCTGCACGATTTCCTTCCATTGCAAATCAGAGGGGATTTCGTAATCCATCATCTCTTTAATCAAAATCTCTAAGTCAATGCACATGGCATAGGACATAGTCAACAT
>JASDQU010735979.1:346114-356652 GCA_032191745.1 Picea mariana | reverse complement strand
ATTTTTTCCAAGCCCTTTTTGCCTTTATTTTTTTTTATTGCTTTTATTTCTTTTTTACTTCAAGGTCTGATCAGAGGACACTGCCTTGGCTTGGTGGCCAGAGCTGACAGCGTTACCCACTGGTATCTTCGCAGAAATGATAAGGCTGGCTCGTGATGAGACCCCCTTTCCTTTGGCCATGCAACCAAAGGTCACTGCCCTGGCTTGGTGACCACATAGTGGCAATGTCATACTGCTGAATACCTATGAACATAATGGGCCGGCTCGTGATGAGACCTCTCATCCTCTTGGTCAGGTCTTGTTTTATTATTATTTTTCTTAGGGTCCCTTTAGTTTTTTATCGAGAGGCTTTTTATTGCCTTCTCGGGGATCCCCTGGGCGAAGCATCTCTAGGTTTTATTTCCTATGGCTTTTATCATTTACCAGCTACTTTTACCCCCTGGGACTTTAGCCCCTTCTTCCCACAAGACAAAGTATAACCCTCAAAGGTCATCCTAATGGCCGGACTAGGGGAATGGGATGGATGAGTGGGGTATAAGATGTAAAAATGACAAGATGGTGGGAGCGGACGATGGCTCTGCAAATCCCCCTTGGTGGCTAACCAAAACCCATGAATACAAGCTTGCTAAGTCACCCAATCAATCACCCCAACAATGGTCAAGTGGATTAGTGTAAGATCCAAGCAGTCATTAGAAATGAAAGGAACCTAATGCATATATAAGAAGGTTATAACGATCAAATCTGACACATACCATGATACCTTGGACCAATTACCTCATGGAGTAAGAGTCCTCTTCGAAGCAAGTCCAGGCCGGTGGTGATGGAAACTGCTACTGCTGACAGGACAAGTCTGGCGAAGAAAAAGAAAGGTGGGCCCTCCAGGGCCATGCTCAAGTCAATCCCGCTCTCGATACTCCATGTCTAGTACCTGTGGGCCTCGAGACATGATCTCCTAGTTATCCCTAGATATTGGGGATAACAGGGCCCACATGACTTTTGGCGATTCATCTCCTAGGGTTAGGTTTTTGGATATCTAGGGTTTTTGGCATTCTTGTTTATTGTAAAAGGCCTTTAGAGCCTCATTGTAATCATATTCTTGCGAATGCGAGTAGCCGTCACATCTCTTCTTAGAGATAAGCTGCCACCATTCTAGCGAGTCTTTCACTCTGTATTTTTACAGTCTCTGTACATTTCTTTCATTAATAGAAATCGTGTATTACTGTGTATCTGTGTTTATGGTTGCATCTTTGATACATTTCTGTTATATTATTGAATATATGCGATATCTCTGTGCATTTCTTTATTATATCTCCGCTCTCATTTCGTGCCGAAAATAATCCAGATCAGTGGTATCAGAGCAGGCTGCTCTTGATCGTTTTTCTGTGCATGTCCCCGACGAGGTCCGAGTATAGCAAGTTGGGTCTCGAGCTTGTCTCTCTTGAGGACAATCGTTCTCGCACACCTAAGAAACCCTCGATGTCGGAAGAAAAGAAAAACGACGGAGCAGACGATCCTATTAGTCTGTTGCTTGAGCAAGCTCTCACGCGACAGAGGGACAAAATGATGGAGAATTTTTTCCACATCCTTCAACGCCTACCGATAGCAACATGCGCATCTTCATCAAACGACCACTTTGGAGGCACCTCGCCTTTCAAGGTACAAGTTAATTATGATATTCCTGTATTTGAAGGACAGATAGATGCATAAGCCCTAGACAAATGGTTAAACCTGCTAGAAGGTTATTTCTCTGTTCTTAATTTTTCCGACAGAGAAAAGATCACCTTCGCACTCCTTAAATCTCTCCCCCATGTCAAACATTGGTGGGAAACTTATTGGGAGCAGAGTTCCACAGAGGAGTCTAGAATATATGGGGCCGAGCCCACTTGGGATTTTTTTGTGGATGCGGTAAAGGAACAATATTACCCTGTTGGCAACTATGAGGACCAGTACATGAGATGGACCACACTGCGACAAGAGAGGGGCCAAGCAGTTCCGGAGTTCACTAATACCTTCTATACCTTGCACACCAAGCTGGGTATCAAAGACTCCGAACAACATTTGGTTCTGAAATACCGTGGGGCTCTACACAAACACATCCAAACTGAAATCGATTTTTTGGACGTCTTATTACTCGATGCTGCTTATCGATAGGCTGCTAAAATCGAGCAGAAGGTGAAGCACCAGAACAAACGAGAGTTCGGGTCTGCAAATCCACAACAACCAAAGTATGACAAAGACGACCCTAACAAACAATCTCCTGAAAACCAGTCCAAGCCACAGGGAAAGAAGGGTCACAGGAAGACAAAGAAGGACACCAGAAAATGGTGTGATTTCCACAAAAGCCCCTGGCATAACACTGATGAATGTCACTCAAAACAGTCATTGGTGGCCGAGATCAAAGACAAGGAGCCGAACCCTGATTCAGAATCTGATTCTGAAAATACTGGTAAAAGATAGATCATCGACGCAGACCCCACTGCTATTGTCGCGATTGCAGTAATTCAACCAAAAGAACCAACAGATTCTGAAGAGGGAGAGCACCTTTTTCATTTACAGATGTGGGTGAAGGGGACCCCGCTGCATTTTATTGTTGATAATGGAAGCCAGAAGAACCTCATCTCAGTAGAGGTCGTCAAATAGTTGGGATTGTCGACAACACCACACCCACAACCATACAACATCGGGTGGCTTCGCCAAGGACGAGATCTTCGTGTTATCCAGCAGTGTTGATTGTCATACGGCATCCAACCCTTCAAGGATGAGGTATTATGTGATGTTGCCCCACTGGATGTCTGTGATGTTCTCTTGGGCCAACCATATATGTGGAAGCGCCATGCTGTTTATGAGTCTAGACCCCGCAGTGTCATTGTTTCTCTGGGGGTCATCTCTACAGAATACTAGAGGTAGTTCCAACTACTGTTCCACCTAAAAAGTGTCGCAAGGTAGTATCTCATACTACAAAATTTAGCTTCTTCACAATCTGTTCAAAAGGTGAACAAAAGGATATTGCAACCACTACAACCTCGACCCAAGCACCTTCTATCCAACAAAAGCAGGTCGGCAAGATTGTAGCAAAGTGTAAAGATTCCTTTTGCACAAAAAAATCTCATCTATCCAGACTGGTTAAAAAGGTCCAACCCTTCCAGCCACATGCTCGTGATAGCCTTCCACAAACTGAGCAGTGCGATGTCCCTAGCAAGGCAAACAACTCACCAAGATTCAGATTCAACAAATGTTTTTTCCTCTCCTCTGGGCACTCAACGCAATGGAGACCATTGCTTCCTAAGGAGAGAGGATTGATCCAGGTGGATATCGGTGGCCACCCACCTTTTCCAAATGGCTCAAAACAATTTTCTGGCAATTTTAGCAATTTACTATTTTTTAGCAGTTTTTAACTTCCGGGGCCATTTTGAGGGCCTAAATGAAGGTTTTTCGGGATCGAGCTTCTCAATAATAGTCGGAGGCATGATTGAGCCCCCAAAATGAATCTCCTCGACAATACCTTTCCAACGGGCTATCACATGCCTAAAACAAAGATCGTATGCAAAAGTTACGACCCCGAGAAGTTGATGTACTAACTTACCCAAATGGGGCACACATGACTTTTGGCGATTCATCTCCTAGGGTTAGGTTTTTGGATGTCTAGGGTTTTTGACATTCTTGTTTATTGTAAAAAGGCCTTCAGAGCCTCATTGTAATCATCTTCTTGCGAATGCGAGTAGCTGTCACATCTCTTCTCAAAGATAAGCTGCCACCATTCTAGCGAGTCTTTCACTCTGTATTATTACAGTCTCTGTTCATTTCTTTCATTAATAGAAATCGTGTATTACTGTATATCTGTGTTTATGGTTGCATCTTTGATACATTTCTGTTATATTATTGAATATCTGTGATATCTCTGTGCATTTCTTTATTATATCTCCACTCTCATTTCGTGCCGAAAATAATCCGGATCACTAGAAGACACCTTGGATGACCTCACCATACCCTCACAAGTCAAACAACTTGCTTTGGAGGCCAAAAACGTCATCTTAAGGGGCTTGACGCCATGCTTGAGGGGGTTTTGAGTGGTGATGAGGACACATGGCACGTTTTGGAGGAAGGATAGCTTTGGCCATGAAGAAAAGGCAAGGATTGAGGACATATGGCCTTTGGAGGCCTAGCACACCTATCTCCAAGCCCAACAACTTAGCCTAAGTGCCAAAACGTGACCTCAAAGGAGGTTGATGTCATGATTTAGGGTTTTCTTTCATGTGCAAAAGTAAAATTAAATAATATTATTTGTGTAAAGGGGCAAAATAAGGGTTGTTGCCCCCTTATTTTGTGTTTACCCTAACTTTTGTGGACAAACAATCTTTAAGACATTTGGTATAAATATAGATCATTTGAATCTCATTTCATAACATAACTCTCCAATTGTGAGAAGTATTTGGCTGAAATTTTCGCTATTCTTGGGCATTTTCTCCCTCCTTTGCACTTGTTATGATTCTCTTTGCTATTGGTGGAAAGAAATAGTGTGCTATCTCTTGAGGAGTATTTCTCTTGCATATTGGTGGATAACTCTTGGTAAAATAAAAGTTTTTTCTTTTTGCTCTAGGTGAAGGGTTTTATCTTGTTATGGTCTCTTTCTCTTGGTTGCAAGGTTAACTAGTTGGATTTCTTGGGGAGTATAAGGGCATACAACCCCACTAAGCCCATCAATATTTGTCTTGGAAATAATTTGTTGCTTAAGGTAGTGCTAGGAGAAGTAAAAGGGCTTACACTCTCCTAGCACTTCTTAGTTAGCTTTACTTGCCTTGGGGAGTAAAAGGGTTTACACCCCCAAGGAAGTAGTATAGTTAACTCATTCTTTGACTCCATAACCCAATAGTTAAAGCACTAATCATTTTCAATTTGCATTGGAGAGATAAAATTGTTGCATTGGGACACATGAAAACACAAAATAATCAACTTTTTCAAATTGCAATCTCTTCTTGATGTTCTAGGCTTGTCATTGCCACTAGGGTGTCTCAATGTGATAAGTATTTCTTGCTGCTGTTATAACTTTTCATCTACAACCATTAGGGCTGCAGAAACCCTAATACGTTTTCGTTTATAACTTACTGCTCAACCGTTGAAAGTTGCTAAAAGTTTGCCACATTAATCTACTAAGGCTAGCGCACTTTTTGGCTGGATTGTTGGCAAGTTTTGATGGTTGATTTATCTGCTGTAATAACTTGTTTGTTACAGCCATAAGGCTGATAAATATTTCTGCATAACTTGTTTACAACAACCTTACATTGTTGCTAAAGTTTCATGCTATCTTCTTGAGCTAAACTAATCATTTGCTAGCTTGTCTCTTGTGCTTTTCACTAAGCTTTAAGCAACTTTATTTTGCAGCTGTCATTATCATTTTGTTGCTGATATACATCATTGTGTACTGCTGCAATTAGGGACAACAAGCTTAACTTGATTGTCCACCTAACATTATATGCATATACTTGGCTTGTTCTTGTGTCTCGGGCAGGTACATCACTCTTCACAGGTATTCTTACCTCTTGGCAACCTTTGGCTACCACCAAGACTCTTTCTCAAGCCTTTCCGTGCTTAGCATCTTGACTTATAGGGGGACTCTCCTTCATCTCTTCACTTTCCATCTCATTCTCCCCAGGGTTATCGAGATTCCCCCCTTGAGGTGATTCTATCATCTCTAAAGTGACGGGATACCTGCCTAAGGTGACAGTGGGTAGGTGTTCTCTAAGTTGTTTCCATTTGGTGGTTGGGTCGGGCTTTTCCCAACCTACAACTTATGTGATAATAGGTGGTACAACACTACCTATCATACAACAACCAAAATGACACCATACGAAACGGTGTATGGCCAACAACCACCTACAGAAACTTCCTATCTTCCAGGCACATCAAAGGTCCAAGCTATTGATAAGTTGTTGCAAGGTAGAGCAGCTACCCTCGTAGCTTTGAAGGATAACCTCCACATGGCCCAAAATTGTATGAAGCAACATGCTGACCAACAACGTTCCGAACGGGTTTTCCAGGAAGGTGATCAGGTGTTTCTCAAACTCCAACCTTACGAGAAAACATCACTCAAAGCCTATGGCCACCACAAGTTGGCACCCACATTTTATGGCCCCTATCAGATTATCAAACGTATTGGTCCAGTTGCCTACAAACTGGCACTTCCAGTTGCCTCCAAATTACATCTGGTGTTCCATGTTTCCTGTTTGAAGAAAGTAGTGGCTCAGAATTGTAGGGTTCAAACCATCTTGCCTGAATTAGATGAAGAAGGCTCCATTTGGCTGCAACTAGAATCCGTCCTCACTGTGCGTGAGCGTCACTTGCGTGGCTGCACTATCAAAGAAGTGCTGATCAAGTGGAAGGACATGTCTCCAAAGGATGTGACTTGGGAACCAACTGCCATACTGCAACAATTTCTTCCTCTTCAACCTTGAGGACAAGGTTGCTTTTGAAGGGGGAGGGCATGTTATGATCCGACCCTAACCCCTCTTAGTTGGTCATTAGTTAGCATGATATATTTTCCATGTAATAAAGACCGACATTAGTTAATAAGGCCTATTAAATAAATGTGAACAAGTCAATGTAAGAAGACCTAATAGAAGCTTCCGCTTCTAGAAAGATCTTCCTCTAGAATGTTCTTTAGAAGATATAATTAGTATAAATAAGAGTAGGAGGTTGAGACGAACAAAGTTTGCTCACACAAGAATTATCCAAAATACTTGGAATATAACATAATAATCCATGTAGGAATAATGTATAAAATATGAATAGATAAGATAATATGAGATATAAGATAAGATATAAGATATTAGATGATTACAATTGAGAATGAGGGCCTGCTTATATACCCACGCAGGGGTGCCCTTTACCAATAGTCATGTCCTTTGAGACATGGCCTGTCATTACTAATAATTTTTATTTATTAATTATTATGTTATGAATATCTATGGTATATGTATATTTATGTTCATAACAGAGGTATGAGAAAACTTGTCTTGAGTAATATTGTAAGAGAGCTCTGCTCATTTTGGAGGTTTCTTCCTCGAAGAGGCAAGTGAGCAAAGCTTTCTTGGTGCTATCAATATTATATTTCTGCTCTCTATTGAATGTTTCTTTTATTCTTGGGGTATATTTGCTTCTTGTGTTATCTGTTTCAAGTTAAACATATTACAATACATCAACTTCCCAGGGGCACAACTTTTGCATACGATTTTCATTTGGGGCGCTTGGTACACTGTTGGAAAGGTCTAGCTGAGGAGTACACATTCCGTTCAGCCTAGCATCTGCCTTTTGCTAGATGCTAGGCACTGTCGGGCCAAAAAAACTTCGTTTATGGCCTCAAAACGGGGACTCGAAGAATTGTAGAAAAACTGCCAAGATGTGGAACCATTTCAGATTAGTGGAACAGGTGGGTGGCCACCAGTATCCACCTGGATTAGAAGGAGAATAGAAATTTTGGGAGTGAATAGCTGCCATGTCTGAACATTCCCTGATTACTTGACAATTTGATCATTTGCCAAGTAATTTGGTTAGAAGAAACTAGTGTATTCTGCTTATTGGTGAACAAATAGGATCACCATTATACCATCAGTGAAAAAATAGGATCATCGAAGTGCTCTTTGAAGTTAGACACAATTAGGTGTCGATCAACATTCCAATGAATAGTTGAAGAGCATTGAGAGGATTCTAGATTTCATGTTAGAACTTCCCAAATATGCTGATTTGATGAGATTGATTGAAGTTGACTGAATGGTAGATAACTTGTTGAGGAGACTAGTTACCACACTAGAATTCCCAAATTTTGATTGATAGGACTTTGAAACTTGAAGCCTGACTATCATCATTGATATAACCCCTTGTCAGGTGCAAGGTGAGAAGATTGTTGAGGGGATCCAAGCTTGAGCTTTTGGATTCGTTTGTTCTTTAATGGTTCATCACTGTATCTTGTGGTTTTATTGGTTGACCACTAACCATTTTGACTTGATTAATGTGGTGGTTTTGGTTGACCACTAACCATTTTGATTTCATCAATGTACTCCCTCCCTTGAGTGCAAAAGAGTACCTTTCTCTCTGACTCATGTTTCAATTTAAAAGACATGTAGAATTGGACCCCAATCATGCCCTGTTGCCGTCCTTATACACACTTGCAAACGTGAGCTAAGTCTGGCTCACTTAGTGTGTCCTTGGAGGCACAATGCCTAGGTTCACAGCCCATGCTGTCACTTTGACCGGAACCTCTTCCGTCTAGGCTTACTCCTAGGGAAGCCAAGGGGGGTAGACCCTAGTTTCTAGATGAGATTTTAAAGTTAAGTTCTAGGAGTTGATTTTAGTTTATTAAGGTTTGGGGGGAGTCTAACCTATGATGCTAAAGCAACAATGCAAGATGCAAGGGTTAGTATGTTAAGCAAGCCTTTTCCCTAAGTCAATTAAGACTAGTGCCTAAGGTTGGGCAAGGGGTCAACTAGATGTTAGGGTGTTTCGTTACAATAGAATTGCAAGTTACTTACAAAAGAATAATTAATCCTCAAGAATACTAGATACAAGTATTTTTAAAACAAAGAATGCTAAGATACAATGGTACAATGAGACAAGCTAACCACTTTTAAATGTATGTGCAGGATACAAGAAGATCAAGGGATTATCATCCTCAACACATCAAGTTTATCATCAACACATCCACAAAGATACTCAAGGAGATCTAGAGATTAAAGCATAAGTATTCCACAATGATCAAGATATTCAAAACTTTAGTTGTTCAACCCACAAAGTATTATTAGATGATTATGTTAGAATATAATGGATGTGCTTGTTTTACCATTGACAATATCACTATTGTCACCCAACCATAGGCCAAAGCCACCCTCTGAGCACCTTAACCTTGACAGAGAATCACTCCCGAAGCAAACCCTAGGTTAGATAGCCAAACAAGGGGTAGCGCACCTTTCCCCAAGGATAGTGCACCAACAAAAGCTGATCAGATAGTCCAAACCCTAGCCAAGAGATAGTCCAAGCCAAAACATAACTACTAGCTGCAATAGCTGCACCGATAGCTCTCCTCCAAACCTGCGCACAAGACTGGACATTGCAGTGCGCACAAGTTGTTGCTCTGCAATTCTGAGACTGCCTGCCAGAATGAGAACTGGCCTCTTGTATTTATATTAATTCTGGCTAACTGCCTGGGCCGACTTCTCATTCTGGGTATCTATCTGTTCAGTATATATTATTATTTCTGGCTGACTTCTTCTCTTGGAGGCTAATAACCTAATATAAATTATCTTCTTGAGCCGACAAGTCTTCTAGGGTTATTAGCCAACTCATTAGGGTTTCTTCTTGCTTCCCGGAGTATTCTATCCTCGTCAGGGTTACATGTGGAGGTAAATACCTCCCGCAGCTACCATAATATCAACACTCCCTCCTAGTTAGGGAGGTATTACAGGTAATGGTCTTGAGCACAAAAACATACCATTCACCCGATAGCATCAACATAGTTGTATAGACTAGATCATGACTAGATCATGAGCACCATCATCATCATCAGTGTCATCAGCTGCATCATCTCTCGAAACCATACTCTATCTGAGTAATCAGACATGATGCTCACTCCACAGAGTGATACAAGAACCATTCTTCTAATCTATAAGAGTAAATGCTCTGAACCATTTTCCGTCTAGGAAATCTCTGCCCTTTGATTATCCATCTAACTAATAATCATTTCCAATACTGCTGATAGTCTTCAAGGAAATCGAAACAAAATAGAAAACAATTGTGTCTATCCATAGTAGTACATAACTACAATCCAGTGGTACACTACCACACCAAGTAACACACAAGTACTTGATCAACAACGTATAGTCACGAACAATGGAACACATCCACCACAGTAGTATACATCTACTGTGATATAGTCTTCATAACAATCATCTGATATCAACCTGTACAGAAACAATGTTATGATATAAACTAAATCATTTGGGCCAATCTTTCACTCACATCTGTGAGATCTGAAAGAATATCTGTCCTCAGAGTAGAACAATGAGATATCTGGACTATTCTTCTCAAGCAAGGAAGAATAACTGTCCTGCCTTCTGAACCTGGACCATTCCCCACCCTGGGCCATTCTTCCTACACTAATCAAAGTGCACCCTGGAGAGAATGTATAAACCTTAAGGAATGTTTGTCCCTGATTGCTGAGCCTGGACCATTCCCCACCCTGGGCCATTCCTTCTACACTAATCAAAGTGCACCCTGGAGAGAATGTATAAACCCTAAGGAATGACTGTCTGGATCATTTCCTCTGTTAACCACAAGAGGAAAAGACTGTCCTGTACCAACCTCCAAAATAGACCATTCCTCATGTTAACCACAATGAGAAATCGCTGTTCGGCGAGGCGGGCCAATCTTCTTGAGTAGCCCTCAAGAAGAGAGACTGCACTAGACCACTCCCCATGTTAACCACAATGGGAAGTCGCTGTCTATGATACATCAACAATCTGGACCATTTCCCATGTTAACCACAATGGGAA
>JASDQU010735979.1:290317-305833 GCA_032191745.1 Picea mariana | reverse complement strand
AGAATATACCTCAAAAGAGTTTGTGAACTTCTGCAAAGATGTTGGGATCAAGAGGGAACTCACTATTCCCTATAATCCCCAACAAAACAGTGTAGCTAAACGAAAGAACAAAACGATAATGGAAGCTGTGAAGACTATGATCCATGATCAAGATCTTCCTATGTGCTTATGGGCAGAAGCAGCAATGGCAGTTGTATATGTGCAGAACCGATTGTCCCATAGTGCACTTGGGCTTAAGACCCCGGAAGAGATGTTCACCGGAAAGAAGCCAGAGGTAAGCCATCTCAAAATATTTGGCTGCCCAGTATTTATTCATATACCGAAAGAGAAAAGAAACAAGCTGGAGCCTTCAGGAAAGAAGGGAATATTTGTGGGATACTGTGAGGTCTCCAAGGCCTTCAGAATCTATATACCTGGTCACCATCACATTGAGATCAGCAGGGATGTGACCTTTGATGAAGATGTAGCGCTCAAGAAATCAAGAAGATGTCAGCTTGAAGAAGTATATGAAGAGGAACCCGTAATCCCCAGAACTGCAGTGAGGGAGGTTCCCAGAGCCGTAGAACCAGTGAGGGAAGTCGTAACTTCCCCTGATAAGGAAATTCTAGAAGACCATGATATATCAGAAGTTCAAGAACCTCCTCAAATGACGATCCTCCATAAAAGGAAGCCAGCTTAGGCTAGAGAGCTTATTCAAGATGGAGAGAAGTATACTTCCATTCCAAACTGGTTTTCCCCGGGGGGTTTTATCCAGGGTCATGTTGACCAAAAACACTTGTGTTCATTTCATGCATGCTTAGAGTGTAGATCAACTTATTTGTGTTGTAAAGATCTAGAGGAATGTTACTTTTTTAGAGATATATTGCATGTGCTAACCACCGGTTCGAAAACACTTGCAAGGGCACCTCAAAGAATACTTAACCAATAAAAATTATGGGCAGAAAGTTAGTAAACTGTTTGCTGTCCTAAAAACAGCAAAGGACAATTTTAGATTGAAACTTACAGCTAATCTCAAGGTCAAAGCCGGACCTTAGTTGGCAGCCTCATAGTACCTCAGTTTTCTTCAGTTACTTATATAATAGATTCCTCGAGAATTTGTCACCAAAGATTGTCAACGTACTTCATCTTTTTCATGTACATTACTTGACTTGTAGTCATCATAATAGCAATCCTTATCTTGATATTCTTCCATAGGTATTGTTTCACTGACCATCCTATCCTCTAAGAAATAGATACACATGATATGTACAGGAACTATGTAAACATGGTATATACAAGAACTATGTTACAGAAGAATATTATTACCTTGACTAGAAGAAGAAGTTTGCTTCATTCTGCTTGACTTTCTTTGAGGGTTCCTTTTCTTCGGAAACTGTTGCTTTGTGTGTTTCCTTCCTTTTCTTTAACTCAGGACAGTGATTCTTGTAGTGACCATATTTTAGACAGTTGAAGCATTACATTTTTGACATATCCTTTTCTGGATTTGGTTTCTTCCTTGAACCAAACTTCTTCTTATTCTTGAATTTCTTGAACTTTGATGTGTATGCTTGAGCATCATCTTTCTTTTGGAATTTCTCTTTTGCGCTAATCCTTGATTCTTCTTGTGCACTGCAAGTCCAAAGCTCTTCAAATGTGAGATACTCCATTCTTGTGTTCATGTTTGCGGCAAATGCATCCCATGTCTTGGGAAGACCATTAAGTACGATATTTACTAGTTCCTTTTCTGAAATGATTTCCTCAATAGCTTGTAGTTGATCTCTTAGCTGAGAGATTTTTACAAAGTATGATGTTATGATGTCATCATCATTCATTTTCATGTCATGGAGCTCATTCTTCAGACTCATCACTTGTCCAATATTTCTGACTAGAAGTGGTTAGTTAGGGCATCGTACATCTTCTTAGATGAGTCAAGATGAGAGATGTAGGGTATCAAGTGGTCTTTTACAGAGTCCACTATGATCCTCATAGCATTGATGTCATTGTCCTTGAACTTCTCCATAACTGCAACATTCTGAGGTTCTTTCTCTTTTCCTGCTTCAAACTGTGGTTCCATGATCTTGCCTTTCATGATATCCAACACTTTATTCTTGGCAAGGATGAGGTCAATCCTTGTCTTCCATGCTCTGAAGTTAGAAGCCCCTTCTAACTTGTTTTCTGACTTCATAGAGTAAGTCATGACTACTTTGACTTGGTCAACCTTTGACTTTGACTTGGTCAACATTTGACTTTGACTAAAAACTCAAACTTGACACCTTGGCTTGCTGAGAGTAGTAGGAGGTGTGCTAGGCTAGGGCGCACTAGGTTATCCAGGAATTAGGTCAAGCTCTTCACTTAAGGTGCCTCAACAAGAGGGTTAGGGTTTCGTTGCTGCAGCAAAACTTTGACTACAACTGAGCAAATCCTCCCAATCTATCTTCCAGCGGTTAGACTGTCTGAAGATAGTGTGGGCCCATAACCTGTTAGAAAAATAGGTGTGCTCATTTCACCATAGACAATATAGCAATATTGTCACCCAACCATAGGCACAAAGGCCACCCCCAAGCACCTTAACCTTGACAGACAAGATAATTCCGGAAGCAATCCAATAGCCAACCAAGGTAGCACACCTTTCTCCAAGGCTAGCGCACCAAGCAAGAATAACCATATACCAAGCAGAAAGTCCAAACCATAACCAAGAGACCAAGTCACCACTGCTGCAGCTACAATTGTCCTCCAGTCATGCGCACTTCTTGTCCTTATGCAGTTGTGAGTGAGTGTGTGACAAATGAGCTCTAGCGCCCTCTATTTATACTGCTCTATCTCACTTGACTGGGCCGACTTCTCTTTTTGGAGGCTAATAACTCATTATTAAATATTCTCTTGAGCCGACTTGTCTTCTAGGGTTATTATCCAATGTTTTAGGGTTTCTCTTGCTTCCCGGAATATTCTAGTCTTGTCAAAGGTTACACATGGAGGTTAATACCTCCCACAACTACCATAATATCAACAAAAGGGGCTACTAGGTACATCATAAACAATACATAGTGGAAGTGCAAGTGCAACTCCTAAAGAAAAACATAATTATCCTCCAAGGTCAAAGACCTAGAATCTACAATCTATAATCAAAGAAACAAAAGAAGATACAAAGTTGGGAGTCCCAGAAAAGAGAGGATCCATCTCAAGAACCCTAGAGAAATGTCTCAACTGGACGTGCCTAGAGTATGTGCTCAAGCCCTAGAGGAGCCGTCACCTACTGATGAGGAGGAGCTGCTAGCCTCCTAATCTGTACTAGCAGTAGTTGGATCTCTCCTACCATCCACCTACTACTCATTCAATGGTAGTTTTACATTGGCTTGCACCCAACACCCTTATCAAGAGATGAGAGGAGCAAGTGAGTACCCATCGGGTTTTCCTCAATAGCCAAAAGAAACTAATAATGCAAAGTTGTAAACATTGAACCATTGCTTTGCTCCTTCACAACACATGCAAAGGGACCACAATCGATGTAATGATCAACTCCATCTTTAACTTTTAATGGACTTCCCACAAATATGGGCATGACTTCATCCTCAACCAACACGGAACCAAACTGGGGCACATGTTGCTAAGGAGAATATTGCTCAAATATGGCAACTTGCTAAGTAACATCATTCACTACAAACGGATGGGCACGTAGGGCCAAACTCCCATTGAGTGAACAAACCATAGATTTCTTAGCATTGTTCTCTTCCAACACAATGACTTCATGAATAGGGCTACATCCC
This sequence comes from Picea mariana, assembly GCA_032191745.1. Taxonomy (NCBI): domain Eukaryota; kingdom Viridiplantae; phylum Streptophyta; class Pinopsida; order Pinales; family Pinaceae; genus Picea; species Picea mariana. The sequence goes on along the minus strand of JASDQU010735979.1, from coordinate 302,090 downwards.
TTAACTTGTTGGGCCTATTGTATACATTTTGCTCATACAAAGGGTCAATGACATATTGACCCCTCTCATACAAGGGATCTTTCACACAGGGTGATTATTCGACAAGGTATTCCCACACAAGAAGAACAACTTCGATAACCACTCGCACAACCAGATCAAAGATCAACACATCGATGTTTTTACATGGTTAAAACCCTCGAAGAGAGTAAGTCCACGGCCCCAACCAACTTGGCCACTTGAGGCAATATATTAATGCAAATGAAAAACATTTTACAAGAGAGTTTATCACAATCAATCATCAGCAAATGACCCTTTAAGCTCTTTAAATAGAGATCATGGAAAAATCGGGTGTTAAGCCACAGATCAATGTCGCTGTCAAGATCAAGGAGAATATGAGTCGTCAAATCACTTTATGTCCAAAACATACCATGACCATCGGATTACATAATTACAAATGCATACTATAGCATACTAAAGAAACACACTTTTACCTAAAGACACATTATACCAAGTTGATCTTAACCAATTCCTAAGTGTCCAAATATCCTAACAGTGATCTCAAGGAAGGGTCTCTAAGATTGCGATGAATATTGTCCACTCCAAACAATCCTTCATTGGCAACCCACTCTCCATCATGGGTGTGACCTCCATTTGTACAAGGTATAGCATCAACACCAACACGATTTCTATTAGCACGGGAATGTCAACCATCACTAGCACGATCTCTAGGGAAACCATTCTCTTGATCGCAGGGCTTCTCTCCTTCACGAGGTTGCTCCATTCTTCCTCCCAATGGTCTCTCTATGTTCAAAATTTTGATGGTCTTTCTTCTAGTCCTAGAAACAATTACAGGATGTTGTTTATTTAGCATATTTGACTCAATTTCAATACAATTGTTGAAGTGGGTAAGGGAAGTGCAAGAGGGGTAAATTAGGGATGAGAAGGGTTTCATAAAGGTCATATTCTTGAAGTTCTTGGCTGAGGGAACTAACAATTTAGCAAAGATTGAAGGCTAGAATCAAGTTGTCCCTCGGATTAAATTATCAAAAAATCGTCTTCAATGGAAATTCTAAGCTTATTGTATCAAGAGAAGCAAGGTGTGCTAGAAAAATAGGTGTGCTTGTTTCACCGTAGACAATATAGCAATATTGTCACCCAACCATAGGCACAAAGGCCACCCATGAGCACCTTAACCTTGACAGACAGAATAATTCTGGAAGCAAATCAATAGCCAACAAAGGTAGCGCACCTTTCTCCAAGGCTAGTGCACCAAGCAAGAATAACCAAAGGCCAAGCAGAAAGTCCAAACCATAACCAAGAGAAAGTCCAAGCCAAAACCAAAGTGCCAGTTGCAGTTGCAGCTACAGTTCCTCTCCAAACTTGCGCACCACTGGTCTTATGCAGTTGTGAGAGTGAGTATGACAAATGAGCTCTAGCACCCTCTATTTATACTACCCTATCTCACTTGACTGGGTCGACTTCTCTTTCTGGAGGCTAATAACTCAATATTAAATATACTCTTGAGCCGACTTGTCTCCTAGAGTTATTATCCAACGTTTTAGGGTTTCTCTTGCTTCCCGGAATATTCTAGTCTTTTCAAAGGTTACACGTGGAGGTCAATACCTCCCGCAGCTACCATAATATCAACACTCCCTCCTAGCTAGGGAGGTATTAAATGCAATGGTCTTAAGCACGAACATACCATTCAACCGGTAGCATCATCATAGCCACACAGGTTATCTTATGATCAAATCATGAGCACCATCATCACTATCAGTATCATTTGATAGCGTCAACTGCACCATCTCTCGAAGCCATACACCATCTGGGTAATCAGGCATGATGTTGAATAAGTCACTCACTCCACAGAGTGATACAAGAACCATTCTTCTAATCTGGATATATGTCCTAGAAGAATAATTGTTCCAACAAATGTTGGAAGCCACGCCATGGGCTACAAGGACTGTTCTTCTAATCTGGATATATGTCCTAGAAGAATGGTTGTCTTGGACCCTTTTCCACAAGGAGAATGTCTGTCCATCAGCATACTGACTATCCATCTGGCCGGTAATCATCTCCAACACTAGTGATAGTCTTCATGGTAATCAGAACAATACCATTCAATAGAACACAATTGTGTCTATCCATAGTAGTACACAACTACTATCCAGTGGTACACAACCGCACCAAGTGGCACACAGCTACTAACCAGTGACACAGTCACAACAAGTGGAACACATCCACCAGAATGGCATACAGCTACTGTCCAGAGACATACAGTCTCCACAGCAATCATATCATCTGATACCAACCTGCATAACAATATCATGATATAAACTGAGTCATCTGGGCCACATTCTTCCACTCACATATGTGAGATCTGGAAGAGCATCTGCCCTCATAAAGTAAAACATCAGCCATGCGCTATCTGGACTATTCTTCCCAAGCATAGAAGAATAATTCTCCCTGATTTATGAGCCTGGAACATTCATCTAACTAGGCCATTCCTCCGACACTAATTACAGTGCAACCTGGAGAGAATGAGTCTACCCTAGGGAATGCATGTCCCTGATTGTTGAACCTGGACCATTCACCTAACTGGGCCATTCCTCCGGCACTAATCACAGTGCAACCTGAAGAGAATAAGTCTGCACTAGGGAATGATTGTCCAGACCATTTCCTATGGAAATGACTGTCCTGCACCAATCTCCAAAACGAACCATTCTTCGAAACTGCTCACAACTGTGAACTTCGAAAGAATGACTGCTCAGCGAGGCGGACCATTCTACTTGACCGCTACTCAGAGTGACTGCCAAGAAGAATGATTGTCCTAGACCATTCCCCCACACTGGACACAAGGGGAATCGTTGTCTATGGCACATCAGCAATCTATCGAACCATTTTCATTACAAAAATGATTGTCCGATCTGGACCATTTTCCGAACTGGAAAATGCTTGGCCATTAGAAATCTTGAACTACTATCCGAACTGGAAAGGAAGTGCCCATCCTGGACCATTTTCCGAACTGGAAAATCACTGTCCATCAATCAGTAACATATCAGTGTTCCCTCCCAACCTTGGAGTAATCACTCCCTTTTCTAATAAGGAAGTCATCTCCATGAGCTCTAGCTCGTCTCTTAAGTACGCAAACTTTTCATCTTGGACAGAGGCTTTACCAAAATATCTATTATCTGCTCATCTGTGGAGATATACTAGAGAACCACTTCTTTCTTCTGGACTTTATCATGGAGAATATAATGCTTGATCTCAATGTACTTCGGCTTGTCATGGAACACTAGTTTCTCTGAGGGCTTCACATTGCTCTAATATATCATGGTCGAATTCAGCACCTGATCGAACAGGGTTCAGAAACCAACTTATGGAGCCACATTGCTTCTGTACAAGCATCACAACCTGCAATATATTCTGCTTCTGTAGTGTTCATTGCAACAGACTTATGTTTCCTGCTAGCTCTTGACATCGTGGCAAAGCTCAAAACTGAAACATATCCAAGTAGCACTTCTCTTGTCATCTGCACTCCCTTCCCAATCTGAATCAATAAATTCATGCAATTGTATGTCATAGTTTAAACGTCCCACAAAACAAATATTCGGCGAGTATTCTCCAAATACATTAACGAGTCGATCAATTGTCAATACAAAGACGAGTCTACTGGATTAGAGTCTCTTCAACTTCTTCAGATATGTTATCATGGGAGTTTGCCATGGATTTGCAATCCATCATCCGGACTTCTGAGTAACCAATTTGATACACTTTCTCTGTCATAGGAAGTTTTCGCCACGCTTCTGTTGTATATGAGATACTCTGCATCAAGTTGCTTGACTCCATACAAGGTCTTCTTCCATTTGCATACATGGGTCTCTTTCTGGTATAAGCCTCTTTCTCAATTTGCTTTATTGGGAAAAACAGTCTTTTACATGTAAATTTCAATCCATGGATACTGCAAGAGGTATATCTGGTTTACTGGAACAAGTTGTCGTCGTAGTCTTCTCCCTCCTTCTGGAAGAACCTCTAGTTCTGAATCTCGCAATGCTTCCATTCATAAGTCTTTTTCACATTTTCTTACATACACTGTTCTTCATCACAACTTCCATTTCTTCTGCTTGATTGCTTCTAGTGGGTTCAAACCAAGCTGGTAGTCTTATGATTCTCGGTAGAATAACTGGTTGTGTTGGATTTTCTTTCTTTCTTGGAATCTTCATGTTCCTCCTTAGCTTTTGGGTCCACGGAGTCTTCTATAGATTCCATGCCCGCCCTTCCTGAAGATTCCAACTTCTTCCTTTCATCATAGGAACATGGATGTAGATGGACAACCATGAATACTTAAGGCTTCTTTTCGAAGAGGACTTCTTCTAGAGTCAAACTAAACACGCGTTGCTTATCATGGTTGCTACTTTCAATGGGGAACATGGACAGATACTTTATAATCTTCACAGATTCTTCAATGGATCATATCATTTAGGATTAGCTCCCTCCTAATCCTGACTTCATGCCTGAACGCATGCTCTTCTTTTGGAATTATGCAACCAGCTCCCTCCATCTAAGAGGATCCATGCTTTCGTCTGCAAAGTGTCACAAGTTTTATTCTAGTTTCCTCTTGATTACTGACTTCTTTCTGGTCTCCTCAAGTTTGATTCTTATTGTGGCCCATCTGGCAATTGTTACTTATATAATGGCTTCCATAGGAATTGTCACCAAAGATTGTCAACATACTTCATCTTTTTCATGTGCATTGTAGTCGTCATAATAGCAATCCTTATCTTTCCATAGGTATTGTTTCACTGACCATCTTTTCTTCTAAGAAATAGATATGATATGTACATGAACTATGTAAACATGGTATGTATAAGAACTATGAAGAATATTGTTACCTTGACTAGAAGAAGAAGTATGCTTTATCCTGCTTGGCTTTCTTTGAGGGTTCCCTTTCTTCAGCAACGATTGCTTCATCTGTTTCCTTCCTTTTCCTTAACTCGGGATGGTGGTTCCTGTAGTGACCATATTTTCAACAGTTGAAGCATTGTATTTTTGACATACCCTTTTCTTGATTTGGTTTCTTCCTTAAGCCAAATTTCCTCTTATTCCTGAAATTCTTGAACTTTGTTGTGAAGGCTTGATCATCATATTTCTTTTGGGATTTCTCTTTTGCGCTAATCCTTGATTCTTCTTGTGCACAACAAGTCCAAAGCTCTTCAAATGTGGGATACTCTTTTCTTGTGTTCATGCTTGCGGAAAATGCATCCCATGTCTTGGGAAGGCCATTGAGTACTATATTTACTAGTTCCTTTTCTGAAATGATTTCTTCAATAGCTTGTAGTTGATCTCTTAACTGAGAGATTCTTACAAAGTATGATGTTATGCTGTCATCATCATTCATTTTCATGTCACGGAGCTCATTCTTCAGACTCATCACTTGTCCAATGTTTTTGACTGAGAATAGGTTAGTTAGGGCATCGTACATCTTCTTAGATGAGTCAAGATGAGAGATGTAGGGTATCAAGTGGTCTTTTATAGAGTCCACTATGATACTCATAGCATTGATTTCATTGTCCTTGAACTTCTCCATAACTACAACGTTCTGAGGTTCCTTCTCTTTTCCTGCTTCAAACTGTGGTTCCATGATCTTTCCTTTCACGATATCCAACACTTTATTCTTGGCAAGGATGAAGTCAATCCTTGTTTTCCATGCTCTGGAGTTAGAAGCCCCTTCTAACTTGTTTTTTGACTTCATAGAGTAAGTCATGACTGCTTTGACTTGGTAAACCTTTGACTTTGACTTGGTCAACCTTTGACTTTGACTTGGTCAACCTTTAACTTTGACCAAAAACACAAACTTGACGCCTTGGCTTGTTGAGAGTACCAGGAGGTGCGCTAGGCTAGGGCACACTAAGCTATCCAAGAATTAGGTCAAGTTCTTCACTTAAGGTGCCTTAACAAGAGGGTTAGGGTTTCGTTGCTCAAGCAAAACTTTCACTGCAACTGCAACTGTAACTGAGCAAATCCTCCCAATCTATCTTCCAACGGTTAGAGTCTAGACTGTCCGAAGATAGCGTGAGCCCATAACCTATTAGAAAAATAGGTGTGCTCGTTTCACCGTAGACAATATAGCAATATTGTCACCCAACCATAGGCACAAAGGCCACCCCCGAGCACCTTAACTTCGACAGACAGAATAATTTTGGAAGCAAATCAATAGCCAACCAAGGTAGCACACCTTTCTCCAAGGCTAGCGCAACAAGCAAGAATAGCCAAAGGCCAAGCAGAAGGTCCAAACCATAACCAAGAGAAAGTCCAAGCCAAAACCGAAATGCCAGTTGCAGCCGCTGCAGCTGCAGTTCCTCTCAAAACTTGCGCACCACTGGTCTTATGCAATTGTGAGTGAGAATGACAAATGAGCTCTAGCGCCCTCTATTTATACTACTCTCTCTCACTTGACTGGGCCGACTTCTCTTTCTGGAGGTTAATAACTCAATATTAAATATTCTCTTGAGCCAACTTGTCTCCTACAGTTATTATCCAACGTTTTAGGGTTCTCTTGCTTCCCGGAATATTCTAGTCTTGTCAAAGGTTACACGTGGAGGTTAATACCTCCCACAGCTACCATAATATCAACAAGGTGCACTCTACATGCCGAGGTGGATGAGATGTCACATGGGATGTTTATGAGTAATGTTAATAAACTAAAATGAATAGAAAGTAGACATATGAGATTGACGTAGAAAAAAAAGCGAAACAAAACGACCATTTAGTATTTAGCATAATGCAAATAAATAAATAAACTAGCATAGATCCATCTTAACCATAGATCTTTTAAGTAGTAGGAGGTTTNTAGGGTTCTCTTGCTTCCCGGAATATTCTAGTCTTGTCAAAGGTTACACGTGGAGGTTAATACCTCCCACAGCTACCATAATATCAACAAGGTGCACTCTACATGCCGAGGTGGATGAGATGTCACATGGGATGTTTATGAGTAATGTTAATAAACTAAAATGAATAGAAAATAGACATATGAGATTGACGTAGAAAAAAAAGCGAAACAAAACGACCATTTAGTATTTAGCATAATGCAAATAAATAAATAAACTAGCATAGATCCATCTTAACCATAGATCTTTTAAGTAGTAGGAGGTTTGAACCTAGTTTTCTTAATCCCTCTCAATGCTTAATGGATACAGGGCTAAGAAGCATCTATGCTAGTTATAAAATTCATTCTCAAGAAAAAATAACTTAGCATCTGGAAGGGTACTTAGAGTGTGTTGAGGATGCACCAATATCCTTTCAAAATGTTGGCTTCATTTGTGTTAAAAGATGGGCAAAGCAAGTTGTCAATTTAGTGGCCAACCTAGCCATTGAAGAGGTATCCATAACCCAAACAGATCAATTATCTAATGACCTTGATATAAACATCAACGAGGAAGGTGATTAGAAATTGAAAATCAAATCTTTATTTAGAATTGACAATTAGGTTTATATGAGCAAAAGGGGCAAGGTTGAGGATAATGTTACTTAACCCTTAATTTGATACATTCAAATGTATGTGGGATGATGTCTTCTTCTTCACTGACATGAAGTATGTATTATGTTTCATTTATTGATGATTCCTCACACAAGACCTAGATTTATTTATGAAGACTAAGGATGGTGTGTTCAACAAGTTCACAAAATTTAAAACCTTTGTTGAAAATCACACAGGTAAAAAGATCAAGGTGCTTTAGCCTGATAATGGACGAGAGTGTACACCTCCAAAGAATGTCTTTTGCATGGAAGCAGGGATCAAGAGGGAGTTGACAATGCCTTACAATCCACAGTGAAATGGGGTTGGAGAGAGCAAGAATAGATCCATCATCAAGACTGCTAAGGCCATGATCCATGACATGGAGTTGCCCATGTGTCTTTGGACAGCATGTAATACAGTAGTCTATATCTTGAACTAGTTAAAATTATGAGCTTGATTCAATACTGTAAGTTTCTTTTACTTCTGACTGTACTTTTAACTTAGATTCTTAATGCATAATCAAAACTGAACAATAAACACCATAGAGAACAACCAGCATGCATTTTCACACCATATGTACCCCGGGGAAACCCGATACAGGGAGAAACCCCCCAGCAAACAAACTTCCTTTATTGCAAAGACAATGCATGATCACTTACAATATATCCACCATGAAAACTCTGCTCTTAAAGAGCTTGCCAATGACTCTAACCTGACTGTAAACTATTGAGAGGCTATGATGTTATAAGCTCCTGTTACAGACCAGCATTGAAGGTGTAACTCGCTGCCTTCTTGGACTGATATGCTGCCCTTTAATGGACTGATACTATTGCCTGTTATTGGACTGATACACAGCCCTAAAATGGATTGATATTGTGCCCTGTTATGGATTGTTATAGCAGCCTCCTGTGTATTGGAATTCGCTGCCTATATTGACTGTTATAGCAACCTCTTGTAGACTGATATGCGTTGCTTATATTACTGTTATAGCAGCCTCTTGTAGACTGATATGCGCTGCCTATATTACGGTGATAGCAGCTTCCTTTCTGGACTGATATTCGCTGCCTATATGAACTGATATACTTCAGCACATTAAACAAGCACTCACACCCTCACAAAACACAATGACAATAAGGAGGGTCGACCTTTGCTTATATAGGAATGGAGAGGTGAAGGAGAGGGCTCGAATTAGAAACTTTATTGCATGCTAGCCATAACTCGGCTTTACACTTAGTTCAAGTTTAGAACTTGACTTTACACTTCAGTTACAACTCGCCCTTGACATGGCACTACATGTTATGCCAACTCAACAATTGACTCGACCTTGACTAGAAATGCATGCAAACTACTCAGCATGCACATGACATGCATGCATGCCATGCATGTCATGCATGCAACATGCAACAAAAACTTGATAACTTTGACTTTGACCTAGACATGCAATTTTGACTTTTACAACTCGACTCTTTACATGGAAATTCGAATTTCTTCATGGTGGATGGTGTTACACGTGCCAATGCACTAGATCAATACATTTACATCATTTGCAATATTAGGAAGATTGTTTGTTTCTAGCTCATAGGAATTTTATGTTCAACCTAACTTCTGCTAGATGCCTTGACTTTTGCTCATGGCTCACAAGGCTTGACTAGGCTCACAGAGGTTGTACGTTCCCCCTGACTTTTGCACTAGTATGTCTATGCTCACAGAGGTTGTACGTTCCCCCCGACTTTTGCACTAGACTGTCTATGCTCACAGAGGTTGTATGTTCCCCTAACTTTTGCATTAGACTTACATCTTGACTTCTGTCTTAGACTTACAATGCTTCTACCTTTGCCTTGGCTTGACTCACAAGATAATATAGCATCTTGTTCGTCTTGACTTTTGGTTTGACTCACAGTGATTGTGCGTTCCCCCTGGCTATTGTCAATACCTCACAACACTGGTTGATTCTCCAAATCTCCCTGGCTAGCCTCAGGGTGGCCCATATGGCCTCTCATTGGAGAATGACTGTTGATGCTACCAAATTTAACAGAACTGGTGTCCTCACAGGATTTTGAAAGACAAAACACCAAAGGAGGCGTTTACTGGTAAAGCACCTAAGGTATCACATCTTCATGTTTTTGGTTGCCTGGTTTACATTCATGTTCCTAATGAGAAAAGGACTACACTTGAACCATCAAGTATCAAGGACATTTTTGTTGGGTACAGTAAGACATCCAAGGCATACCAGATCTATATTCCAACACAAAGGAAGAGTATGGTAAATAGGTATGTGCATTTTGAAGAGGATGGGTGGTCCTTAAAGTCACAACAGCCTTCCATAGAGATTGGGGAAGGAGAAAAGCTTGTTGTCCTAAAGTCTGATATGGAATTGAAGGAAAATCATATTCAAATCAGCAAGGTGGTTCCAATCAAGGAGCAGAGGCCTCATTACCCTCGAGTTCAGCCAAGAAGTCGAGGTGGCCTATTCATATATTATAGGATGTACAGGAGCAAGTGGGAGTGCCAAAGTCTACTTTTCGAGTGAGTAATCCACCTAAAAGTTTCCTACGTTGCACTAATGTCATCCATTCTTGAGACAGAGCTTTCCAGCATTGAGGAGGCAAATGTAGAGCAAGTATGGTGAGACACCATGATAGGGGAGTACAGCTCTAGTGCCAAGCATGATGTCTGGGAGATGGTTCCAAATCCCACTAAGAAATCAGAGCTTGAAATGTACGCAATTGATGGGAGCATTGAAATGTCCAAGGCCGCATTTGTTGGGAGAGGATTTTCTCAGGAAGACAAGACTTTTGCTCCATTTGCAAGAGGTTTTGAGATCCATGAGCAAGATACCCAAGGATTGCGGATTGCTGATATTTTGACAAAGCCCTTGGCAAAGGGGAAGTTTAAAATGTTGAGAGAGTATCTTAGCATGAAAAAAACACTTTCCTTGCAACGAGGGAGCGTCAATTTACCTATTGCTCGAAGAGTGCTTGAATCTTGTTGTAAAAGGGACGCATCAATAGAGAAAGTCTCATGAAGGCAAATTGTCTCATAGCCCCTTTTCATCTCTTTTTGACAGTTACTTGAGCTTGGGTTCACTACTTAAGTTGTTGCATAAAAATATGTGGTGTTGCATACATTATGTGGAGTGGATGAGTTGGCACATGTGGGCATGTGCCTACCTATCCTTGGCACATGGGAGGCGCATTATTGGGGGTAAATTCTCTTGGAGGGTGTATGAAGGAGGGGCACATCACTTCATTACACTATTTCTTGTTTTGCTTGACTAAAGAGTAGTACTGGATGTGATGTTCTAGTTAGGGAACTTTGATTTATGTACTTGTGAGAAGTTGATCGTTTTTGTTTTTGAGAGTGTTATCGCGCAGTTTGTAGTAAGGATAAAGATAGGTATGAAGAGGCAAACTGGCGTAACATGAACCAATCCCACCCAATGTCACCACGATGGAAGGTTCTTTCTGTTTAGGGAGGTAAGGCCCAGGGGAGACGTCCACGGTGACCTGGGGTTTTGAGAAGGCAAAGGATTGTAAGATAAAAGGTAAATTCCCCCTCACAAGTCACCACCAAGCAGATAGTCCAGCTAACAGCCAATAAAGAGAAGTATAACCAAAATGAGATGTACCTGCCCGAGCCAAAGCAACAAGAAATATATATATATGCAAGCTTACTCGCTTGATTAGTACTTCATGTAATCAATGACTATCTGATATGTATAAGCAATTGAATAATGAATATTGACGAAGTCAATGTTTATAAAATAGCAATGATGTACAATATCACTTCTTCAATAAATGCTAAAGGAACATGGCATTCAATATAACAATTAACACTTCATTTAAATAATGCCTTAACCATTCAATTGCTCACAAATAAAATGTTAGCTACACAATGATGTTAATGGCAAAAGATGACAGCAGCAATTAGTTAATAGGGTTAGCCTTAACTTATGTCACATGGTTCGGGTTCGAGTTCGGGTTCGGCAAGGATTAGGTTCGATTCGGGTTCGAATTTTCGGATGAGGTTCGGATGAGGTTCGACTTCAGGTTCGACTATATATATATAATAGCTATGTGTGCCATCAGTTGTAGCCCGTGGGATCCCGGAGAGATACCACAACATTCCAGTCTTAAAATATGGTAGAAAAAGCTTAACATGCCTAATCAATGATTCTGGTTTGAGTGAAGGGTACATTTTTGCTAAGGCCATGACAAAGGAGTTTAACAATCAACACCACCAACATTGGGGTATATA